>JAJMGG010000013.1:0-317826 GCA_030568635.1 Suhomyces caryicola | reverse complement strand
CCCTTCATCTCATTATGGGCATTTGGGTTATCTAATCTAACATTGTCTATTCATTGTTAAAACACAGTCAACGATAACGTTTCCATAACGAACAAAAAATACAAACTCTCTTCCCCTCCCGTATTACAGAACATATTCTCTATCGTCGCTCGTACCCTCAACCTTGCCTCTGATGGCTTCCATCTGCACAATCTGCTCCTTCCATTTTTTTTCCTCCGCGTCCTCGGCGTCCTTGACAAACAACGAGTCGTCCGGTCTTCTGTACGACCCCCCGAGTCTGTCCCACAAGGTCGTGAACTGGCCGTAGTTATAGTTGAAGTACAAGTGGTGGACAGTGTGGCACGCTGTGCCGTTGACGAACGGATCGTTCGACATGTACTGGCCGTCGTGGATCATCACCGTCCAGAAGTTGACAAAGGTGAACAAAAACAAGTACGACACCTTGTGCAACGGGAAGAACAACGGGTAGAAGTGGTAAGGCAAACTTTGCAACCAGCCGTCCACCGGGTGGAATGCATGCGAGGCGAACGGCGTACACACAATCCACTTGTGATGGGGCTTATGCAACACCTTATAGACCGAAGGCCAGTGCAACACGCGGTGAATGAAGTAGATCCCGCAGTCGGTAAACAAAATGAACTTGGGAACCTGCCACAACAAGGCCTTGTATCCACCGGTAGACTCGTTGACCTCCATGTAAAGCTTCGAGTATCCGTTGAGCTCAAGCAAAAAGAATGGCGCCGTCAACAAGACCATGGTGGGGATGGCGGTGGTGGCACGGTAGATTTCCAACGAGATCTGGTTTTTCAAGTACCTGGGGTGGTTGAAGATCTTCTTGTCAAACACGGTCTTATACGACAAGTATGCCACCGAGAAGTACAAGACCCATCCGAAGATGGCGGTCACCAAAAAGATGACCAACCCTTCACGAAAGAGGTTGGACCGGCCCATGAAGGATGCATTAGTGTAGGCGGATTCCGGCAAAAAGACGGGAGGCCCGTAAATTTCACTCTTGTTCTGGTAGTTCTGGATGGTGTTCTTGAGATAGCCGAGGGTGGAGTGGGCTACGTTGCTGGTGGTGGAGTTGGGAGTCAAGCCTTCAAACTGCTTGTTGAGGCCAAGGTTCTTGAGCGATGCCACCAATGGGGACGCTTGAAGGTACTGGTCGACAGTGCCGTTCTTGGGCAAGAGCGTGGCAAACACCTTGTCGAAAATGTAGTAGTCCGAGATCTCTAGTACGATATCCATGATGAAAACACCTCAAGGTAGAAAAACGGTATGCCCAAAGGAACTAGCGGAAGCCGAATGATTTATCAGTATATATTTATTGCACCTCGTGATCTTCGCTTGTGTTTGTTTTTCCGGGCAGGCAGAATTATACGACGGGAACGACGCGCCTAAACGAAACCGAGCATCGGTCTTAAAAGTAGCCTGATTGCGGGTACGAATAAATGCCTGTCCCACTTGCAGCTGACTGCCTGACGGGAAACCTACGTCGGTTGCTCTCTACTCCACACTTGGAAGGCTTATAACGTCCGTTCGTATGTATCTATGTGGGTGCTATCTTGCGTAAAGTTGCTTTTTGCATATATGTCGTTCCCACTGAGTGGGCACACGTTTTTGCCATCGCTTCCGATCAACAGGTCACAAAAAGTCTAATAAGTCATCCTTGTTCTTCGGACTTGCAACTCTCTGGTGAGACGCCGCCGTGGCTGTAGAATTCGGCGTCAACACCATCGAGGCATTAAACCCGGGAGGGTAGTTCGACTTGGGCGGAGTGGGCTGTGCGTTCGAGCTGCTCGGCGGCGCGACCGGAGTTCTCGGCTGTAATGTAAACGGAGTGGAATTGGTGCTGGGGCTACTTGAGCTCGCGTTCCAATCGAGTGCTGGTTTTGACGCCGACTCCTGGAAATCATCAAACTCGTCGTCGTCATCGAAAGACCCCTTGAGCACACCAAGCACCTTGTTGTTCGACTCCTTCTGGGTGGCACCAAAACGTAATTGAGTTTTGGGTGTTGGTTTCTGCGGTTTCAAACTGAGCGGAGTTACAGGGGCTTTGGTAGGCTTTAAGGATGTAGCACCACTAATTGGCCGGCCTGAGTCTGAGGTGACATTTCCAGAAGCAGCCGATGATGCGGCTGCTGCTGTACCCCTTCCTCGTCTACTATCTTCCCCCGTTCCCGACCCTTGAGAGTGCACGGTTTTCTTGGTAGGTTGCATGATGTTCTTCGTTTGCGGTGCTTTTGTGATGTGGTCCTTGTTGCCTTCGTTCAATGCCTGAGTATTAATCAAGGACTCAAAGTTTGAGGCACTGCCATTTGCATGGGTTTCGTTGTTTCTCGAAGTGACAGGCAACAGTTCCAATTTCTTCTCCACTAATGTTTTCTGCAAGTTGTTAATCAATAACATAAACTGCTTGAACTCGTTCTGGCTCAAGTCATTGCAGCCAAAGGCAAGGCTATAACATTGCGGCAATACTGACTCCACCGACTGATCCAACTCTAGCGCAATGTGCTCACTCGCACAGAGCTTGAAGAAGAAATCCAAGACACATTTCACAACTCGTTTGTCTCGACTCTTGAGATTCCTCAACACTGGCAAGAGTTGCTCGTTTACTATCAACTTGTCTATTGCCCTATTCTCCACCATTGTCTCAAATGCTTTTATAGTCGTCAACTTGGTCGATAACACCGTTGTGGTCTTGAAGACTTGGCAGACCAATGGAAATAATGTGTTTTTAAGATATGGGAACTCAATCTTGTCGAGGAAAAGGTCGAATTGCCTTAAAAACGATTCCTGCAATTTGATCTGGTCTTGAAGCTGCTCCTTCTCGGTCGGAACTTGACTTGTTAAAATTAAAGCGTCCATCTTCTTGATGATCTCTACCAATTGCTTATCATTGAGCTTTGATTGAATAGTGGGTAAATTCTCAACAAGAGATAATCGAGTTTTCACGGATGTGCTGATGAGCTTGATGAACACATGAGAGCTCTTTTTGGACTTAGTATCGCTCTTTAAAAGCACCTCGTATATCCTGTTCTGGAATGTCAAGCCAGATAAACCTGCTCCAATAGTGAATATGCTGTTCAAAGTATAAGATAGCAAAAGATCAATATCATCGTCAATCTTATTTCCGTCTAGAATGTTCAATTCACTTGTAATTACGTCCAACAAGAGAGGGAGTAACTTCAGGGACCTGAATGATGCGGGAAATTGAGATAGTAACGTTTTTCCGTCGCTATCAACTTGTGTCAATCCTTTCAAAAAAATCAACTTTTCGTCCACGGTCTTTGTCGAAAATTCATCCACAAACCACATAGCCTTGATGATATTCCCGTTGAAATACTCGGAATCGATAAACTGGTCTATGGTCAATCTGTCGTGGGCAAAGCGAGCCAATAACCTTGGGAAAATTGGATATAACTTTTCAGGAACGTCCTTGAGCAAATACTTGAGTTCCGAAGGTCTGTGGTTGTAGAACTTCATTTCAAACTTTTTGAATTCGGTCTTGTAGTCAGAAATGCTGTCTTGATCAAAGCAGTTTATCAAGACATCGCCTTTGTTATACAAGTAGTATATCAAACAGCCGAGTGACCAGACATCGTTTGCAAAGTCCAACTTCAGTTGGTTATCGAATATAAGCTCCGGACTGGTGAATCTCAAATTGAGATTGGCAAAGGGGACAACAGAGCTGTTGTTCATGATGTAGAAATTCTCTCTTTCCTGCGGAGAAATCTCATTCAAGTTTTGTAGGAACTTGAAGCCGGATAATTTCCAGTCACCCTGGTCGTTTATGAAGACTGATGACGGTTGCAAGTTGAAATGAATTATTGAACAATAATTATGCAAAAACTGAATACTTTTGGATATTTGAAGGAGACCCTTCTGTATGCTTAAATCATCCAAGTTTTTCGAAATGTCCACCGTCATCAAGTTGTCGGTGACAGGTTCACTTACAAACAAGAACTTCAGCTTGGTCTCTTCTAGCACCTCGTAAATGGTCAAGATTTGTGGGTGTTTCAATTTACTGAGCTGGTTCAACTCATACTTGATAAGCTCGTAGCATTCAGCAACGATGACTCTCGGGTTCTTGGAGTTGGATGCCCTGGAACATAGCCGGCTGACTTGAGCCTCGAATTTAGTTTTGTCAAAGATGAACACAGATACTACTCGTCCCGACTGTTTATGCTTCGCGGGATATATGACCCACGGCTCAGACGAGAGAGTAGGATTGTCCAGCACATTGTAGATGGCTCTGATCCCGGTCTGGAATAGCGACTTGAACATGGCTACGATTCTGGAGTAGCTGACAGGGCTGGTTGTTTTTGTCGAGGTCTTGACTGGATCAAAAATAGGAATCTTGTCCCATATTGGATTTTACGAGACCGGTTCATTATGCAGGACGATACACCATCAGGCCTCAACTAACCGAAAAACACAGGCACCAGTTCATCACCACACGGGCCCCATCCTCGAATCAATAGTTGTTGCAGTAATGGATCTTTTGGAGGAAAACTACACCCACTCGGCAGACAGGCTCGACAAGCCGTCGGAGTATTTAATCAAGAGAGCCATACGTAACAGAAACACCGAGAATTTGGAAAGAGCGTTGCATCTGAAGACAGCGTATGTTGAAAACTTGTCACACTTCACGACCGAAGAACAGATACACGAGTTGTTTCTGAAATGTGGTCCTATCGACCGAATCATAATGGGTCTTGATAGAAACAAATTGACGCCGTGTGGCTTTTGTTTTGTGATCTACAAAACCGAAGAAGGCTCGTTGAACGCCATGAAGTTTTTGAAGTCGACATATTTGGATGGCCAGAGCTTGAACATCGATTTGGATCCAGGTTTCAGAGAAGGCAGACAGTTCGGCAGAGGTGTGTTTGGTGGACAGGCAAGTCAAGAAGCTGCGGACTCTTCACGGGCGTTCAGAGGAGAAGCCAGAGGCAACTATAGAGGAGGATTTAGGGGAAGAGGCAGAGGCTACAGAGGCAGAGGCTTTAGAGGTGGGTTCAGAGCAGGCAGAGGTGGCGGCAGCGGGTTCAGGCGTGGAGGTGGTCCTGGAAACGGGCCCAGCAATGGAAACGGTGACTATCCACCAAACAGAAATAACGAAGGCTCGGTTTACATTCCGTCCAGCGATCCCTCCTTCGATGCCCCAACCACATTCAATCCGATGGCTGACATGAGTAGTGACGCTAACCAGCATTAACTGTATAATATATGTATGAAGAGAAAAGAAGACGGGGACACTCTAGGCAGCTGCCAAAACGAGCGAGGCTTTTTGTGTGAGGTGAACCTCGAAGCGTAGCTTGCTCGTTTTGCAATATCCACCGAGCAATGACGGACAAATACGAACGCTAACTTTGAAATTTGAAAGTTGCAAGGTGGGGCTTCTGTCAGTAACGTCTGGCTCTTCCTCCAAACAGCACTAACTATTGTATGGGCCGAGTGACGCTACGGCCAGTCCAGCTAGGGCAAAAGTTGAATTGAAGTATTTTTGAGAAAATTGGCACATTTTGTCGTAATCGACCGGAAGCTGGGGCAGCTGGAGGCAGGAAACAAGAACGCAGTGGCCGGCCGTGGTCCGACTGTTGTCTACTCAAACGTAGCACGCAGGGACCCAATGCTACTTAATTCCGCAGATAGGAGTGGGCCGTTATCGGAGCCCCGGTGTTAGACTCGGATGCAATAAGGGAAAACGTGGTGGGGGGTGGTGCCGGGAGGAGCCGCATCAATAATTGAGAGCTCGGAATCGGACCAAACCATTTTCTCTCAATGCTCACGCTACACGAAGAGAAATCCCACCGGGGCGCTACGTAGGTTTGTAACAGCAAGAGTCGTTTCGTCGATGGCGACCAAGATCTACCCGAAACCTTAAAAGCTCGAGGGCGGGCTTCAAGTGTGGGACACCAGCGCAGCCCCATCTCCCATGCCAGCGTGAAATTCCCCATGGGGCCCCTCAGGATACTCACCAGGGAGTCGGATGGGGTTTTCCACACGTGTAAAATTTAAGTTGACCCGTTAATTAGGGTAATTTCACCGATTGCATCACCGAAGACAAGCGACATAAATAGTTGGCCTCACGCAGCTCCACGAAATCATCACCAGAAATATATTTAGCTGCAAAATCTAGCCCATTGTCTATTGAAATAAGCAAGATGATTTTGGGCACCTTATTGTTGCCGCTTTTGTCTGCTGCGGGCTTGGTTAGCTCACATTCGATACCCGGCATCGACTCGCTTCAGAAACAGCTAGTTGCGAGGGCCAACAACCCCTTCGACTCTGTGTACAACAGCTTGGCGGACTCCGAGGTCGATTTTGTCACCGACCACTTGAAGAACTTGACCGCCTTCAACGGAACCAAGTGTGACCAATGTAAACACAAGATAAAGTACGGCCAGTCTTTGCTTGAGGAGTATCCCGACAAGCAGCACTTGGTGAGCTTGTTGCTTTTCAAATACTGTTTGGCGTCCAACAACAATACCGAGTCCAAGTGTGACAACAACGACTTTTTCATCACCACCCAATCCAAAAACACAGACAAGTTCGGTCAAGCATTTGACTCGGGGGTTTCTTCTGCCACCAGTATAGACTTTTACGACAACGATTTTCTTCACATGTTGAAGAATTTCAACGTGTCGAGCGAGTTGGACTTGACCTACTACTGCTACTACAAGTCGCTGAGCGCCTGTAAACTTCCACCAGTGCCCGATACAAATGCCTTGTACGGAGTTGACAGTTGGTGGCCCAAAAAAGACGCCCAGTTTACGGTTGAACCAAAGTACAAACTGGCCAACAGAACAAGATTCAATGTTTTGCATTTCACCGATTTTCACATTCAGCTCAGATATGCATTAGGGAGTGAAAGTAACTGCTCAACCCCTGTCTGCTGCTTACCCGAGTCCTACAACAAAGACCTCACGACCAAAAACTACAATTTCACTAGTTACTACCATACTTTGGACCCCAAGTTGACCAACTTTGCGCTTTCCTTCTATCCCGATGCCCACTACGATGAAAATGACGAGTACATCGTTGGCGAATATTATGACTTTCCCAAGCACCGCGGGTATAACTTCAACTCCGCTCCTGCCACTTCGTTTGGTGCCTACTTGTGTGATTCGCCTGAGCTTTTGATGAACAACAGTTTGAGGTACATCAGTCAAGCACACAGTGATAAGGATTTCGAATTTGCTCTCTTCACTGGCGATTTGGTGGATCACGACGTCATCCATTGTGATGCTGAGACCACCAAGACTGCCGAAGTCAAGTCTTTTGCTCTCATGAAACATTTCTTGAGTAACTTGTCTATCTTCCCAAGTTTAGGTAACCATGATACGTTTCCATACGGCCAGTTGGCACCTATTGACTATAGCTACAACACTTCTTACAACTGGAACAATGAATTGATGAGTGACTTATTGGTAGGCAACGGTTGGTTACCCGAGGACAAGAGAGAACAAGTCAAAACTCACTACTCTGGCTTTTCCTACGTGACTAAACGGAACTTGAAAGTGATTTCCTTAAATTCCAACTGCTACTACCAAAAGAACTTGTGGTCGTACATCAACTTATCGACGAATGGTGATCTGTTTGGCCAGTGGAAGTTCCTCATTGATGAATTGGTTGCTAGTGAAAAGATTGGTCAAAGAGTGTGGATCTTGGCCCATATCCCGGTAGCCGATTACGATACTTTGCCGTTGCAAGCACAAATCTTTGGCAAGATTGTGGAAAGGTTTAGTCCTTATACAATTGCCAACATCTTTTACGGACATACCCATAGAGATCAGTTCCATGTTTCATACTCTTCTAACTCGTCGAAGACTGCAGCCGATGTTATCAACATGGCTTGGGTGGCGCAGTCCATCACCCCATTGACCAACAATAACCCAAGCTGGAGATACTACGAAGTTGAAGACGAGTCCTTTAACATCTTGAACTCGTACAACTATTACACCAAGTTGAATGAAACCTTTACGAACGGGGGTGCCGAGCCCAACTGGTCATTTGAATACTCGGCCAGAGAAACTTTCGATCCCAAGGGTACTTGGCCGTCTAACGCCCCGCTTAATGCTTCCTTCTGGCATGAGTATGTGGTGGAGAACTTGAAAAACAAAACTAATATCGAGTTCAACCAATTGTACTCTGAGCTTCAGTACAGACACAGTCCCAAGGTCCCAAAATGTAGCAATGGAACCGAAATCTCGACCACTTGCTGGAATGAAAACTACTGCAATGCTGGAAACTTTTTATCCTATGATTACAATGCCTGTCAAGTTTAGGCACAAAATGTTTGCACCCACCTTCTTCTCGTCAACTTTCGTTTCGGTATTCAAACAGGTCCCAGTGACCTCATACTTAAACCTACTTTACACCTTAGAGTGATATAGACACATTATGCCACGTATAGATTGCGAAAAAACGTACACAAGTAGATCTCCCAACAAGTCAATCCTGCTAATAGTTGCAGCCTATTCTCGGTGAAGATTGAGCAAAATAGTGCAAAAAATGACTAAAAGAGCAAATTGCGACTAGTTGCAAAATTGCAGCGAGGATCAACGAAGGGCCCTAAACGCAACGTGACGAGTGTCAATGACTTTGAATGTAGACGGTCTCTCGGTAAGAGTAGTTTCAGAGCAGCAAGGGGATCACCACGAACTCTCACAGCAGAAGTTTGGGTATGTGTAGAAAAGCAAGCGGCTGCTACGCCGGTAGTGCAGCCCTCCAAGGCTAGAGGCGTGGGGGGCGGGAGGGCCGCGGCACAATTAGCCAGCGGATGATTGGCACGCTGAAAGTCTCACCACAGACAGCCCGAGGGTCGACTTCAGGGCTGCCCCGGTGTCTACTTCCGGCGGGCCCGGTGTCTTGTGATGTGCAGGGGTGGAGGTGGCAGAGCACCCCACCCTCGGAACTGTGGCCGGAAGTCTTTCTGTACCACCAATTTTCGTAGTGCACCTCACTCAATATCGTCTACCAGGCAGTCATTCAAGTCTTGAGTCCATGCCTTCTACACACGCGTAACCGATCTCCAGAATATGTACCCAAATAGCGCGGTGCCGACAGCACAGAGAGACAGCGTCCGGGGCAGACCGAAACTGCTACAGCCCAGCTTGTCGACCTCGTCCATTGTCCAAACAACGTCGCCGCAGGTGCAGCCGCTCTCCAACGTGACTAAGAAAGCACACCCCAAGGCGAAGGGCCACACACGGTCCATGTCGCAGAACAAGGCGCTTGCCAAGACGTCGTCGGCCTCGACTCCTTCCGTGGTGGCCGCCAGACCGGGCTTGAACCGCTCCAAGTCGACGGAGGTGCTAATGAAAAACAGGCTGGCCACCAACTTGAAAAGAAACCACCGGTCCTTCACCAAACTCAGCACCCTACAGCCCATGAAGTTGACCGTCTCCAATCAATCGAGCAAGTCTTCCAATTCGTTGAAGGGCATGAACCCCTCGACCGGCCAGATTGGTTTGAAGACGAGTGTCCGGAAAGGGAAGGCTATATTACGATTGAACGAAGACAAGCAAGACAATGAGGAGTACGAAGACCTTGAGCACACGGAGGACCCAAAGAATGGCCCCGAAGAACCGAGTGACGAGCATTACTTCAAGGCGCTGCACTACGAAGAAGTCAACAGCCACGACGGCCCCTACCAAATTCAGGGTCCTAATTCGAGCCTACCAGAAGTTGAGACCATTGAAGATCTTCTGCAAGACCAGCAGACTTCTATCAACTCAGAGGCAGAAAACAGCACCAAGGCTCCGTATCTGGATGGGGAAATCAAACAAGAGAACAGCAAAACAAACTCAGAGGACAATTTCAATCAGCAGGGTGAGCTCGAGACCGAGAAGCTCAAGTCGCAGCCTGAATCTACAATCTCAACCAACAGCTCCACTGACGACTTCTCCAACAACATGTACGGAGGCTCGTTGTTGTTATCACAATCAACTGGGTTGACGAAAAAGTTTGATAACAAAGCCAACAAGCCGCAGACCAACGAAGGCATAGGAGCAGTCGATTTCAGAAACCCGAATAATAATGCATCTGGGGATGCTTCAAACTTTGAACCAAGCAGCGGCATCTCGTTTAAAGCTAACACCATGGATGGTAATCATGGAATAGCAGAGCCTGTTATTACGAATAAAAATGTGATCCAGAACAATTCTTATCAACCAAGTCAGACAATTTTCAACAACTTACAGAGAACCAACTCACAGTACTTGAATACCAAAAAGCAACAACAGCAGAACCAAAACGATCAACACTCAGCACTGCAACAGCATCAACAACGACAGCCGAGCGATCAACACAATCAAGGATATGACGAGGCAATTCACAACAATTTCTCCAACTTTTTGAATAACAATCATCAAGACCGGCAGCCGTCGAGCCACAACTTAGAAACTAGAGCACAGCAGAGACTTTGGCTCCAGAGAGAGAACTCTTTGTTGGACATTTCCAATTTTGACCCGAGCAATTTGGCCAACTTTTCAAATTTATCGTTGAATAACTTGATGTTTGCCAACAGCTATGGTGGAAATATGGGAGGACAAGCGACACCAGGAGTACCATCAGATCAAGCACAACAGCAACAGGGTTTATTTCCCTTGACACCGGGGATTCCAAACCAGCCAGGACCCAACGGTAACCCAAGCAGTGGAATTGGACAGTTGCATAACAATCAGGTCAGTATGCATCCAAACTACAGCAGCTCGGTGAATGGTGTATCTGGATTAGGGGACTCGAACTCTAGCAGTATGAGTAACATTAACGGCTTATTACTCTTAGCACAGAGTAACCACCAAAATTCGATTCAATCGAGGACTGAATTCGAGCGGATGAATCGGGAGTATTTGAACGTTCGGAGACATTTGAATCCTGTTGGAGAGAGTTTGAGCAGGGTGGACCATTACTTACAGGGTCCTAAAACCCTTGATGTTCCTAAAAATGGCAAGAGAAACACGAACGATGCTGACTCACATTTGATATCACTGAGCCACAACGACCACAGATCAGGAAACACCTTCAAGGAAACTTCGACCTTGTACCAAGAGAGAGACCAGGAACTAAACTTGACGTTGAACAGATTGTGGCAAGACGCAGTAGTTACTTCGATGTCGCCCGGGGCCTCGGCTTCCACGACGCCCAATCCTTCTACAGGCTCATTCAGAGGCAACGGCCAGCCTCAGCATCTGCTTCCTCATATTCAAACACAGTCGTTGACTCCGCATGGTCAACAGCAAAGACCAATGAATCCGCGGATGTCTTCATTCACTCAAAACCAATCATCGTTGAGCAACCTCAGAACTCCACAAACACCCACGACCAGAGCAGTCAAGTTGGCTGCACAGGCTGCATCACAGAAAAAGAGAGGAAGCCAAGATTCGTCCTTGAACATCAACCAATAGAAAAAATGGATTTCGGGCCGTGCTGAACTACGCAACTTTCTTGTACCGAACTGTATCAGGTATCTATTTTTTGCTTAAATAAGTATTTCATGGCAGGATTAGAACTTGTAGCTATGGGGATGGAAATGTATTTACAGAATAGGCATGTTGGCGTTGGACGGTGCCAAACTTTTTGTGTTTTTCGGTCGTCTCGACAAGACGTTCAGCTTTCGTGCTTTCGACAGACTCTAGCCTTGTCTTTGCTTGTGCTTTCCGTTGGACTTGCAGTAAACAAACACTCTACCCTTTCTTCTGACCATGTAGCAGTCCTTGCAGAACTTCTTGACGGAGGTTCTGACCTTGAACCCTCTGACGGGAGTCAAGAAGGTGGGTACGGTTATTCTATTTATTAATCTGGGAGTCAAGCCGGCGGTTCTGGCGACGAGCGGAGTCACAAACTGTCTTTTTATCACTGACGTAAGGGAGAACATGTTGTGTCGTGGGGGGGTCTGTGCTGCTGGATAGTCTCTAGCTTCCACACGGGTTGAAAAAAATTGTTAGGTGGGAGAGAAAGTGCACGATTACATAAGCGCTGACTCAGACAAGACGATTTTCGAATTTCCAATCCGACAAACAACAATCAAACACGTAACCTAACACTGCTGAACACCTGAGCTTGACCTGTTTCCAGAATACGCCTGCCAAGACAAACATTGACCATGTCTACTCTGTCGTACAAGAACAAGGATGCGTACGCCACTTCGTCTGGGCTTCCAGACAAGATGGCTGTGTTTCAAGAATGTTTACAGCAGTTCAATGCTTCGCCAGTCAAGATCAAAAAGTGCCGTAACTTGTTGGCCAAGTTGTTGAGGTTGATCTACAATGGAGAAAACTTCCCAGCACAGGAATCAACCACCTTGTTTTTCTCCATCTCCAAGTTGTTCCAAAACAAGGACCCATCTTTGAGACAATTGGTGTACTTGACCATCAAAGAGTTGGCTGCAACCTCCGATGATATCTTGATGGTCACTTCGTCAATCATGAAGGATATACAAGAGGGCTACACCATCTACAAGCCCAACGCCATTAGAACCTTGTCCAAGGTCTTAGACAGCAGTACTGTCAATGCAGCTGAGAGATTGTTCAAGAACGCAATTGTCGACAAAAACCCGATTGTTTCCTCGGCTGCTTTGATTTCGTCGTACCACTTACTCCCAATAGCCAAGGACGTGGTCAAGAGATTTTCGAACGAAACCACCGAAACTTTGCAATCCTACAAGCAGTTTCCATCAAACCAATTCGAGATGCATGAATATTACGGCAACTCTACTTCAAACTTGCCATCCACATCATTCATGTACCAATACCACGCATTAGGATTATTATATCACTTGAGAAACTACGACAAGATGGCTCTTGTCAAATTGATCTCGTCATTGTCGGAAGGGTCTGCCTTGAAGAACTCATTATCCGTCATTCAATTGATTAGATACATCAACAAGATTTTGAACGACGATGAGTCCTTGGTCCATCTCTTATATCCAATTTTGTCAAACCTTTTGAAGCACAAGTCGGACATGGTTGAGTTGGAAGCATGCAAGACATTGATCAACTTACAACATTTGATAACCGATGACCAATTCATGGCCATCATTGTCACATTGCAAAAGCTCTTGGGAGTCCCAAGAGTTGCCACTAGATTTGCTGCCATTAGAATAATCAACAAGGTCTCCATCAAGCACCCAGAAAAGATCATGATTGTGAATGCCGAATTGGAAGGTTTGATTAACGACTCAAACAGAGCCATTTCCACCTTGGCAATTACCACATTATTGAAAACTATGGGTGCTGGTACTGTTGATACTGGTTCGACCGGTGGTGAAAGCGTCGATAGATTGATCTCTAAAATGACCTCTCTTATGGATGAAATCACTGAGGATTTCAAGATCGTTATCATTGATGCTATTGAAAACTTGGCTTTGAAGTTCCCATCGAAGCACAAGAAGTTGGTCGCCTTTTTGACCGATCTTTTGAGAGACGATGGCTCTTTGTTATTGAAGTCAAGTATTGTGGACTCATTGTTTGATTTGATCAAATTCTTACCAGACGCAAACGCTAAGCAGTTGATTTTGATGAACCTTTGTGAGTTTATTGAAGACTGTGAATATACCGAATTGTCTGTGCGTATTTTGCATTTGTTGGGAGAAGAAGGTCCAAACACCACCAACCCATCTTACTACATCAGACACATCTACAACAGATTGGTCTTAGAAAATTCCATTGTCAGATCGTCTGCTATTATTTCGTTGGCCAAGTTTGCCATCGTCTGCGGAGGTGAAGTCGCTTCCAATGTCAAGATCTTGTTGAGTAGATGTTTGAATGATGTTGACGATGAAGTTAGGGACAGAGCCGCTTTGTCGTTGAAATTTATTGCCAGCAAACAGAAGAAGTTGTTGATCAGTGACTCGAAGTTTGATTTGGCAGCGTTGGAAAGCAAGTTGACCCATTACTTGAACGACGAAAACAACTTTTCCAGCAAGTTTGACATCTCAGAGGTACCATTGCTCAGCAGCGAGGAGTTGAAATCGTTAGAATACAACAAGAAGGTTAACAAATTGGAGTCCAGCACAAACGAAAGCGAAGACAGTACGAGTGGAGCCGACGCTTCGGGGTCTGGAGACAAGTCTGGCGAAGAAGACTACGCAAGCGAGTTGTTGAAGCAGCAAGAATATGCACAAGAGTTGTCAGCCATTCCGGACTTTGCCGCGTTTGGCAAATTGACCAAGTCAACTATTACGCCTGTGTACTTGACGGATAAGGAAAACGAATTTGTTGTCAATGTTGTCAAGCATTTCTTCATTGAATCGCAAAAGTTGGTGTTACAATACAACATAACCAACACGCTCCCAAGTTCGGTGTTGCAGAACATCTCGGTTGAAGCCGAATGCGACAACGAGTTGTACACCGAGGAGTTCATCATTTCCTTGCCTGAATTGAGACCCGACCAAACCGGAAGCGTTTACGTCGCATTCAGCACTCCTAGCATCGGGGATGAGGAGCTTCTTGCTGCTTTCGGGAACAGCGTTGAGTTCACCAACTGCGAGATCATTGACGAAGAAGGAAACATCGACTCGGCCCTGGACACCGACAAGTACCAGATCGATGACTTGGAGATCACGTCGGGAGACTTTGCCACTCCATTGTACAACTCCAACTTCACTGCCATCTACGAACAAATGGACAACGCCGAGACGGCGGTGATCCAGATACGCGGGGCGACCAGCTTGGAGAACGCCGTGAACAAGTTGAAGACCACCACCAACTTGCTTGCCTTGGAGGGCTCGGACTACGTGCCCTCCGACTCGACGTCGCACGTATTGAAGTTGTTAGGGAAGGACGTGTGGGGCGGCAAGGTGGCTGCGCTGATCAGATTGGCCCACTCGGGCGGCAAGATAGTGGCCAAGGTCGAGGCCAAGTCGGACACCGCCGGATTCAGTAGTATCATCACCAACGAGCCATACTAGTTGTTATGTTAATAAAACGTGCGTATTGATTGCCAAGCAGAGTTTGATGCGTAGCGACAAAAGCGGTGCGTCGCCGCCGCGCCCAAGAAATTGCGTCTCGTAGGAAATACGTCTGTGTCAAAAAGAAGACGTCGAATTGTAACTGACGGAGCGGTGGCGGCGAATTCGTGCTGCCTGGCGAAAGAAGATCTTCCCTCGAGATCCCGCAGAGGGGGCCGGCCTTCGCAGAGCGCCGGGCGTCTGCTGAGTCACCACGGGCGCCCTGCGGCGCCCTGCCCGAGAAGACGCCTGGGAGAAGTGCCCGCGGAGGAGCCCGTTTGCGCGTAACTATTGGGCCATTGCGCAATCTGAAATGTGGTGGAGCAGGCGGCCCCAATCCCAGCCCAGACAGCCGCCCCGCCAGAGAGGGCTGGAGATCGCCCGCCCGACGATCCCTGCGCCGGGCCAAACGTACCGCCCTTGCGGCGCCCCGGGCGCCACTGCGGATATTATGCCTACGCCGAGGGACCTGACTTCCGCTTTCATAGATTGAAGGGTATTATTTTTCCCTTGTTCTATGCATGATAATTTATGATAAGATAAAGCCACAGTGCACATACGACGACAATGCTATAAGAGGAGCGAGCTCGCCCGGGTTTATGCTGGCAGCTACACCCTTCTCTCGTAAGCATGCTGGACAAGAAGCCCGAGTACCTCGTGGAGTCCGAAAAGGCCAGCGACAGCGGCAGCCTCGGCCAGACCAGCGTGATCGACATCCATGAAGACAACCTCGACTTTGTGGAGGGCAAACCGTCGTACATGAACAACTCGCCCTACCCGGAGGTGCGTGCGGCTGTGGGACTCGACTTCGACCCCAACGTCCAGTTGATCCACTGGCGGAGCTTCTTCTTGACCTCGGTCTTTGTCATCATCTTCGCCGGGGTCAACCAGTTCTTCTCGTTGCGGTACCCCTCCATCACCATCAGCTACGTCGTGGCCCAGCTTCTTTCGTTCCCCGTCGGCAAGTTGTTGGCCCGCTTGCCCGACGTCCGCTTCAAGTACGCTCCGTTCTTCAACCTCAACCCGGGCCCCTTTGGCCTCCAGGAGCACGCGTTGTTGACCATCGTGGTGTCCTTGACCTCCTCCACCGCATACGCCATGAACATTCTCATCGCCACCACCAACTTCTACAACATCGACTTGTCGGTGGGCTACCAGATCTTGGTGGTGTTCACCAGTCAGATGTTGGGCTACTCGGCCGCGCAGGTGTGCCAGAGATGGGTGGTGTACCCTGCATCGGCCATCTGGCCCCAGGCCTTGATCACAGCCACCATCTTCACCACCTTGTCCAAGTCGAGCTTGTCAGAAGGTGTCCACGTGGCCAAGCTCTCGTGGACCAGATACAAGATGTTCTACATTGTCACCGCCTTCTCCTTTGTGTGGTACTGGGTGCCGGACTTTCTTTTCAAGGGTCTTTCCAACTTCAACTGGATCTGCTGGATTGCCCCCAAGAACACCGTCGTGAACCAAATCTTTGGCACCTCAAGTGGCTTGGCGGTCGGCATTCCTATCACCTTTGACTGGACCCAGATCACCCAAGCTCTCGGGGTTTCTCCGTTGGCCACCCCGTTCCATGTTGCTGCCAACACCTATGGCTCGGTCTTCATCTTCTTTTGGATCATCTTGCCTATTTTGTACTACACCAACACCTGGTACGCAAAGTACATGCCCATGATTAGTTCGTCCTCGTTCGACAACAAGCAGAAAACCTTCAACGTGTCCAAGATCTTGAACTCCAAAAGAAGAATCGACAAAGCCGCGTACAAGGCCTACTCCCCGTTGTTTGTGCCCTACTCGTACTTGTTGTCGTACGCTTTGAATTTTGCGGCATGCACTTCGCTCATCACCCATTCGATTCTCTACAATGGTAAGTCCATTGTTGCTTTGTTCAGAAACGAGTCTCATTATGGTGATGATATCCACAGAAGACTCATGAAGAAGCATTTCAAAGACGTGCCCATCTGGTGGTCGGGTGTTCTTTTCCTCGTTGCATTAGGATTTGGATTCGGTGCCGTCTGTGGCTATCCTCACTACAGTGAGATGCCTTGGTATGGATTTGTGCTTGCAATCGCCATTGCCTTGTCCACCTTTCTCTTCGAAGCCATCCTTCAGGCCACCACCAACCAGCATGTCGGACTTAACATCATCACGGAGTTGATTGCCGGGTACGCCTTCAAGGGTAATCCAATGGCCAATATGTTGATCAAGTTATTTGGATTCATTCCAAACCGTCAGGGTTTGGATTTTACCCGTGACTTGAAGTTGGGCCAGTACATGAAGATTCCTCCAAGAACCTTGTTCTTGTTTCAAATTTACGGAACCGTGTTGGCCGGGTTAGTCAATATCGGGGTGCAGCAGTGGATGAGATTCCACGTCAAGAACATCTGTGTGACGGGAACCGAGTTCTCGTGTCCAAGTGGAAAGGTGATCTTCACGGCCTCGATCACATTCTCGGTGGTGGAGGAATTGTTCTCCCCTGGAAAGTTGTACAACCCGTTGTTGTACTTTTTCATCATTGGAGCGGTGTTCCCGTTCTTCACCTACTTTTTATGGAAGAGATGGCCAACCAAGTGGTTTGGCAGAATCAATTCGCCAGTGTTTTTCACCGGTGCAGGGAACATTCCTCCATCC
The DNA here is from genome assembly GCA_030568635.1 of Suhomyces caryicola. Classification (NCBI taxonomy): domain Eukaryota; kingdom Fungi; phylum Ascomycota; class Pichiomycetes; order Serinales; family Debaryomycetaceae; genus Suhomyces; species Suhomyces caryicola. Next base: position 300,239 of record JAJMGG010000013.1, on the reverse strand, counting down.
ACGTTGTATAACTACACGTTGTATTTTGCAACCTGTTTTGTCTTCAACTTCTACTTGAAGAGGTACTACACAGCATTCCACACCAAGTACAACAATGTCATCTCGGCGGGGTTCGACGCAGGAGTCGCGATAGCAGCCGTGATCATCTTCTTGTGTGTGTCCTATCCCGGCGGAAAGTTGATTTGGTGGGGTAACACCGTGTACAAGAATACCAAGGACTACACCGGGGCACCATACTACACGTTGAAGGCGGGGGAGACGTTTGGGCCCAAGTCGTGGTGAGCAGGAGAGCAAGAGGATGAGTTTTATAGATTGCTAGAGACCGAAAATAGATATAGTGGCCGTCCGTTCTGAGGCAGCTTTATGACGTTTATTAGTACACAGGTAGAGTATGGGGTCTTGGGGCTATGTGGCAGTGGCAGATTGGTCGTATTTACACTCCCTTGGCTTGGTAGTTTCTCATTTGTCTGTAGAAGAACCCCCCGGAGAAGTACACCATCAATGCAGCCACCAAGATCAACAAGAAAATCCACACCACTGCAAAATTACCAGATTTGGCGGCAGTTGGACACGCGTAGTGCGATCTGACTTCGAAGTAGTAGTTGCAGTCGTGGAACGACCCGACGTACGAAACCGACGCCTTGGCCATCATTTCTCTGTCACATGTGAAGGTGAGAATGCTCGATCTTCTGAGCTTCTCGCCGGTTTTGCTGTTGGTCAAGTTCTCGCAGTAGGAGCCGTTTTCGTAGGTGAGGGTGAGCTTTCTGCCTCTGAAAACAGGGGTGGTGGCGTACTCCCCCAACGACACGTACTTGTTGGTGGCCAGGTCTAGGTAGTAGGCTCCCACATCACTGGCGTTGACGCCGCTCTCCATGTCTTTGTTGGCTTCGCTCGCCTTCTTGAACGGCGTCGAGCAGATCCCGACGGTGTAGTTGTGCCCGCTGTCGTAGCCCTTGGACACCCAATGCAAGGCCCTACCCTCATTACTGAGCGATGAGAGGCCGCTTAAATCAATGAAGGCCTTGGAAAGCGGATGCATGACGGTGCACGGGTCCATTTCCGCGTCGTGCTTATCGTCGTCGGCGGACTCGCCCGACGAGTTCGGCTTCTTTCGCTCGGCAGGAGTGCTCACGTCGTTGGGATACGAGCTGGTGATGTGCGCCAACGAGTCGAACAAGTGGCTGCTCGACTGGAGCAACGAGTCCTTGGGTCTCAACGTCGTGCTCACAACATACAAGCACACAATAAGGACCAACCCTATCAGCGGAAAAATAGCCCGTTGGTATAGCCTGGACATCATCACGTCCTCAACCAGTGATGCGTTCCGAGCGATCTCAGTTACAGGACGACGAGGATCGTTGAGCGTGTTACGTAAGCGGCCAATTTGTCTCTGTTTGGGTTTTCGCGGCGCCCATGCCCAGAAAAGCGGCAGCCGCCAGTGCTTGTGGCAAATGCTTGGTGGGGTCACGTGACCCGTTTCCTGCCGGGCCCTGCTGGCGCGAACCGGCTCTGGTATACCAAACATCCACACCACCGTAGAGTTTGCACGGACTTCATTCTGCAACACATCCCGAACTCAGCGATACAAAATGGACGAATGGGTGAGCGCCAACACGCCGGGGCTTCTGTCTCTAACGAACGGGGCGATTTCTTTTTCCAACCTCATCAACGACCCCTTGATCGGCAAGATCACCGCCACCAAAGGCGCCTTGCAATTGGCAACTCAATCACAGATCGGAAAGGTCGACGAAGGGTTTGAGTCGGAGGAGTCGAATAACGAGACTTCGTCGCTTCCACAGTTTCTTTTTGCGTCTTGCGACGCCGATCTCGTGCTTCTCGAGTCTGCTCTCAACGGGCACCCCGAATGGACCGATTCCCGTTTTCCCACAGAAGAAAAAGGTGTCCCCGCCATTGTCTACGCCATTTGCTTCAACAACTACTCCGTGGTGGAATCTCTCTTGGAGAGACACCAGGCGGACCCTGATTTGCATGACACGTTGGTCAACTTCACGCCGTTAATGTGGGCAGTGTACTCCAACCAATTAGACATGGTCAAGCTATTATTGGACCACCAGGCCGACCCTAGCTTGTCTCCGGTTGGAGAAAAGAATGCCATCGATCTCGTCACCCCGGAAAACGACCTGATCTACGAGTACTTCAAGTCCCACAACTTACTTGGCAGAGCGCATCATAATGTCGACGACTCCGCAACCTTCTACAATGAGATGGAATACGATCACGATGAGCCATGGGTAGATGACTTGTCCAATAAAATCAAGTTGCAGAGCATTACGGCAAACCATGCGTTGGCTAACGAGGACGAAACCGACGAGAGCACGCTAGTACTCGAGGAGGACGACGAATACTTTTTACAGCAGATTCCCGAGATCAGAACTTTGCCTGATTTCGAGTACGATAGGCTCTTACCAGAGCAATTCATAAAGTTTACCGACAGTGATATTCCTTATCTATTGGATTACATCTTCGATTTGAGAACGAAGAGAATCCAGTACCAGCACGACACCAGAGTTCCAGCAGCCATAGTCTTTCAATTGTTGAGATACGCGCATCTCAAGGTCCAAAGTGCTGAGCTCACCAACTTCCTCTTTGAGTGCTTCACAGCCAGATTGAGAGCAGTGACCAACACAAAGTCCGGTGTGTTCAACATGGCCACCCAAGAAACTACTAATAACAACAAGAGCTTGCAAGCAGTTGGAGCTGGTGACATTGTGTTGCTCAGTTACTGGCTTTCCGTCATTCAGTTCTTACACTTCTACATGAGCAAGAGTGAGACATATCTTGCCTATCCGAAATACCTTCAAGAATTAATCAACCTCATTCAGTCGTTGGTTGCAACAATGTCATTTTCAATCAATTCGAGATTAACACCACTTGTCGATGAGTGCTTATTGGACTACACAAACTTGGTCGAAGTATCCAATGCTTTGTACAAAAAAGACTGGAACTTGTTCAAGAACAAGAAGAAGCACCCTAGCACCTACGACGATATATTCAATATGTTGTTCCCTCCATCTCAGAACCAGTTGATGAAACCATCGCCCATCAGGTTCATTCAGGTGCTAGGCGCCTTAGATTACGTTTTGAAAATTCACAAGGTGGACGATTTGATTAGGTCACAAGCATTTTCACAAGTTTTTTACTACAGTAATTCTGTGGTGTTCAACAAAATAATCAGCCAAGGAAGGTATTGTTCCAGAACCAAAGCAATACAGATTAGGCTCAACTTGTCTGCAATCGAAGACTGGCTCAGATCACATAACTACAAAGTTAGCATTCCTGAAAAAATTGGAGGTTTGAACAAACTTGTTGGTAGCACTGATATTAAGCTCCACAACTTGTTGTCTGAGGACCAAAAGGAGAATGCACACAAGGATCCGCATAACCTCAAGTTTTACTACAACTCATTATACAATGTTGGAAAGAGCCAGTTCCAACCGACGTTTGAATTATTGCAATGGCTCCAATGCATGTCACTGTTGACAGACGAAGAAAGCTTGATTAACACTATTAATCACTTTGAAACTTTGAACTACTACCAGCTTACAAAAGTGTTGACGAAGCTATACAGGTACGAGGTTGACGAAGAGAAGTTGCCTAGAAACTTGGTCAACGTGGTTAAAGCATTGGTTGCTGATGTGGGCGAGAAGCAGATATCGAGATTGAACTTGCACTACATGACGCAGAGCAACTTTTTGAGCAAGGAGTTGTATATCTACTTGAATCCCAATTATGTGTTTGAGGTTGCGTTGCCCAACTTGAGTGAGATGATCATCAAGTATGGAGCCGGGATCGGTGGGTTGAGGGTGTTGAGAAATAAGAAGTATCTGCCGCTTTTGCCCATCACTATAATAGATGATGTTGACGATGTGTTGACCGAGCAGAAGAACAGTCAGCTCAATGAATCGTACCAGGAGCAGGCAGAGGATGAGGAGGATGACCAGGTGGAGAGAGTGGACAATGAGAGCGACGGAGAGTACGGAGGAGTGAAGAGCCACACGCATAGCATGCCCACCCTTTCTGAGTTGAAGGGGGACGAATTGTTCAAGCAGATCCAGATGCCGTCGTCGTTGGTGCACAAGAACTGGGGAGAAGAGGACTTTGAGGCGAACCCATGGTGAGAAGCGAGAAGGAAGAGCCACGGGTTGGAGTGATCTGTAAATGTAATCAAGAAAACGTAAACGGGGAGAAACAATAATAGAGGCCCCAGGCCGGTAATACACATCAATAGAAGACTGAATCGACCGAGAGGTATTTTTAGAGTACGGTGCGGGAGAACGGGGCCGGGGAAGCGTTGACGGCAGAGGTTTGGGTATGGCGGTGCATTGTGTCACATACCATCTTGTGTTTGACAAAGTGTGCGGGACTCGGCGTGGTGAGTAGCGATGGGTTTTCCGACACAGCCATGATCGAGGTCGTGTCGCGGGCCGGTGAGTCGTTTACCTTTTGTCGGTTTCGGACAGGTGACGTTTTCAGCGGGGTGAGCAGAAGAAGCAGCCCCACGGCCAGTGGGGCATGGCGGAAGAACAGACCCCCGGATTGGGCGCCGGGACAAGCAACGTCTACAGCCTTATTGTCGCCAGATTGGGCTTCTTTTGCGACACCCAAATCGGTGATGCCCCCCGGCGTTTTCCAGAGGCAGGTACTGACGCACCCACGCATGCACCTAATGCAGTAACTCACCAGGAACCAAAACAATGATGGGGTCGCCATTGAAGAGCCCTTTGCGCCGTCCAGCCATTTCGCACCAGCGCAGAGCGAACGCGGGCAGCGCCGTCTGGCCGGAGAGACCGCCGGCGCCCGCTGCTCGGGCCACCGCTGGACGTCTCTGGCTGCCGGCTCCGGCGGCCCGGCCGCGAGTCGTGCCCGTTCTGCGTCGCCATTGGGAACCTGTACCCGTTTCATCTCGATCGCGTTTCGAGACTCGGAGAAACGCTGCGTCACTGGCCGAAAAAACGCAAACAATAGAGATTTCACGCCCAGGGTGTTGGGAACGAGAATCAGGCAGTGGTGCCAGCCTGGGCATTTTAAATAGCAGTGTATATCATGCCGGGCGGTTCGCGCCAGTCTGGTTCTTTCTGTCTCCGTATCCACCCACCATAGTCGTTCCTTTCATGCAGCTCCTCTCGCTTTCCACCCTCGCGCTTCTCGCCTCCTCCGTCGTGGCCAACGACGGCTTCTACAAGATGGACTTCAGCGTGGTCAAGGGCCACACCCTCGCCGACGCCCTCCAGAACTTGCTCGGCAACTTGGGCAACTTGGGGTCGTCCGACTCGTCGTCCAAGGTCGAGGGCACCTCCAGCAAGGTGGCCGGGTCCGCGTACCAGTCGCCCATCACCAACGAAAACACCTACTACGTCTCCAACGTCACCTTGGGCACGCCTCCCGTCAGCATGCAGGTGTTGCTCGACAGCGGCTCGTCCGACCTCTGGGTCATCAGCTCCAAGAACACCCAGTGTGCCTCCAACGGCGGCTCCATTGACTGCAACCAGTACGGCACCTTCAACGAGAGCTTGTCGCTGACCTTCAAGCCCAACGGCCAGAAGTTCTCCATCTCGTACCTCGACCACAGTTACGCCAAGGGGATCTACGGCAACGACATTCTCTCCTTGACCAGCACCTTGAAGTTGTCCAACGCCACGTTCGCGGTCTCCGACGACACCGACTCCAACATTGGGGTCTTTGGCATTGCGTACAAGGGCTTGGAAAGCGCCGGGACCAAGTACACCAACGTCCCTGCCGCCATGAAGGAAGAAGGCTTGATCAACAAGATCGCGTACTCGTTGTACTTGAACTCCAAGGACTCGCCCTCCGGCTCCATCTTGTGGGGTGGCATTGACAACGCCAAGTACAACGGCGACTTGGCCACCTTCGACGTCATTCCAGACGGCAGCACGTACAACTACTTGAGCATCGAGTTGTCCTCGATCAGTGTCCACATAGGGGCCAGTGCAAGCGGAGCCAGCTCTACTTCCAGCGCCACCGGGCCACACATCGCAGCTGTAACCAAGGCCGCCAACGCTGCCAGCCAGTACAAGGCGTCCAACGCCACCAAAGTATTCCCGTTCGCAGACTCGACCACCAGCTCCGCCCCCAGCGCCTCTGCCAGTGCCGTCAGTGTCAACGCCGGCGCTCTTCTCGACTCCGGAACCACATTGACGCTTCTTCCAAACGCGACCCTCATTGACTTGATGGCCCAGATCTCCGACGAAGCGTACTACGACAAAAGCCAATCTGGCTGGGTCATTCCATGTGGCTTGAAGTCAGACAGCAACTACTTGACCTACAACTTCCAGGGCAAAAAAGACATCCAGGTTCCCTTCACCAACTTGGTGTTGGAAGGAAGCACCAGCAACGGCCAGCAGACGTGTATTTTCGGCGCCGTGCCCCAGACTTCTTTGATCTTGGGCGACAACTTCTTGAGATCCGCCTACACCGTGTTCAACTTGGACGACAACGAGATCTCGATCGCCCAGATGAACTACTCCACCGACCTGGACATTGCCGTTATCCGTTAGATGAAATAAAATTAAGTTACGAAAAGACTAGAAACCCGTAGACTGAGCATCACGTTGCTCTGCACCGAGCCTCACCGTCTAGACATTCTAACGGTAGCCGGTGTCCAGCCATCTACGCTTGGGCATATAGTAATGTACATGTATTGCCAGGGTTATATACAGGAGCTCATAGACGGTGCCTACTTCATGTTGGCCAAAAAGTTGTTGCCCTTGATTTTCTTGGAGTTCTCCTTTCCGAGCTGCTTTCTTCTCCATCTCATGTAGTCGGCCAGCTTCATATCTTCCTCGACCTTCTTCTTGTCGAGCATGTCCCACAACCAGTCCGGGTACTCTGAGTCTTCCAAGGCGACCGGCTCGTCGCCGCTCTTTCTGATCTTCAAATTGAGCTTGGTGCCAGCCACGCACGACGACCTGGCGCCGTTCAAGCAGACAGGCGAGGTGTGCAAGGCTCTGGCAGAGCGCGTCAACAGCAAGAAGGACCTGAACATTGCTCGTGGGGTGTCTCGGGCAGCGGAGCAGCGTTCAATTTTCACGGCAGCAGGCCCGCCATGAGCGGTAGCCACACGACCGTGTCCCCTTGTGCGACACTCTGGTGGGCTCGAAAAATTTTCGTCCTCCCGCCGCGCATGCAGGACCCGCTCGCCGGGGCAGCTTCGAGTGCTACAGAGCAGCCGAGCGATGATTTTTCGACAAGGCGATAGTTTTCTTTAACTACAGCACCACACAGACCATGCCACCAAAAAAGAAGGGAGTCGTAGAAAAGCCCATTTTATTGGGAAGACCAGGGAACAACTTGAAGTCCGGGATTGTTGGGTTAGCCAATGTTGGTAAGTCCACCTTTTTCCAGGCCATCACCAAGTCTCCTTTGGGAAACCCTGCCAACTATCCGTTTGCCACCATTGAGCCCGAAGAAGCCAGAGTCATCGTGCCATCTCCCAGATTCGACAAATTGTGTCAGTTATACAAGCCCAAGAGCGAGGTCCCCGCCCACATGACCTTGTACGACATTGCCGGTTTGACCAAGGGTGCCCATGCCGGTGAAGGTTTGGGTAACAACTTCTTGGCCAACATCCGTGCCGTCGATGCCATCTACCAGGTGGTCCGTTGTTTCGACGACGCCGACATCATCCACGTCAACGACGAGGTCAACCCTTACGCTGACTTGGACATCATCTCCGAGGAATTGAGATTGAAGGACATCGAATTCGCCAAGAAGCACTTGGAAGGAATTGACAAGATCACCAAGAGAGGCGGCCAGTCTTTGGAAGTCAAGCAGAAGAAGGAAGAAGCCGAGTTGGTCAAGAGAATCATCGAATTGTTGGAAGACGGCAAGAGAGTCGCCAACCAGAAGTGGACCTCCAAGGAAGTCGAAGTCATCAACACCATGCTCTTGTTGACTGCCAAGCCTTGTATCTACTTGATCAACTTGTCCGAAAGAGACTACGTCAGAAAAAAGAACAAGCATTTGTTGAAGATCAAGGAATGGATTGACCAGCACTCGCCTGGCGACTCTATCATTCCAATCTCCGTGTCCTTGGAAGAGAAGTTGGCCGGCATGGAGTCCGACGAAGAAAGAGACGCCTACTGCAAGGAGTTGGGTGCCACCTCCGCCTTGCCCAAGGTCATTGTCTCCATGAGACAAAAGTTGGACTTGATCTCCTTCTTCACCGGTGGCCCCGACGAAGTCAGAGAGTGGACCATCAGAAGATTCTACACCGCTCCACAGGCCGCTGGTACCATCCACACCGACTTGGAAAGAACCTTCATCTTGGCCCAGGTCATCAAGTACGACGATCTTATCGAGTACGGTGACGAGAACAGCGTCAAGTCCGCCGGAAAGTTGTTGTCCAAGGGTAAGGACTACATTGTTGACGATGGTGATGTGATTTACGTGAAGGCTGCTGATGGTAAGGTCCGTTAAGTAACCATGAAATAAACAGTAGTAGAACAAGTGTAGCAGGGCCTCTGCGGCGGAGCACGCCCGGCGCAGCGTCTGGCGCCGCGAGCTCGCCCAACGTGGGTGGCTGCATCGGTCCTGGCGAAGCGATTTGTCTGCGGCTGAAGCAACGCTCGAACCACGCCGACCCACACGAGCAACCCACGCACCGGCGTCCTCCACGGGGAGCCTCGCCAGAGCACCACGCCCCAGTGAACGCCCGCTCTAAGGGCCGCCATCCCGGGCCACGCGCCCTAGGCCACGCGCCCCAGGCCCCGCGCCCAGGCTCCGCGCCAGCACTCATCGCCGGCTTCGCGCGTCATCCCGATCTCGCGGCCTGCAACTATTGTTTATGGGTTTCGATCTCTAAGCCTATAGCTCATGACACAAAGCAGCCCACAGCCTGGAGCCACGAGTTTAAAGAGCATATGGTCGGGATAATTTTCCACGGTGCTCCCATCTTTCATGATCCGGTAGTATGAGATTCTCCTTCAGACGAGCGCTAGTGCTGGCCGTGGCCACCTTCTGCTTGATATTCGCGTACGTGATGGTCGCATCCAACTACGGCTCGGTGAGCAAGGCGGTCCTCAGCCTCTGGGTGTCGGAGCGGTTTGACGCTGCGGCCTACACGCTAGCCGACGAGGCCGTCCGTTCCGAGATCCACTACACCAACTACCTCTACGCCGGCTACGCCAGCTTCATCAAGCTCTTCCAGAACGACGTGGCCGCCATCGCCAACTTGCCCTTGGAGGACAAGTGCCGGGCCTTCTTCGAGCACCACGCCATGCACCGGCCCGAGTGGGCCATCCAGAAGTGGGACGGCGACGTGAGAATCGACAAGGACATCGTCAACAAGTTGAGCTTCATGTCGCGCGGCCAGGCCAACTTGGTCAAGGACCGCAAGGACAACGAACTCCCGGACGCCGACGTCATCACCAGAGACGACAACATCACCATCAGCGAAGAGTTCACCTCGCACATCAAGACCACCCAGCTCGTGCTGCAAGAAATGGCAGACACCGCCACGCTTCTCCGGGTCTACGGCAAGTGCTTCATCTCCAACAGCAGCCCGAAGCGCAACATGTCGGTCTACAACGCGTACACCGCCAAGCTCTTCCCGTTCCTCAACCAGAACGAAGTGCCCGAGTACCTGTCGGCGATATACGACCTGTTGCCGCAAAACCACGTTCCCATCTACGACGAGAACAACGTGTACACCAACAAGACACACGTGTACGATCCAACACAAACAAACCTTGTCGAGTTCCTCCACAAGAAGTCCACGGGGCGCGGCATTGTGATCTCGGCGGCCACCCGACACTCGCGTGACTTGATCAAGTTGATACGAGTGCTCCGTGCCTTGAACAACAAGCTTCCCATCCACATTGTACATAGAGGTGATCTTAACAGGAAGTCGATGGACTTGCTAAAGTTGGCCGCGACGGGCGACATCGACTTTCTTTTGAATCCGGGCATGGCCACAGAACACACCAAACTCTTGCCCGACATCAAGCTCCAGGAGCAGTACAAAGAGTACGGCTCCGAGTTCCCTCCGCAGGACCTCTGGTTTGTGAGCATTCAGCGGTGCATTGAACGGGAATACAGACACTCGTTTCCCGGATACTCCAACAAGGTCCTCTCGTTGGTGTTGAACTCATTCAGTGAGGTGATTTTGCTTGACGCAGACACAGTGCCGCTCGTACCAATCGAAGACTTCTTCAGGTCCGATGAGTATCAAAAGTCGGGCACATACTTCTTCAAAGACCGCTCTTTACGGGACCACAATGACTTCATAGAGACCAACTTCTTCTCCACGCTCTTCCCCACCAACGAAGTTTCCATCGACACGCTTTTCAACATTCCCTTGACAACGGAAAAGACGCTATCCAACAAGTACATGACAGGCTGGAGACACTTTCAAGAGGCCGGTGTCGTCGCGATGAACAGGTACGACCATTTTCTAGCGGTATTGATGACGTTGCCGCTATCTATCTGGAAAGAGCCCGTCACCTCGTCCATCTGGGGCGACAAGGAAATGTATTGGCTAAGCATGGCGATGGCAGGAGACGAAAACTACGAGTTCAATAAGTACTCGGCTGCCAGCGTGGGGCTGCTCACTAAAAGCAAGGACCACTTGTTCTATCCTAATGCAGACTCGGGAGAAGTCTGCTCGACACACCCGGGACATATTGACAAGAATGGAAAGTTGTTGTGGATCAACTCCGGCTTCAGCTTTTGCAAGAAGAACGGACAATACAGAGACCGGCTGAAGTTCCCCTTCTCGGTCTTTGCAAATGTTGACTTGGACACGATATACGAAAACCCTCTTTCAGTTCGAGCAGCAATAATCCCACCAGATCTTCCAAACATGCGCGAACCGGGAAGTCCAATACAGTTGGAGAGAGAGAAGTACTTCAAGGAAAGCTGGCTGTACCGAAAGCCGGACACAGACGAGATCAATCGCGACTTGCAGCCAGGAGAAGAAGCGCGTGATACAATCACCGAATGGGGTCCCCAGAAAGGCTGGGTCAAAAACGGTATATGTTCAGGATACTACTATTGTGCCTACAACAAAATAGCCACCTATCAACACGAAAGCACGGGGATTGAGTACGATGAAGGGAGTTTGTTCGAGTTTGATGACGAGTCGACAAGAATGTTTGACTACTTGAGCAAAGTGTGGATTACTGGTAATTCACGCTCGGCTCCCAAGCCTGCCCCACGTCCTGCTCCCACAGAGGAGAAGACCGAGCCCGAGCAAAAGTCCGAGCCCGAGCAAAAGCCTGAGCTGGAGCAAAAGCCTGAGCCCGAGCAAAAGCCTGAGCTGGAGCAAAAGCCTGAGCTGGAGCAAAAGCCTGAGCTGGAGCAAAAGCCTGAGCTGGAGCAAAAACCTGAGCTGGAGCAAAAACCTGAGTCAGAACAGAAACCTGAGTCAGAACAGAAACCTGAGTCAGAACAGAAATCTGAGTCAGAGCAAAATCTTGAGTCATCTGAAAACAAATCGGGGCTGGATTCAGAACCGAAACCAGAGTCTTCTAACTCAAATGCCAGACCGGCTGAGCCGGAGAAAATTAACGATGAACCGGTAGTCAAAGCAGATTCCGAACAAGTTCAGAATCAAGACAAGGCCGAGCTGGGCCAGGAGACACAGGAGCTGCTGAATGAGACTCCTAAAGAGCCGGAACAAATGAGCCCCGAACAGCAAGAAGTCCCCCAAATAGACTTTCCCGGAATCAGGTTCACTCCCGCTAGAGGTGCCATTGAGCCGGTGAAATAGAGACGAAAAAGGCGGTTTCGAGAAGCTAGCGTGTAGTATAGTATAAGTATCGAACTTGTAATGAGACTTTAACCAGGAGTTGAGAAACACATCAACTAACTAGAAGGGTGGAGGACCACAGCATGGATTCCCATGGGCTTTAAGAGCCTCTTGTCGACCTTTTGGGCAAGCGGAGCACTTGACTCGTCGACCAGACTCAGCAATGCCTGCTCGATATCTGCCTGGAGCTTTTCCTTCTCGCTATCGTTCAATTTGGTGATGTACGAGCGGGTCTTCCAGTAGCTGTAGACGTCTTCCCTGGCGATGTACAAATCGTACAAGTAGTAGTACTCTCTGGAAATGGGGGCAAAGTACACATTTTTGTCCAGTTCAAGCAAGTCTCTCCACAACCCAAATCGATACTGGGGCACGTCGTGATCGAACTGGTTGATGATCTTGCTGACCAGCTCGGACCACTTTTGGAGGCCGAAGAACTTTTTGAAAAAGTCGGCGTCCTTGGGAAGGTCGTCCAACGTAGCGTGGTAGTGACTGTATTCCGTGATATAAACTGCCTGGCTGGACTCGGACAGCTGGCTAGTACTAGGGTAGTCAAAGTTCCAGATGAGTCCGAACGTTCCGGTGGGCTTCAAGACACGTCTGATTTCCTTGAGCGACTCTGCGTCCGAGAACCAGTGGAATCCCTGGGCCACAATCAACGAGTCGATCGAACTGTCTGGCACCGGGAGCTCGTACGACGACGAGTTGTGGAGATTGGCGGGGTCGATGTCGGGAAAGTTGCGGCGGAACGACTCCAACATCCCCGTGCTCGGCTCCACGATGACCAAGTTGCCGTCCTTGCCCCACCCGTGGTCGGTCAAGTTACGCGTGAACTTGCCTGTCCCAGCAGCCAACTCCAAAACCACCTTGTCGGTGTCGAACCGGAGGCCCGAGCCGTCTCTGTGGGCCAACCCCAAGCTTTCGAGGAACGGGTCCACGACCTTGGGCGAGAACGACGGACGGAACGCGTCGTAGTCCGAATGGTTCGAGTCAAACGAGTCAATGGCAGTGCTGTGTGGCTTGGACGTCATGGAGAAATAGCACGGAGTGGCGTAACGGGCACTTTTGATGAGTGCCTTGCCCCTAAGACGCGCTCCACAATTACGCGGGGGGCACTAAAACTGTGGGGTGATAAATCCGATCGGCTTACTGCAACACAGCAGCACCTCGGCAGTTTCTTGTACATGTTTCGCTCTGAGTTACGTAGGTGTTTCTTAATGTCATTAAATTATTCAATAAATATGCCGTAAGCCGATAGCTCTATGCTATGGCCTGTATAATAAATGTGTGCCATCCGAGTCCGCCTGTATGGTGGCGCGTTATCTCCGTCCGTTAGATTGACTTGTAAAACTTGTCAATGTTTAGTATATTAATTTGGTCCAGGGTCTGGACGAATGCATCTCTCATCATGCCAGCCACCTTCTTGAGAGCCTCGCGGTCTTCCAACACAGTTTCCATGAAAAAGAAATTCACAATCTTGGGGGACTCTGTACCGTTGGTTAACTTGACCATTAGAACATTCAACATCTCACTGGAACCGGTGAGGGTCAAAAACCGAATGATACTGCCAAGCTGATCGACGGAGAGTTTGGTCATGCCCAACAGCTTGAAAAATCTCAAACACGCATGAAGTCTGCCAACAGAGGCCTCTTTGTATGACGCAATCCTGTTCAACGTCTCCAACATCGAATCCATAAGCTCGTTTCTGCTTTTGCTGGTCAAGGTCAAGTGTCTGTTCATCTCATACAAGGCAGTCATATCCTTCAAGTTCCCAGAGAGTAGCTTGATTCCTAGTTCCTTTGTACTCTCGGTCTTCTCTAAGCCAACATTGCTTTGTTCGGTATGAATAGATCTCAACAACTCAGCGAAAGCATAGCTTTCCCTCATATCCTGAGAATTATTCTTGTACTTCTTAAAACTAGTTAAAACCAGTTCGATGTTTGACTCACCACCCAACTTCAAGTAGTACTGCATCAACACGTTGAGTACTTCTGGTGATTTGCGCTTTGATTCTTCCAACGGGTGGTTTCTATAGGTCTCAGCGAACAATTCCAATTGGTCGGTGCAAAGCAATGAATTCAAGTATTTGGCGAAAATGCTGACATTGCTCGAATCTTCGAGCAAGCCTTTTGAAGTCACCAATTCAACAATGTAATCGTGCTTGTTCTCATTTTCCAAAACTGATAAATATTTCTGCACCCAAGTGCTGTCAATATTAAACTCGAATGCTTTGTGAAAGAACTGTTCTTCAGTCAAGATCTTCCTCAAGTATTTGTTGCGGGTGTTCTTTACTGAGTCAATTAAATTCACCAAGTTACTTGTATCAACATCAACTGCAGAGTCTCTGATGAATTCTGTGATCTTGATATTGAGTTTATCATTGTTGAATCTTATCAAAGTGTCCAAACATGCTGACTTTGAAGTTTGATCAATATTCAGAGCAAACAACCTATCGATGAGGTCTTTCAAGTTCAACTTTCCCGTTTCAAGATACTCCAAATTGAAGTTGTAGTTAAGAATGATATTCCAAGTAGCTGCATTGAATGTGAATCCCCTATTGAACAAAGTAAAGAATCTCTCCGCGCCCGCACTGAAGTTCACACTCAAGAGATAACTCAAATTGAGATCATACTCAAAGCTCACATCAGTTGGCTCCTTAACTGGGGCCTCAATGCCACAAACTTCATATGACTCTAAAACGCTGGCAGAGTGTTGAATGTTCTTGGATTCAATCGAGCTTATCAAGTTGATAAAGTTGATTTTCAAGCTCTCCTTGTATTCTATGATTTCACGGTTGAGTTCAATGTAGTGATTATCAGTAGATTCAAACTCATTGATAAGTTTAGATTGGAAATCAAGAATCTTGTTGAAGAGGTCGACATCCTCGCCATGGTAGTTCATTAAGGTTTTCGATACCACAATGAGTCCATAGATGTTGTCATCGTGAAAGTCAAAATTGTTCAATGCCTTGTTGATCATCGGAGAGTTCATAAACAATCTTATGTTATACTCATTTGTTTCAACACTGGCGTTTGGAATGAGCAAATAGTTGACGACCTCGGAAATGTAATTGTTCAAGTTCTTACTTTCGTAATGTGCTGATTGGGTTTCGATGACGTTCCATAACAAGCCAAAGTAATACTGATTGAAAGGTTGGTCATTGGCATTGTAGATCACTCCGTTGTATAAATAGTTGGAAAGCTTCTTCAAGACGGCCATATCAAGAACCAAATGGTTCTTCAATAAAACTTCCTTGATCAACTGGAAAATTCTGTCGTGGTCGCCTAAATCTATTGATAAAGACAAGATTTGGTCTCTGCAATGCATGTGTGTTCTACCTTCCTTCAACAACCCGATGGTAGACTTGTCTTGGTAATCTTTCCTAATTGCCATGTAGTCATACATGCTCCAGATCTTGGTGTACAAGGTATTTTGAAGCGCATGAACCTCTTCTGACTTGCCGTTATATCTTTCTGCTGAGATGGTGCGATACTTGTTTATGAACCCAAGAATCATCTCATTGTACAACGAATTGGTCAACTCTGGAATGTACGTTATTCTGTTCATTTTGGAGAGCAATTCATGTCCCGTATCAATGCCCTTGGTGTTCGATCTAACCACAGCCGAAATGTACATGGAAATGACATTCGAAATTTGTGATTTGCTAGGTTTGACGTCGCTGTTCAAATTTTTCTTGTAGTCTACCAAGATGTCGTCTAAGAACTTGGAAGCTGTAACGAAATGCCCGTTGTATACCAAGGACTCAATGAGCTTAGCATACATTACAAACTCGTCGTAACCCTTGAGGCCTGAATTCTGATAGTCATTGTATATGTTGACAATGAACTCATGCGTTTCTTGGTTGGTTTCGAATATCTTCAATTCGGAGAAGGACCTGGTGAGATCAATTAGGGAGTGGTAGTACTGCTCATTACTAGCACCGGTAGAGTTGGAAATGTATGGCAACAACTTGTAGATAAGATCCCTGGTAACCAAGTTTGGGAACGTGTTCAAGACTTGCAAGATGCTTGGTACCAAAGTTTGCAAATCTAATTCGTCGACACTTTTGATTGACGTGAACAAGTCGATTCCGATCTTGCCAAATTCGTTTGCTTTCTCGAGGTTGGAGTAGTACGAGTATGGATTTGATGCAGGTATTATAGTTGCCACCGTCATGCTTCCCGAGAGAAGGTTTGCGAGGACGAGGTCGAATGTTTGGTTATTGGGGGTTATGGAAGCATTGCACAAGATATCCTGGTATACCGTTAAAAGGTTGGTGAGTCTTGACTCGACCGACGGTAAAGATACTTCGTTGTCCAACGATCTCTTCGCGATCGAGCTCAACACTATGTTGTATAGTTCTATGGAAGGCAACTCGATCTCGTTTCTTTTCAACGACTGGTAGAGGGGGTATATCATGTTGAGGTCTTCTGGCTTTGTGTGGTTGTTGTAGATGTCTAGAATGCTGGTGACTTGGGTATTCAAGAATTTGGACTGGAACGACTCCGGCTCGTTCTCCGTGTCGACTGATGGCTGCACCACGGAAATGGCGCTCGCGGGAGGGGTCTGTTTGTTCTGGTCCACGGGCTCGTGCTGGGGGACTTGTTTTGAATGCAAAGTGGCGTGCTCCTGCTGGAGTTCGAGATACCGATTCTTGTGTTTGGCGAGTGCCCTTGTCGAGAAGAGCTTGATGGGCAAATGGAACCGGGGCCCGAAGTTGGCCAAGGTGGACATCACCTTCCTCGAGATGACTCGGATCTGCTTCAAGTTGCTGTGTATGTCCTGGTTGATCCGCAGGATGAAGAATTGGGTGGCATAGTCGATGTACTTGATCGGCTGATGGTCCGGCGACACCACATGGTACATTATGTACGACAACAAGGTGTCGCAGAGGAGAGGGGGCGGTCTCTGTTTCCTGTCGGCGTCATGGTTGTATACGGCGTAGTAGAGGCCGTAGTGCCCGTTGTCGATGCTCAAGTAGTTGCGGTACGCATTGGAGGGGTGAGGGCCGCCGCTGTTCCACTTCTTGCTCTGGAAGTACTGGTGGTTGACCAACGAGGTGATGTGCAAGTAGGGATGGGAGCTCTGGAAGAACTGGAACTTGTCATGGGGCGAAAACTTTGCTTGTTTGATAAAGTTGGAGAACACCATGCTGGCTTCGTTCCCGTGCTAGCTAGAGGGGCAGGCGAGGTAGGCGGGTCGAAGGGGAGGGCTGCCTGTTATCAGTGGTCGGGCTGTAACAGTAAAATGGGGGTCGGGCAGACTGGTGGGTAATACGGGTGTGTCGTATTGGCTGGAAAGTCGTACGTGCGTAAAAAGGACTACGGTGGGGCGTCCGCTGCGGGACGGACTCGGCGCTGGTGGGCGTTTGCGGGCGAGCAGGCGCATCCAAGGAGGAAAAGCTCGCTGCGGGCGGCCGCGGCGCGTTCCGATTGGCTGGCGCCGCGCGCGCTCCCGCCGGGAGAAATCGGAGACCCCAGTCTCGATCGCAGCGGTCTGCGGCTTTGTTCTACGATGGCTTACTTTGTGGCCGAACTAAATGTCTATTGCACCGGCTTGGGGGCGTTCTATGCTGTGGCCCGTTGTTGTGGCAGTCATCACTCTCGCGCGGGTGCATCTTAACCCCGTTGAAGCCCCGGCTCCGCATTTTGGGACCGGCTTCTCTCGGACCGGCCGCCTTCCCACGCTCGTGCCCGTTGTACTCTATTTGGCTGTACCGGCGATCCGGGTGCCGTTTTTCGCCGCCGTTTGTCGCCAGAGCTGGCGGCGGCTCTAATTGCCACACACCCGCTCTCGCTATTTTTCCCACCCCCCGCCCCATCGTCTCTGTGTCGTCTCGAGTTTGCCACCTATTGTTCCGTCAAGGAGAGCTCCAAGATCCGCCGGAGGTCCTCCTCCGAGTCGGTCCGCCGCACGTTCTCCTGCTGGGACATCTCGAGCGCCCGCTGCAAGTCGGCCGCGCCGTCGTCCGGTGGCTGCGAACTCTGGCTGAGCGCAATGGCCACCGAGAGCTCGTCGTCGGTGTCGTCCCCGGAGCCGTCGCCGTTGAACTGACTGAGCTTGTGCTGCCACTCCTGCTTCTGGTGCTCCACCGAGTCGTAGTCCTCGAGCTGGTCGCGGATCGCCTGCTTGGTGATGTGCTTGTTCATGCCGACGCCGCTCTTCTTCTTGGACCCCCCGGCCCCGGCGCCGGGCACCGCCCGCTTGGGCACCAACTCCGACTCGCCGCAGTGGAAGTACTGCAACGTGTCGCCGCTCACGATCACCCCCTCGGTGTCCTTGGCCTCGTCCCCCAACACGATCTGGTTCACCGGCACCAACTCGCGGTACATGTGCACCATGCGCTTGGGGAACTTGGTCGACGCCAGCTTGAGAAACTCCCCCGTGAACACATTGTGCAAGTACACCATCCCGTTGTAGCCCCCGACCGCCACCACGAGCCCGTTCAACGCCACCGACGTGACGAGCTTGAGATACTCGTGATCGTGCGCCTCCAGCCACCCGGCCCAGTTGGTGTACCGCTCGGCGTCAATCCGACAGATGGGGCTGACGGTGCTGCTGGTGTAGTCCCGCACGTTCCACACCACCACCGTGCCGTCGCTGATCACATTGGCGAACAACAAGCCGTCCTTGCCAACAACGTCCCGGCTGCGCGAGTTCACCGTATCGGTGGTGCCGCGGGGACCCGTCTGCATCGCAGAAAGCGTCACGTACGTGTCTGGCGCTAGCGGCATCGTCCTCTCCTTGACGGCGCTTCTGTCGCGGAAGTTCCACGCCTTGACGTGCTGCCTGTAGGCGATCACGACGTTCAAGTCTCCAAAGTCAACGTACATGCCGTTCTTGGCGACCTTTTGAGGCGTGCCATAGAAGTAGTTGGACGCTCGAAACGTGTCTTCTTCGACCTCGATCTCGAACCCGAGATCTATCTCGGCCTCAATCTGGCGGCTCTGGTACCCGATGATGTAGACAGTAGTGCTCGTATTGACAACTATGAGGTGCTTGTAGTCAGACTCGATATTGAGAACTACCCCGTTCACGCCAATTGTTTCGGCCAACACCCCGTTGAAAGTCCACAAGTGTAGCTTTTGGTCACTGGTTCCCGAGATGATGTCCACCGACTTGCGGCTCCGATCGAGGCGGCTGAACTGGTTCATATGTACGGCTGTCACCGCTGCGTTCACTTCTTTCCCAAACTTTAGCACCGACGAGCGGCTCGACTCTGCTGATGTTGCCGTTTGTAGGTTCTTCAACCAGATCTCGCCGTCCCGCCTCCCGACCAACAAGTAGTTCCAGTTGAGCGCCTGGCTGTAGATGGTCCCTAGCAACTGGTTTCCTCCTGGAATGAAGCTTTGGTTTTTTCCGTTTTTCAACTTGCAGATGGCGATGTTTCCAAACCGTTTGGAAAAGGTCATGACTCTGCCGAAGCTGTCGTTGTGGAAGTTCACCAAACACAGCTCCACGTAGCGAAACTCGTTGTTGATGAGCTGGTACGAGCTGTGTACCGCGGCGGCTTTGCTCCATCTCTTTAGCGTCCGCAATCGGTCAAAGTACTCCACCATCCAGCTTTTGGACCCGCTGACCGAGGGAAACTCCTTGGAAGTGCCAAATTTCAAGCTGAACGACCGAGTCCACGTTTCTTCATCAGCAACGGCCCTGTTCCACTTGCGGCACACTATTCGGACCACCTTCAAGTGGACTGGATCAAGCTCGGAGAAGATCTTGATGAGTATTTCGAACGGAAGATCGTTGACATGGGCCTGGTCCGAGCTGGCAATCTCGCCCTGCCCGTCTTCTAGCGTGTTTCCGAACTCATCAGTAAATCTGGCGTCCATTTAGTCAATCAGCCTGAAAAAACACAACCACTGATCGCAATCAAGACGATGGTTTGAGTCACCACGATGTAGCGCGGGCTCGCGGAAGGAGGCCCGGAATGCAGTACGCTGCCGAATTGGGAAGTCAACAAAACAGCGGGTCTGGCGACCACCTTGAAGCTTCTGCCCGAATACGAGAAGCTACTGCAGATGGGGGATCCGAGAGGCTCCGGCTCTACGAGCTCTCTGAGTAACTAACTTCTCGTCCCTCTACAATTCCTTACTGCTTCCTAACCCTCTCGACTTGACTCGCTACTCCACATTTTCATTTTTCCGCGGACTCACAATTTTGTTCACCTGGATCCAAAAATTTTTCAGTTGTACCCAACGAAGCTCGACCTTTGGTATAATCTCAGGATGTCGGAAGTAAACGAGCCAGTGAAAATTGAGGAGTTGTCCTTGAAGCTTCAGCTTCCATTGTGCATTTCCAAAGAACAACAAGTTTTGGATATTCCGTCCTCGAGTGGTGAATCGTTGTCGGACTTGAAACAAGCATTATCCATCTTGCCTGCCACCAGAAACTTGACCAACTACCATGTCTACTACCAGAATGTCAACTTGTCCTCCGAGATCGACGACATTTCCACCTACAAGGAAATCTTTCCTCTCCTCGGCTTGGATGAAAACACCACCGAGTTGAAGTTGTCCATCAAAGAATGTCCCTACAACTTGGCTGGGGTCTACGACCAGATCTTGAGATTCAGAGAGGTCGTGGGTTTACATTACATTGACAGAATTGCCCAGGACCATGGTGTTTCCAGTGGTGTTACCAAGTTCAACGACTTGAAATTGACCCCCGTGGCGGTGAAAGAAGTCGAGTCCGAGCCCAAAGAAGAAGAGTCGGACAAGAAAGAAGAAACACCAGAGGCACCAAAAGACGTCTCGGACGAGGAGAAGAAACAACTCGCAGAGATTGTCGACCAGATTTCGCAAAACATGCTCAGCGTCTCCGAGATTGGTGAGTTCAACAACATTCTTGAGAGCTTGACTGTGCCTATCAAATCGTTGACCATCTCTCAATGGTCTCCTGTTCCAGCTAACCGCAGAACGAGCGGCGACTTGTTGTACTTGACGTTGCAGACTTTAGAAAGCGAAACCTTCAACATCACGTGTCTGTACTCTGGCTTCTACGTCAACCAATCGTCCACCGCCTACTTCAACCCGGGCTTGAAGATCAACGAGAAGGGCAAGTTCCACAAGGACTACCTCTTGTTCAACTTGATAGACTCCTTGTCGCCCTTGTTCTCGAAAACCATCGAGCACAACGAGCAACACTTGTCGAACTCGACAGAATACCCAGAGTCTTACTTGTTGCCCAACAACTACTCTTTGGCTTCGCCATGGTTGGTCAAGGCTGACTCCATCAAGGTTCAGCCTGACTTGTCGCGTTTCCAGTTGCCTGCCATTGCCAACGGTGTCGATGGCTCAGATGCCATCAAGGTATGGAATGAGGATATTCAAGCCATCAAGGAGTTGCCTACCACGACCATTCAAGAAAGAATCTGGAAAGAAAAGTTGGTTCACAAAACTTTGGCCGACTTCTCCAAGGCAGCAAGAGATACTGCCATCAGTATCATTCAGGGCAACTTGGTTCCAATGAACCCAAATGACGAGGCTGACAAGCAAATTTACTTGAAGAACGGCATCTTCTACACCTCGGGAGCTACCAGCACGGACCTCTTCGAGGCCACCGGTGGTGACGAAGCTTCCAGATACACCTCGAACAAAGACTTGGCAAGCATCAAGGTTTTGAACAAGGTCGATCCTCAGGGCATTCACAGCTTGGCCACCTGTATCGTTGATTACATGGGGAAGAGAGTCGTCTGTCAGGCTCCGGTTCCTGGAATCTTGAACCAAGCTGCTGATGTTGAGTTTGACGAGAAGGTGGTCTACGGTTTGACCAGTGATGGCTCGCGTATCGTTTCCGACGACTCGTTCACTGCTCCATTACAGCAAGTCGCCGACGCCTTCCATTTGAAGGCTCATGCCGTTGAGGTTGACGAAAACATCAAGTCGTCCGGACCATTGGTTATTTCGAAGGACACCAAGGGTATTAAGGGCACTGATGGGAGAAAGTACATCATTGATTTGTACAGAACCAGTCCCCGTGACATTGAGTTCACCGAAGCTCACTTTGATCCTAGCAAGGAAGACACCTACCCCCACGGAGAAGCTCTCATCAGACATGAGGCTGTTTCCGAATGGTGGAAGAGAGAGATGACTTCTTACATCAAGGCCGAAAACGAAAAGCTCGAGCAGGACAAAAGTGAAGGTGAAAAGCCTCAGATTGTCTTGCCCACCGACAGAGCCATTTTCAACCCAGATGCCTTTTCCGGTATTAACGAGTCATCCAAGGATCAGCAGGAAGTTCGTGACTTGTCCAAGTTCATCAAGACTTTGGTCGACGAATTCTTGAACGAAATTCCTTCTCAAATTGCACCTTTCGATGGTAAGCATTTGAGTGAATCTTTGCACACCCAAGGTATCAACTTGAGATATTTGGGTTACATTGCAGAACAAATTTTGGTCAAGAGAGCGACTGCTTTGGCGAACCTTGATGAAGTGGTCAAGAAAAACGAAGAAGAGGCTGAGAAGTTTGAGAAGGAGGAGAAGGAAAGGGAGGAAAAGGAGAAAGAAAACAAAGAAAAAGAACAAGATGAAGAAGCAAAGAAGGAGGAAAAGACCGAAGAGTCTCCGGAACAAAGTGAAGGAACTTTTGAACCAGTGATTGCAAACTACGATGCACTTTACAGGCTCAGTATCCAGGAAATGGTTTCCAGAGCCTCCAAGCACATATTGAGAAAATATTCCGAAACCTTGCCCATGTACTTGGTTCCTTCATTCGTTGCTCATTTCCACAACTGTTTGTTGGGCAGTGAAGTCAACAGTAGCCCTGCGGTCCACTTAGACGAAAACCTCAAATTATTCGCTACTCCAGAATCCCTCGAGTTCACCAAGTTGAACTCTTCTGATGTATTGGAGTTGGTGAGAAAAGAAGTTAGTGTTCGGTTCAGATTCGAGTTGCCTCAAGACTGGAACAAGACTTTAATCAGTCACGTTCAATTGTTGAGAGAGATTGCCATCAAGTTTGGTATCCAATGGAAGGCACAAGAGTACGCCTTCACCAAGGAACAATTCGACCAGCAGGCCGCTAACCAAAAGATCGAGGTCGAGGTCACTACGAAAGCATCCAAGAAGAGTAAGAAGAGCAAGTCTAACGGCTCCACTATCGTCAGCAAGACTATCGAACGTACCTCTGTGTTCGTTGGCGAGGATATTCTCAACTTTGTTCCCATCGTCAAGGACTCAGACTACAAGTCTTCCCTCATCGATGACATTTTCCAAAGTGCCAAGATGCATATTGTACAAGGCGATAAAGAAACCGGCGTTTCTTTGTTGTCAGAATTGATGAGCATCCAAGAGCAGTTGTATGGAGTCGTTCATATCGAAACTGCCAGATTGTACGGTCAAGTCGCTCATGTCTTTGCGCAAATTGGCTACGACTACCAGGCCGCTTCGCTTGCTAGAAAGTCCATCATCTTGTCCGAGAGAACCTGTGGATTTGACTCGTACGACACCATCTCCGGGTACATGAACTCGGGATACTTTGAGTCTTCGAACTTGGAATTGGTAAACTCCACCAAACTCTACCAGAGAGCTATCAGCATTTGGACCTCGGTGTACGGCAGAGACCATCCTACCTTGATCACAACTTTGACCAACATGGCTGAAAGTTTCAGTAGAGTCAAGATGTATCCTTCGGCCACCAAATTATTGGAAGAAGCCTTGGAATTGTCAGTTAAGACAAACGGTCGTGTTTCTCAATTGTCGGGAAGTATATTCTACAGCTTGGGTATGTTGTTGTTGAACTCTGCAAGATTCAAGGAGTCGTTGGAGGCATTCGGCACTGCTAGAGAAATCCTTACCAAGGTTCTCGGTCACGGTGACAGTTTGACCAAGCAAGCTGTCAAGTACACCTCGAGCCTTGCCAAGTACCTTGAGTTCATGGAAGCACAAGAAAAGCAAAAGAAACAGCAAGTTGCTCAAAAAGCTGCTGCTTCTGGCAACAAAAAGGTTCACGTCAAGTCGGCTCAAGAAACCCAAACAAAGCCAGCGAAGAAGACCTCCAAGAAGGCCGACAGCCCTGCTTCGAATCCTGAGATAGCATCCCAGTCTGTTGAGGACATCTTGAAGTTTATTGAAGGAGACATGCCAAAGAAGTCCAAAAAGAAGTCATCTAAAAAGTAAGTATGTACATAGTTAACTTTTGCTTGTATATAATTTCATCATAAGTATCAAGCGTCAAATGCCATTATGAAGATCGTCAGTAAATCTCGGGAGAGCTCCATGGGGCAGAAAGCGCAAACATTTGAGTCTGTGAATTGGCGCAACACGAGTCTACTTCTCGGCAGCCTTCTTGAACTGGATGTAGATATGTCTCACGAATTTGTCGTCCTCTTTAATCAACTGTTTCAATTTTGATTCCAATTCGTTCAACTTCAGCAACTCCACAGACTGGGAGGTTTCCAAAGTAAGGTAGACGTTGGTGTTGGCGCCCGAGGCCAAGACTGACAATTCTTGAATGGCAAACTTGTTCAACTCAGAGTCGTTTTGTAGTTCTGTTTTGACGATGGAGTCGATTTTGTCGTAAGCTTCGGTACCGGGTTTCTCGCCTCTGTCGATCAACTCGAACCACGATGTTCTAAAAGTGCCCCAGCCGGCACGGATGATAAGTACTGAGACGCAGAGTCCTCCAATGGAGTCCAACCAGGCCACGTTGAACGCGACTCCGCCGGTGACGGTGACTAGGGCAACGAGCGCCGTCAACGAGTCCACCCTGTGGTGCCAGGCGTTCGCCACAAGCACCTTGGAGTTGGTCTCGTTAGCGACCTGCATCGTTTTGCGAAAGAGGAGTTCTTTCACCACGATCGAGGCACCGGCGATCCAGGCGGCATTGATGTTGGGGATTTCCCTGCTGGACGTGATCTCTGCCTCGGGCAGAAGCGGGGCGTGCGAGTGGGAGTGCTGGTTGGCGGGGGCGGCCAGCGAGTTGGAGGACTCGAAGGAGTGGGAGTGGGAGTGGCCGATCTGGATGGTGGCCACGTAGTCGTAGAGGTACGAGGGCAAGGTGAACTCGAAGATCTGCAACAACGACGACCAGCCCACGGAGACCCCGGCGAAAAGGAGCACGCCGCTGACCAAGAACGACCCGACTGTTTCGATCTTGCCGTAGCCAAGCGGGTAGTACGTCGGCGAGCCGACCTTGGCGGCTACGTTGACGGTGGCCAAGGTGAGGAAGTCGGCGACCATGTCGGAGACCGAGTGGATGGCGTCGGCAATGAGGGCCTGGGAGTGGAAGTAGAAGCCGCCCAAGCCCTTCGAGACGACCATGGCGACGTTGACCAAGAGGCCGATCCAGGTGATGCGCACGGCCGGGTTGGAGCGGATGGACTGGGCGCTGGTCTGGAGAAGCTCATTGGGCTGGTGGTGGGAATGCGAGTGGCCAAACACCGAGTCGTGGGCGTGGGTGTGGGAGTGGGACTCGTGCGAGGCCTCGTGCGAGGCGCCGGCTGCAGCGTGGTGGCTCTCGCTGTGTTGCGGCGACGGCGTTGGGGGCTCGGCGGACGGCTTCTTCGGCGACTTGTCTGGCATTTTGGGGGTGGTGTGTAGCAACGGCGAGGAGGAGGAAGAAAAGAGTCGCTGGCGTGGGTGGAATCGATTGTCAACATGCGTAGCAGGCCGTGTGGGGCGGCGAAAAGAGGGCGAGGCCCACGGCGAGGGAAGCGATAGGCGGGCGGGGGCGGCGGCGGGGGCCGGCCGGAGCCGGCTGCTGAGCGTTATTCGAATCATGGGAAGAGCTGGCTGTCAACAACCGCCTTCAAACTCGCTACACTCCAAAAATGAACGCTACGGCTACACCTGGGTATCGTGACTGTCGTACTCACACATTATTATACACACTACTTTGGTGTCCGATCGCGGAAGCGGCTAGGCGAACAATTGCTGCACCATGGAGGTGGTGGACGCGGAAGGCTCGGCGGCGCCTCCCTGGGACAGGGGAGGCGCGTCGCGGGAGTCCTGCGCAGCGGGCGTGCCGGAGGGCCCGGCCGGATCGCTGGCGTCGCTGGCGCCGGGCGCGCCGGGCGCGCCGTTGGGACGCGACTCGCCGGCCGCGGCGCCCTGGAGCTCGCCCAACTCCCGCAAGAGCTGCGACTTGCGCTGCGACCGCACCAAGCTGGCGTGGAGCGGCTTCGACGGGCTGCGGACGTGCATGAAGTTGCAGTGGTCGCCTCTGTTGCAGGTGTTGGTCTCGTACGCCCGGCAGTTGGCCTCCAGAAAGTTGTCCACCGGGGACAAGTCGCAGTGGACCGGCCTGCTGTTGAACCACTCCTGGTTGAGGGCCATGGTGGCGCGGAACGCCGAGTCCTCGCTCTTGTACTTGACGTACACGTTGCCGTTCAAGTGGTTGTTTTCGTTCTCGCAGACCACCATGGCGTCCACCTCGCCGATCGTGGCGAGCCGCACAAACGTGTCCTGGTAGAACTGGTCAAAGTACTGCTGGAGCTGTTTGGGGTTCAACTCGTCGGCCATATTCTTGTTCACCTTGGGGTTCTCGTAGAGGTTCAGGAGAATCACCGTCCGCGACGCCGTCGGCTTGACGTGCTTCCGCGAGCACTTCTCCCCGTGCCGGCACGCCCCGATCTTGTTGTAGAACGTGCACGTCAGCCTGTCGTCCTTTCTGTACGGGTACATGTTGAGATGATGAGATGAGATGGCTCGTTGGCGTTCGGTGCGAAAAGATAGCCTGGCAAGATTGTGCGCGCCTTCCAGCGAGCCACCTCGAGATTAGCGAGAGCTCCGAAAAACTGGCGGTAGCACAGCTACCTGTTCAGTTGTCTGTTCCGTTATCTGCTCCGTCTTCTGCTCCTGTTCTCTTCCTTTTCTGTTAGTGTCCTGCTCCTTCTTCCGTAAGTTTCAATTCTAATACCCTCGAGCAGTTCCCTCCTGCAGTTCCCTCCAGTAGTTCCTTCCTCTTCACCTTATCTCCTTTCTTTTCACATTATATATTAACCAGCCTATACCCAAACTAAATTATGCTACGACGAAGCAGCATCCTTGAAGGACGTCTTGACGTTACTGTGCTTTTCGGCCGTGACCGCGTCGTCGTCTACGCTCTCTCCGTATATCACGTCGGCCTCGTCGAGGTTGCTCTTAGGACCAACGTAGAACTTGTGAGCATACACCACGAACCAGATGGTGGCCAATAACAACAGCCCGAAAAAGACCACCGACGTCCAGTTCATGAGCTCCAACGACATGTTGGCGCCCTTGACGGTGGGCATGCACAAGATCGGAATCATCACAAGCACAAATGCCACCGAAACAAAGCCGATCGGCGAGGAGAGCCTGCCCAAGTTGATGGGCCCCGCCTTGAACGACTTACGGGCATAGGTGATCTTCAACAAGGTGGGCATGGTGAAGGACACGAAGCCCGAGATCCCGCCGACCGAGAAAATGGCGCCGATGGCGACGTCGCCGGCAAACATCAAGAGCAACAAGAGCTGGCCAAGCAACACGTTGATCCACACCGCGTAGACCGGCGTCACGGTGGTCTGGTTGACCTTCTTCCAGACGTTGGAGTAGGGAAAGAGCCCGTCCCGCGAGTACGCCCACGTCACCCGCGACGCGGCAAGCATGCACGAGCACCCCATGAAGAAGGACGACACGATGGTCAAGGACGACGCGGTGTTGACAAGCGTGCGGGGCAAGAACTGCGAGAGGTACGTGACGAACGGCTGGCCCAAGCCCGCGGTATCGGCGGCGATGGCATCGAGGTCCACCAAGGTGTACGAGATGGCGATCATGAAGAGGAAACCAATGATGCCTCCGACGGAGCTGGTGAGGATGATGGCCTTGGGCGCGGCCACCGACGCGTTGGAACACTCCTCGGCAAGGTGGAACGGCGAGTCGTAGCCGCTCATACTCCAGATGACCCCCAAGAAGGACATCAACATGGCGATGCCCTGTGGGTAGTCGGTCTGGTTGTCAAACGACCACGCCACGCTGTTGGCGTTGAACTTGGGCATGTCGCTGTACATGCTGGTGCGGTCGTTGCCGGCGAGGATGACCACGAACACGATGGCCAAGAAGACGATGTTGACCACGGTGCCCAACGAGTTGAACTTGGCGAGCCACTTGGTGGGCAACGAGCTGATGCACCCGTGGACAAACTGGATGGCCATGGTGAGCGCGTACGTCTGGCCCGTGGTGGGCGAGTACGAGTCGCTGTTGAACGCGGCCATGGCCAACATCATGGCGGCGCCGCTGTAGTTGACGGACGGCGACGCGGTGATCTGGCAGAGCCAGTTGGCCCAGCAGGTGATCCACGTCAAGAAGGGCGCGTACTTGGGCGGCGCCAACTGCGACACGGCGTACGGCGTGCCGCTGGAGACGGGGAACGCCGACGCGACCTCGGCCAACGAGAACGCCACCGACGTGACGAACACGATGGCGATGAGCCACGGAATCGGACTCATGCCGATGACTAGCTGCTGGTAGTCGAAGCACGCGGCGATGGAGGGGAGGAGCCCAAGCACCGAGAACGACACCGCGAACACGCTCCAGAGCGAGAACTCGCGCTTGAACTCCTGCTTGTAGCCCAACGCCAAGATCATGGCCTCGTCGTTGTCGACCTCGTGGTCGACGTTGATGCGCACGTCCCGGTTGGACAAGATGGAGGTGATGTGGAGGTCGTCGACGCGCACCTGCGACTTGACGGCATGGAGCTCGGGATCGGCGTGGGATAGCGACATGGGAGGGAGGCGCGTGTGAGGAAATGCTGCTGCGGGCGTTCCTAGCCGGCCAGGCTGCTCGGGTTATATACCTGCGGCCGGGGCATCGCGTAATTGGAGCGACCGTTATCAGCTGGGGTTGAAAAATTGGTGATAACGGAGAAAATAATCTGTGCCAATCATTGCTTCCCGATCGGGCCTGGCCAATGGAGAAAACCGAGCCCTGCGATGAGCTCGACTCCAACGCGGGGGGCGCCCGGTGGGCACCGCGGCCGTGGCGAGCTGGCGCTCTGGCTGCCAGCAGGGAGGCCCCACGCCCCGCGAACGAGCCCCGGAGTGGAAACCCTCGCGAAGAAGGCTCGGTGGAGGCTAAGCTTTTTAGCCGGGGGACTAAACTGACGGTTATCCGAGCGCATTGGTGCGCTTCTTTGGGCCAACGGCCGCCTTCCTTTTCGGGCTAGCCGCGCTTCGCAGCGCCCTGGCGTCCAATCGCAATCTGCGTCTCGATCGAGTACGAGCAGATGAGGCTGGATCAGGGTCGAGATCCGCAGTGGGGGAGGCGGCGAGATTGTGCTGCTGGCCGGGTCCCCCGTATACGCACCCGGATCTCGGACTTGGCTGCGTGGCCGTCCCGCACCTTCTTCGCGGGACTGCTGCTCCGCGGACGTGCTTCCCCACGGGCGTGCCTCCCCACGGGACATGCTGACGGACGTGCTTCCCCGCGGGACATGCTCACGGAGGTGCCTCTCTGCTGAACCCTCGTTTGGCGCCGCTGCTCGTTCATCCCACCTGGCGACCGGCAAGCATGCCGTTGCTTCGTACTCAGGCGTGGCCTGACGCAGTGCGCAGGACGTCCATTGTCGGCGTTCCCCGAGACCTAACGGCTCCCGTCACAACGGCTCCCTTCCAGCCCGGGTGTTCTCCACTGTGTCCTCTGCGTTACTTGTGTGTTCCCCTCGTCACATACGTCAGTTGGCCGTTTGGGTGCTTGCCGTTTTGGGTCCCTGCCCTTTTGGCTGGCCGAAATGTGGGGCATCCGGACACCTGTACGTCTACTCCACCTGGGCTTCCACTTTTCTACCGCCACTTTCTCCCCGCCCCCGTATCCGCTTCCCGCGGACCGACTCTCTTTCTGTCGCTGTTCCCCAACGTGTCGTCGCTCTCCCTGCCTCGGGGTCGTCCCCCACCCTCCGCTTGGGTGCAAATTGACCTTGGGCGTTTTCTGTCTGCAGGCCCGCTCGCGACACGTCAGATTTGTGAAAAACGTTTATCGCTACCAACGTGCCATGTCGTGAAACCCACCCAGCACTCCACACAGCATGTTTTTGGCCAACCGATCGCAATGGGCAGTGCTCTTGTTGTGCATAGGGGCGCAGATTGTGTCATTGGCGGTTTTTCTCTTGGGCTTTTTCCCCTCCAAAGTCGTCTTGCCGGGGCACAGCACGTTTGATGGCGCCTCGCCGTTCAGCCAGTCGGGCCGGCCCCAGTTCGACAAGGTCATCGTCATGGTGGTGGACGCCATGCGGGCCGACTTCATGTACTCCGAGAGCTCGGAGATGAGCTTTCTCCACCAATTGATCAACAACGGCAGTGCGGTCCCCTTCACCGCGTTCTCGAACCCGCCGACGGTGACGTTGCCCCGGTTGAAAGGAATCACCACGGGGGGAACCCCCAGTTTCTTGGACGCCATCTTGAACGTCGCCGACGACATGGACTCGTCCCAGGGAATGGGTGCGGAGGACTCGTGGATTTTCCAGTTGAAACACTCCACCGCCGGCGTGACAAAGAAGTTGCACTTTTTCGGCGACGACACATGGCTCAAGTTGTATCCGTCGTCGTTCGAGGAGTTCGAGGGAACCAACTCCTTCTACGTCAGCGACTTCGTGGAAGTGGACAACAACGTCACGCGCCATTTGGACCAACAGTTGGCCTCCCCTGTGGCGAACCAGTGGGATGGACTCATTCTTCACTACCTTGGCCTCGACCATATCGGCCACAAAGGAGGCCCGGGGTCGGTCTTCATGAAACCAAAGCAGAAGGAAATGGACGCCATTGTCCAGCGGTTGTACGAGTACTCATTAAGCTCGGATGAAAATCACCTAATTGTGTTGATGGGAGACCACGGCATGAACGAGGTGGGCAACCACGGTGGCTCGTCCGCAGGCGAAACTAACGCTGGACTTGCTTTCATTGCCCCCCAGTTCAAAGACTTGAACCTTTTGACGCCAAGCTCTCCGGTAAAGGAGAACGATCGATACTCCTACTACTCACAGATCAACCAAATCGACATGGTGCCCACGTTAGCGGCCCTCTTGGACTTTCCCATTCCAAAAAATAGCTTGGGAATTGTCATTGAAGAGATGTTGGCTCTCTGGCCCTCCGAGCACCAGCGCAAGTCCATCTTGTGGGAGAACTGCAAACAATTTATGGACTTGTACACCGCCAAGTACGGTACCGACAACTTGAAGGTGATGTCTTCTTGGAACTCTTTGAAGGACCAGACGCTCGATTCCAACATCGAAGAATATTACTCCTTCCTCAAGGAAATACAGGACATCTTGGCTTCCTCAGCTACCAACTATGACTACAACAAAATTTACTCTGGTTTAACTGGCATCATCATTTCTACCGTTTTTGCCGGCTTTTCGATAATCTGGTACCTAGTCCAGCTGTCTACTGTTCCTGCTTCAGCAGTGGTGTATCTTGTTGTGTTTGTCGCTCTGTACGCCGTACACTTCCATGGCTCCTCGTTGATTGAGGAGGAGTATCAGGTCTGGTGGCTTTTGAGCATCACATCCTTTATCTCATACTTGTGTTTCAGCTCGAGAAACTTGACTCGAAGATCGTTTCTCTACTCGTTGGTTGTGTTGATCGGCTTGAGAACCATCCGTGCCTGGAGCAATAGCGGCCAAAAGTTTGTATCCAAAGTAACCATCGGATCTTACTTGTTGAAATCCAACCCCGATTTGTTGTGGATATTGGTGTCAATCACATACATGCTTGGCTCATTATCGATATTCTTTCAAGGTGGGTTTGCCAGATGCTTTGGCTTTTTGGGAGCGAACGAAATGACCCGCCTCGACGCCCAAGATGTGGGACAAATGGTCTCTTTCATCTTCTCATTTGTCACTAGCACCATGTCGTTCCTGTTCAAATTGTGCCAGTATTGCAACGACGGCCACGAGCTCCCAATATGTTTGAAATGGTTCTTTGTGTGGATCCTCCACAGTTTCGGCGTCGGTTATGATTCCACTACAATCGACGACAAGTTCTTGTTGCAAGGAATAATATTGCAATTGTCCCAAATTACATCGTACTGTATATTTGGCTTGATGGTGGTCAGAATCATCCTCGGAAAGCTCAGAAATATCAAGGATGGTTCTATCAGTGACTTCTTGAACCTTTTGACCTTATATCTCATCCATCAGACAAGATTCGAAAACATTCCAGTCTTCCTCGTCTTTGGTGTCACCAAGTTCGCTTTCACCAAAGCGCTTCTCCTGCACCACAGGGGACACCTCAACGTCGACCTCGTTATATTGACGGTGTCTATTTTCACGATTTGTGTTCAAAATTTGTCCTTTTTCTCTTTGGGCAACACCAACCTGTTGGCAACAGTTGACTTGTCCAATGCCTACAACGGAGTCAAGTCTTATAATGTGCTCTTGGTTGGCTTGATCACTTTCGTGTCCAACTTTGCAGCTCCCATCTATTGGTCTTTGTCATCCTTGCAGATTTTGTTTGAACCATCGGTTGTTGTATTCAAAAGAAAGGCCAACAGCATAAATTTGTCGCCACTTAAATGGCCCATCTTCATCATCAAGACAAAAATCTCATTGTTCTTTTACGCTGTTTCTTCAGCTAGCTTGGTTGCATCCTGCATCAACTTGAGGTTCCATCTTTTCATCTGGACGGTCTTCTCCCCGAAGCTTCTCTACTTCTTTTGCTGGAATGTTCTCGTTAACTTCTTTGTTGATTTGCTCCTTGCATTTGTGCTATTGGTGTTAATTTGAAGTAGTATTCCACTATCACAATCCTACAACGAACACTGGTTGAAAAAAAAAAAGATGTCCATACATTCATAAATATAAAATGTCCCAAATGATTATTGCAATAATTGATCTCTATAATATGGTTGGTTGTTGATGAACTTGGCAGCCTTTCTATCAACCTGGTCGTCTCTCTTCTTGGCGTGGCCCCATGCTCTCTTCTGAGTGGCCACTTCTTGTCTGTCTTGGATGGTCATCATGTGTCTGGTCTCGGCAGCAATCACAGTACCTTGGCCTTCACTCAACACTCTGTCAGGAGGCAAGTTTTGTCTGTAGTATCTGGCCATGGAACGATGGCCAATGACAGCACCAGAAGGCAACACAAGCTCAAGACCGTTCTGGTAGATGGCGTCCTTGTGGTTTACAACCAACTCGTCATCCGAGTCGTCGTCGTCGTTCTCGGCACCTTCGGCGTCCTCTTCGACGTCTTCCCATTCTCCATCGTCCTTTCCTGCGTCGGTGACCGGAACGACGCCATCTTGGTCGTATGTCGAGCTGAAATCGTAGAACTCCGAGATCTCCAACTTTTCGTCCTCCGACTCGTATGGGATTCTCATGTGTCTCTTTTGCTTCATGTGTTCTCTAGCCGCTTCGGCATTCTTTCCTTGGTAGTTGCATGCAATGCAGAAACCGAAACTGATCTTCTCGCCCAAGTATCCAATCAACCCGGCCTTGTCCACCAAGTAGTTTCTTTCGGGGATGTAAAGACCGAAATTCTTGAACATGTGCTCGATATTCTGGTCCACGGTCTCAAACTGCTTGTTGGATTTCGGGTGTGAGAACAAACAGGTCTCTGGCGTTATGGTTATTCTTTGAGAGAGCTTCTGCTGAATGAGTGCTTCTTCTTGTTGCTCGGCGGTCAACTCAGCATCTTCGGCTGGCACGGCTTCCGAGGCTTCGGTGGCAGGTGCCACGGTTTCCGAAGCTTCTTCTGTAGGCTCGACGGTTTCTGTAGGCTTGGTGGTCTCTTCTTTGGTAGCCTCGGCTTCCTCTGTGTTCACCTTCTCGGGCTGTTCTCTGGGGTCTGGGATCTCGCCGTTTCTGATCTTCTCCATCATGGCTCTCTTGGCCGTCTCCAAGATCTGTCTCTTCTTTTCCTGCAAAGCTTCCTTTTCTTGTCTTCTCTGCTCTTTCTTGGTGATCTGCTTCTCGCCCTTCTTTCTGCCGGGGGCTTCTTCTTCGATCGTCAACGATGCGACCTTGGTGTTGAAGACGTCCTCTTCGAGCGAGGGCAACTGGGCGACTCTTCTTTTCAAGTTGTAGCGGTGCCAGTCGGACTTCATGTGAGTCCGCTGGTCCTCGGGGGTGGGGAACACCAAGCTGCAGGTGTTGCAGGTAAACATAGCTGGTCGTCGGTGGGTACTAAGAAATGTGACTCTGGGATGAGATGGCTTGGGGTCGAAAAAATTGTGAGCAGTGCATCGCGGGAGCTGCTCGTCACGTGACCCGAAACTTTTTGGCTCTCTCTGCGCAAAGAATTTTGACTGATGCTGCATCCAACACCAGAGCACACCCTTTGGATCCTACCATGTCCTTTGAAGAGATCTTACCCAAGGTGATGCAGACCATCCGGTCGGCGTCCGCTTTGGCAGCACAGGACGTCAACTTTTACAAGTCGATCGACGAAGAGCTCGGCGAAGAAATTGACGTTCCAGCCAAGCAGTTGATGCTCTTGAGCAGAAGCTTGTTGCAGGCCACCGGCGAGGAAAACTGCGACGGCTTGTTGACGTTCGGCAAGGATCATATTGCCAGCGAGGCGGCCTGGAAACCCGTGAGCGACGTGCTCGACGGGTTGTTTGAAAAGCTCGACATTTGCTTCGACACCGCGCAGCGCAAGGCGCGTGCCGGCGGCGAGTCCAAGGAGTTGGTTTATCTTGAAGATGGTGCCGACGCTGCTGGCCCGGGTGCCGACGCTCCCAGTGGAAAGCGGTTGGCGAAGCCGCAGCTTCAGTTTAAAGAGCCTGTGGACAATAGCGAATCACATCCGTTCAAGCCAAAGATCACCAGCAAGCCCCACAGTTTGAAGCTGTTTGAAGAGTCCACCATGTTGCAGCCGGCACAGAGCTTTGGCGAAGACGAAGAGGACGAAGCAATAAATCCAGAACACTACCTCCAGCCGTACGAGTACGAAATCGACAACCAGCCGTACGCGGACTCTATTCTCGAAAAGCGTCCTCCCGTGCCTAGCAAAGACTGGAACACCACCAGTGCTACGTGGGTGGATAGTGTTGAAGGACTCAACCAGATGATCGAAAAGCTTGCCGGCCTGACCGAAATTGCCGTCGATTTGGAGCACCACGACTTCCGGTCCTACTACGGGATCGTGTGTCTTATGCAGATTTCAAACAGAGAAGAGGATTGGATCATAGATACATTAGCTTTGCGTGACGACTTGCAGCCGTTGAACGTGATATTCACTGACCCAGCCATAGTCAAGGTGTTCCACGGTGCCTTTATGGATATCATCTGGTTACAAAGAGACTTGGGTTTGTACATTGTCTCGTTATTTGACACATACCACGCATCCCGGGTATTGGGGTTCCCAAAGTTTTCGCTTGCCTATTTGTTGGAGACGTTTGCCCACTTTAAGACCTCCAAAAAGTACCAGTTGGCCGACTGGAGAATACGGCCGTTGATTCCGGCCATGATGGCCTACGCTCGTTCCGATACTCATTTCCTCCTCAATGTATTTGACCAGCTCCGCAACAAGTTGATTGACTTGGGAGACGACAAGCTCCAGAAGGTGTTGTACGAATCGAGGCAGGTGGCCAAGAGAAGATTTGAGTACACCAAATACAGACCATTGTCGAACAAGTTAGGCAGCAAAGTGGCGTGCCCTGTGATGGCAAGCAACCCCAAAGAACCATATGCATCTTTGATGGTTCAATATAACATTCCTTCCCATAGAAAACCCGTC
Source organism: Suhomyces caryicola (assembly GCA_030568635.1). NCBI lineage: Eukaryota > Fungi > Ascomycota > Pichiomycetes > Serinales > Debaryomycetaceae > Suhomyces > Suhomyces caryicola. The sequence goes on along the minus strand of JAJMGG010000013.1, from coordinate 264,825 downwards.
GTGGAGATGCTCTACAACTGGAGAGACGAAGTGGCCAAGAAAGAAGACGACTCCATTCGTTACGTGATGCCTAACCAACTCTTGGTCAACCTCGCCAACTTAAACCAGCCGGTTGACGTTCAACGTGTCTTGGGCGTGTCCAACTTTGTGACCGAACATGTGAGATTGAACGCCAGAGAAATAGCAGAGTTATTGGAGAACAGCTTGAAGCAGAGCATCGAAAATGACTGGGACTTGGTCGACCAGTGGCACGGCAACAATACCGAGCAAGAGTTTGACCACATGGATACAAGCAAAATGATTGCTGCTGTCAAGCACTTTGAGCACTTGCGCAACGAGCAGAGCGAGTTATTGGTGCCCAGCACCGAGTTGTTGAGCGAGAGCTCAAAGTTGTTCACCAGCATTCTCGACACCCGAAATTTGGTCACTGTTGAGTTCGACCCGGTAGAAGGAAAGGTCACCAAGCATGAGTTCACAAAGGAGTACCAAGAGAGGTTGTCCAGTGCATTTGCAGGACTTCAAGAAATCGAGCGCGCTACCCAGGCCGCATTTGAAGAACAGCAAGAGGCTGATGCGGGCCAGGTTGAAGAGAAACAGCCTGTGGAGGTTGAGTCGGCCAAAGAGGTTGCACCGGTGCCAGCTCAACCCGAGCAAAAGTCGGCTGCGCAAGTCTTCCCAGATGAGAAGCGTGATCCAAACGAAGTCATTACCATTCGTAACAAGAAGTCATTCCACAACAAGAGCGGCAACGCCAAGAAGCCTAGAAAGGACGACGAAGGAACAATTCTCGACTATGCCGATGCAGACAAGATCATGCTCGACAACAAGAGAGAAAGAGGAAAAGACAAGGACAAGACCAAGAAGAAGAGAGCTTTCGATCCGTACGGAAAGGAGAGCGAGGGTCCCCAGGCCTCCAAGAAGGCCAGAAGAGTCAACGTGGGCAAGACCTCGACGTTCACAAAGACGAGAAGATGATAGAGGCGTGTATAGTAATAGAATCAGTATCAAGAATTCACTGTAGAAGAAGAACAAAGAGAGACCAAGGCTCCGTGGAGTGGTCTTTGCTAAGGAGCCGTCCCAGTTCTCAGGTGGGGTGCTACGGTATCTGACCGCTTAGTGTGAATGGTCGTGGTCTAAAAGAAGCCAAGCTCATTTCTTCAAAGTACGTGCCTTTGGCGAGCAAGCGGTCTTTGAGTAAGACGACCGGCGTACTCGGTCGTACAACTCGGACAGTACGGCTAAATCGGGGCATCGGTTATTCCGAAAATCAAAGTTGCGGCACATTGTCTGGTAGACAAGACAAAACGGCCATACACCTCATTTTTGCAGCTAGCGTGGTGTGCCTTCTGGTGTCTCCATACCCACGGACCAGAAGACACGGAGAAAGGATGTGTCACATGCCAGGTCACGTCTGCAGTCAGGTTTCAGCTGTACTGTAGCCGGCTGCCCAATCATGTCGCCCGTGGATAATCAGGCGATAATTGCGAGTACCCGCTTTCAGCCGAAAGTGTTCCACGGAAAAGCTCGCTATAAGAGACGCAGAGTTGCAGCCAAAGCACCATGAGCTGGCACCACAACTATCACCAAAGATGACCACCGATTCCACCGCCGTCTACGAGATACAGGAGTTGTCTGGCAGGCAGAAGGAGCTCATCAAAGCGTCTGTTCCCATTCTTGAGCTGGCTGGCGAGGTGTTGACTTCTCAGTTCTACTCCCACATGCTAGCCGAGCACCCCGAGGTCAAGCCGTTTTTCAAGGACTCGAACCAGAAACTGATGAAACAGCCAAAGATATTGGCGTTTGCCTTATTGAACTATGCGAAGAACATTGATGACCTCAGCCCGCTCACCGACTTCGTCAACCAGGTGGTGACCAAACACGTTGGCTTGCAAGTCAAGCCGGAACACTACCCCATCGTCGGCAAGTGCCTCATTGGCACCATGAAAAGCTTGTTGGGCGAAGAAACGGCCACCGATGAGTTTTTGCAGGCATGGACCACTGCGTACGGCAACTTGGCGCAAATCTTGATCAATGCGGAACATCAGAAGTACGAGCAGAATGCCTGGGACGGGTTCCGCGACTTCAGAGTGAGTCGCATCACCGAAGAGTCTTCAGACGTAAAGTCCGTCTACTTTGAGCCTGCTGACGGCGGTGAAATTGCGCTTCCTCAAAGGGGCCAATACGTCTGCATCAGATGGCGCTTGCCAAACTTGGACTACGAAACTAGCAGAGAGTACTCCCTTTCAGCCTACCCAAAGTCTAACCTGTACCGTATCTCGGTTCGTTTGCTTGAAGGTGGACAAGTTTCGGGCTACGTGCACAATGACTTGAAGGTTGGAACTACGATTCGTGTAGCACCACCTTGTGGACAGTTCACGTATCGCGATGGTGAGGAGAAACCAATGGTCCTCTTCGTAGGTGGCATTGGTATTACTCCTTTAATCTCCATCGCGGAATACGCTTTGGAAAAGGGCCGCAAGGTCACAATCTTCTATTCGAACAGAACGGTCGACGCTCGACCATTTGCTGGCTGGTTGCGTGACTTGAAAAAGAGCTACGGCGAAATGTTCACATTGAAGGAGTACTTCAGTAAAGACAAGCCATCTTCCGCAGAAGCCATCGGCCAATTGGAAGGCCGCTCAATCTCGGACGAAGATTTCAACTTCATTGAATCGAAGGCCAACGACTACGATATCTACTTGTTGGGCCCATCAGCGTATATGGGGTATGTGAGAAAACAATTGGCGGCACGGGGTGTCAGCGATTCGCTGATAGCTTCTGAATTCTTCGGCCCCGTCGAAGTGTGATCCTTCATCTTGTAGATATTCAAACACTACCCATTAATCTTGTATATAGCTAATGATCATATGGGTTCTTGACGAAGAATAAATGTATTAATTTTGCAATTCGATTTTTCGCAGCAATTGTAGAAAAGTTTGGAAAACCGATGTGCCATTGACGTTTATTGAAACACAAAGATGCTTCTCAGGTCGTCTCATCTTCTGTGACTTTCCACAACTGGAAAGCGTTCAAGGACGTTAAACGTCAAAACCCCCGGGCTCTCTTCACGGCTCAGCTCTAATCACTCGAGAGTCGTGAACTGTGCACCTGAGAAGGTGTGGCCAAATCTTTAGCAGTTGTGGAGGTCCTACACCTTTCGGTATCCCTTAGCATTGACGAGCTGAAAAGCAGCGCTCCGCCCTATTTGTATACGGCACCCATACACTCACCACAGCTAAGTAACTAACTCCGTGCTAATAATCGTTGGGTACCGTAGCCTGGTGACTCTTCCCATTTTGCAATCGGCCTGCAAACGAGCTCAGGCTACAGTTGACATTTAATTGGTATGCGCACGATTTAGTATTACGATGAACATAACGGTTATTAAAACTTATGCACTGAAGAATCACATATTCGTCGACAATGGCGCTCCCAAAGAATTTGCAGAGTACCTTGACCCCTTCGGAGGTCAACTTTTTAGCCGAAAACGAAACCATCACAGTTCTACCTCGGTATTCCATGAAGAAGATCGAATTAATTGGAGTAAGTATTCAAGATTACAACAATAAGGAACATCACTAACCACGTCTTAGGCCAAAGTTCCTCCGTTAAGAGCAATGAGAAGAGAAAAGGTGCCGATATGGGTGGCCCTTATCTTGAAGTCCCAGGACAAATGCAATATCGTTCCGCCTGAGTGGCTCAATATGGGCTACTTGAAAGAGCGGTATGACGAAGAGCTCAAGAAGCCCATGAAGTTCAGCGATTTGCCTCCGAACTGGCTTGAAATCTCAAAGATTCTTCTCGCAAGGGCCGCAGACGACTTGTCTGATCCTACACATCAGTTGAGGTCCATTCTTCAAGATTTGAGGGAAATCAGACTAGTCAAGTCGCGCAAGGGTTTGAAGGAATTGAACGAGTCCAATATCCAGTTGAACGGCTTGTCGTTGATTGAAATAAACGAGCTCCGGCCGTTTGTCTTGACTGTCATGAATAAGTTGAGGGTTCTACACGATACAACTGCCAAGGGCGAAGTTGAGTCCGATGAAGAGTAGATATGGAAGCACAGAAGAAATATCATCCAGAGTTCCTCTTGATTCACACATGGTCAAAGAGACGCGTTCATTCCATATTCAGAGCTTACGGGACCGCCCACAGCTCAAATACCGTTTACCCATCATTAGTGTGGCCAGTTTATATACTGAGTCTGCGCACGACCCAGTTGGTTTCTCAATATTTGTATTGATCAAAATGACGACAGCTATCTTCCACATCTAGCATGAGCAAGTTGAAAAGCTTGAACCGTCAATTCATATCCAATTTGAAAACGCATAAGATCGTGACAGATGCCAAGCGCAATTTGATTCTTTCGATCTTGAAATCGACCACCACCAAGAGAGAAGCCAAAAACTACCTCAACAAATATCAGAACCAATTTGATTTCAGTGAAATCTCCTTCAGCACACACAAACGGGACGAGCAACAAAATGACAACCTCAGTAAGCGCGAGTCACAGAGAGAGCTCTTTGTCAACCGATTTTTGAACAAGCAAAATCCGTTCACCAATATCTACGACGAAGACGAAACCAAGCTCAGCAAGATTCCACTAAGACTCGCTATCTTCAAGATCAAATTTCATGTTGTATCCAGCAATGAGTGGCTGGGGATAATTGAGACTTTCAAAAGATTGGTCAACTTGGGAGTGACTCCGATCATTTTGCTTGACTATGATCATCTACCCGTGAATAACTTCAAGAACAACGAGCTTTACATGATAAGTCTGGTGAATAAGATTATGAACTCGTTCCGCGGTCCGTTGGACGAGGAAGATACTCTCCAGTCAACAGTTTTGCGGTCTTTGTTTACCACCGATGGTGATGGCAAGTGTAAAATCAATAGCTTGGAGCTGATTTTGATACCATTGTACCAGGGGATCATTCCTTTGATTCAGCCCATTGTGTACAACTCAGAGACGTCTCAGCAAGAGTTTATGACATCCGAGCAGCTCTTGAAGAGCTTGAGCTCGTCTTTACTCGAAACTAGGGGGTTACTTTCAATAGAAAAAATTGTCATCATCGACCCAATAGGAGGGATTCCATCGATTGAGCGGAACCAAACAAGTCATGTTTTCATCAACCTTTCGCAGGAGTACTCGGACATTGTTTCGGAATTGTACATCGGCTATATCAGGCCCGATTTACGAGACCTCCATTTGAACAACTTGCATAACATGAATGAAGTGTTGAACTTGATCTCGTCCAAGTCCGGGAATGACGATACCACAGGAATCATTACCACCCCTAACATCATGTCGATCAACAGCGACCAGTTGAATCCCATCATATATAACGTGTTGACCGACCGGCCGGTGATATCGTCGTCCCTACCAAGTTCGAACAAAAGTACACCCCAGTTATCCACTTCGATCTTGAAAAAGGGTGTAGACGTCAGGATCATCGACGCTGACAACTACAACGGCCGCTTTACATTGAACAACCTTATCAAAGACAAGGTTGTGGACAAAAAGCGATTGGTCGGGCTTATCAACGACTCTTTCGGCAAAGAACTCAAGGAGGAAACATACCTCGACCGGATTAACTCCACAATGGCCACGCTCATCATAGTCGGGGACTACGACGGGGCAGCGATCATCACCTGGGAAAGAGATGCGAACGGAGCAAGTATTGCTTATCTTGATAAGTTTGCCATTGCCAAGCGGAACCAAGGGCTCCCAGGGTTGGCAGATATCATCTTCAAGATCGTGTTGCAGTCGCATCCGTACGAGTTGATCTGGCGGTCGAGGAAGAACAACCCGGTCAACAAGTGGTACTTTGAGAGATGCTGCGGCTCGTTGAGCTTGCCCGACTCCCAGTGGAAGATCTTCTACACCGGCGAAGTGTTCAACAAGAAGATTGACAAGCTGCGGAAAAAGGTCCCGGGACTGGTGAACATTGGCAACAAGATGAGACAGTACTCGAACATATGTGAGAGGATAGTTGCGTCCTTCAGGTAGAAGTTATACAGATAGATCTTAGAGTAGCTCGAAAAGGCAAATAGATAGATATGCAATCGCAAATCGGTGCAATCGCAATTCGGCTGTATGCGGTCTGGACCACACACGACGACGGAAGACCGTACCGGACCCTGTGAAAGTGGCTTTAGTGCAGCGCTCATTGTGTGCGTTCTGTATGGTCGGGTGGTCGGCTGTTGCCTCTGGCACCCACATTGGGCCAATTTCCAGGGCAGTACGTTTTTCCCCAACAGACAATTTGTGGGGTCGAGGATGCGCGAGATTCGAGATCGCAACCACTCGCTCTTTCTGAAATGACACTCAGCCAACGCAAAGTGGCGACCTCCGCACCACCACCCGCTGGAAACGCGAACGACGGCCCGCAGGGCGCCAGCCCCCAGGTGTCCCGCTTGGTCTTCTACCACCAATTGGACCCCTGGCAGCAGGACAACCACTTCATCCGCTCGGGGTACGTGCCGCAAACGTCGTCGTACGCCAAGTGCTTGCGGTCGCTCGGGTACGTCCACAACGAGACCGTCAACATCTACTCGCACTTGGTGCCGCTGTCGCTCGTGTTGGGGTCGGTGTTGGCGTACCTCCGCTTCGGGCTCCCCGTGTACGCGGGCCACCTTGCGGCGTGGGAGCGGTGGAACTTCATCCAGTTTGGCGTGGCGTGCACGCTCTGCATGGCGATGTCGTCCACGTTCCACTGCCTCAAGTGCCACTCGCCGCGCGTCAGCAAGGTGGGCAACCAGCTCGACTACTTTGGCATCGTCATCTTGATCACGTGCTCGTTGATCTCCATCGTGCTCTTTGCCTTCTACGACACCCCGGCGTACAAGCGCGCGTTTGTCGCCATCTTCGTGGGCTTGGGCTCCGTGTGCACCGTGTTGACGTTGCACCCCAAGTTCGCCACCAACGTGTACCGCCCGTTCCGCTCGGGCATGTTCATCACGTTCGGGCTCTCGGGGCTCTTGCCGGTCGTGGCCGCCGTGCGCTTGTTTGGCTACGCCGACGCCGCCGCGCGCTCGAGCGTCACCTGGCTCGTGCTCGAGGGCTTCTTCTACATCTTTGGCGCGCTCATGTACGCGATGCGGATCCCCGAGCGCTTCACCCACGTCGACGAGGACGAGCAGAGCTTGCTTGGCAGCCCGGCCGCCGGCCGCTGGGACATTGTCGGCGCGTCCCACCAGATCTTCCACGTGATGGTCGTCGTCGCCGCCTTCTGCCACTGGAAGGCGCTCGTGGGGTGCTACCACCACATGCACCAGTACTTGATGTAGATAATGTATGCAGGAAAACCCAACCCCGAGTCGCGGTCCCGTTCTGGACGCCTTTTGGGCCCCACCACGGGCAGCTGGCTTTTGCAATCACCATGAGCCGCCTCATCATCCTTCCGTGCCACTCAATCTGGACCCCGGGCCCCACGCTCGGCGAGTCGGCCAGCGAATGGGCTCTTGCCAGCTTCCAGGTCCAGGGAAAGGACCACCTCTGCTTCAAGCACCACATCCTGCAGGCGCTCGAGGTCCTCAAGGACGACGCCGAGAGCTACTTGGTGATCTCGGGCGGCCAGACCAAGGCCGTGGGTCCGGTGTCGGAGGCCTACTCGTACTACCAGCTCGCCGAAAAGATGGCCCGGGCCTCCAACGAGTCCCAGTTGCTCGCCAGGGTCACCACCGAGGAGTTTGCCCGAGACTCGTTCGAAAACGTCATTTTCCTGCTCTGCCGTTTCTACGAAGTGTTTGGCAAGTACCCTTCCAAAATCACCATTGTGGGGTTTGAGTTCAAGCGCGCCCGGTTCCTCGAACACCACCTCCAGGCCTTGAAGATCCCCGCCGAAAACGTCACGTATGTCGGAAACTCGCCCGACCCAACGGTCCAAAATGAACAAGAGGGCGCAGCCTACTTTGACGACTTGAACAAGAGCGAGTATGCGTTTGCTGTCAAGTTCTTCGAGCAGGACTGGTACGGAATCCAAAGCCCCTTGGTGGACAAGAAGATCAGCAGAAACCCGTACCGCCGGTTCCACGGGTACGCCCAAAGCAACCCCACCTTGGCCGAGTTTCTCGGTGCCATCAGCGACGGCTCCACGGGAACAAATGCTGACATCCAGCAGTTGTTGCCATGGTAAGCTCTGCCATTCTGCCCCATGCGTTGATCTCACCCCTGGGTGAGACTCTTTTTCTACTGCATTAATATACAACATCTATAATGATTGATCCCACGTAGTTAGCTAATACTTAAGCCTTCGATTTCAAGGCTCTTCTGGATTGGACAGCTGCGCTCAATTCATTCAACATATCGATGGTTTGTTCCCAAGAGACACATCCGTCGGTGATGGAAACACCGTACTTCAAGGAGGACTTGTCCGCACCGGCAGCAGGCATACCTTGCTTACCGGCGTTGATGTGAGATTCGATCATGACACCGATGATGGTGTCTTCACCTTGGGAAATCTGTTCGGCAACCGCGTGCAAGACCTTTGGTTGGTTCTTGTAGTCTTTTTGTGAGTTGTCGTGCGAACAGTCAACCATCAATCTTATGTTAGTGTTGGTGGATTTGCTGATGGCTTCCTTGGCGGCCTTGACCGATTCAGCGTCGTAGTTGGTCACCTTCTTACCTCCTCTCAAGATAATGAAACCGTGGTCGTTACCCTTGGTGGTGGTGATGGCAGCCATACCGTTCTTGGTGACGCCCATGAAGTGGTGGCCCTTGGAAGAGGCTTGGACAGCGTCCAAGGCAACGGTCAAACCACCGTCGGTTCCGTTCTTGAAACCAATAGGGAAAGAAAGACCCGAGGCCAACTCTCTGTGCAACTGCGACTCGGTGGTTCTGGCACCGATAGCACCGAAGGACAAGAAGTCAGAGAAGTATTGAGGGGAGATGGTGTCCAACATTTCGGAACCTATTGGCAAGCCCATCTCGGTCAAGTCGGAGTATAATTGACGGGAGATCTTCAAACCTCTGTTGATGTCGAAGGAGTTGTCCACATCAGGGTCGTTGATCAAACCCTTCCAGCCGACGGTGGTTCTTGGCTTTTCCAAGTAGGCTCTCATGACAATAACCAAGTCCTTTTCCAACTTGCCGGCCAACTCCTTCAATCTGCCGGCGTATTCCAAGGCGGCGTCGGTGTCGTGAATGGAGCAGGGGCCGACGATGACCAAGGCACGGTCGTCTTTGCCGCTGATGATTTGCGAGGATTCGTATCTACCTTTGATGACGGCCTCCAACGACTTGGAGGAAGCCTTGATTTCGTGCTGCAACAATGCAGGAGGGACCAATGGGTCGTAGCCCAAGATTCTGGTGTCGTCGTATTCGTCGGGGATGGGGGTGTTGCTCATTCTTGCTGGGGAGTGTTCAACGAGTAAAAACGTGGTGGTTGTAAAAAAACAGAAGGCTGGTTTCTAAGTGGAAAATGAAATGTACGGGCCCGCAGCGCTAAGAGTCATTTTTGTTTCGAAGATTCTTTTCAGTCGGCGGCCATCGGAAAATTTTTACTCCGAATGCGACAAATATCGGGCCGTCGAAATAGGGCCGTGCTGGCCGACTGAGACGACGACAGGCCTGCTGCCGAGCGAACGGGACCGGCTCATTTTGGGCTCTCGTCCTGGGAGCGGCGAGCCCTCTGCTTCGGCAGGCCCACGTCAAAACCTGCCGGCCCAATCTGTACACGGTCGCTGGAGATGCCCGGTGTTTGGAAGATCTTCGCATGCCCAATGCGGTAGTTCATTTACCCACGTGCCGGCTGTCCACGTGACACGGCGCCCGCGCCCAAACCAGCACGGGCCGATTGGTAATGGCTCTCTGGGCAGGACACACCCGCGTGCTTATCGCGGCGGCCAGCTTTGTGCGGGTGGGGCCCGTGCTTTATTGGCCAGAGATCCTATTTTTGGCGCGAGATCCTTTTTAGCGAGCATGCTCGTTTGCGAGCCAGAACCCTCGCCTGCGCTTCCTCCGGCACCCACGCAGATTGCATGCAGACAATGCTCGGCTTCTTCTGCCGCCACACCCTGCTGGCTTGCTTGTTGCGTGGGGGCCCGTACGAATGCCCTTGGTTTGTTCGAATATTATGGACCGGCTTTGTCATTGTACGGAATTAAGCTCTGGCAAAGTGTGTTTTGTGGCATGTATAAGCTGTGGCCCCCCACCAAACCCAAAACCGCGTCCCTGAGTGACAAAGACCTCTTTTATTATCTGCGGCAGTACTTGCGCTTTCAATCTGGAATTTACGAAGCTGTTGGGCCGTTTAAGTGCGGCCCGATCCTTCACGTTCGGCTCTCAAACTTTACTGAGGACTGGCGGTCGTTTGAGCTCGAGCTCCGCACTCCCGGCTCCCGTGTGGGTGCAAAATGGCGCATGGCCGCCATTCTCCGCCATGCTCGGTGTCTGCCCCTCGTCTGGCCGCCCCTCTCGGTCTAGACCCTCTTGGCTCCAGACCCCGTGGCCTACCCCACAGCCGCTGGTGTTATTCTCTCGGTTTCAAAATGTAAGGTTCCGCATCTCTTTGTTCGCATAAATTGTATAGATACAGCGAAGACCAGAACACCGCTGAAACATCCAAGACTTTTGTCCAGAATTAACACGAAAATATCTCCGCCTGGGGGCAACATTTACCGCCCGGACGGCCACAGGGTTCGACGCAGCAACCCCGGGTTCCATACAGCAGCCGCGACCGCTCGCTAAGCTTCGGGTAATCCCTCCACTCCGCAGCTGCTGGGGGCGGCCCGCCTCTCGCAGCGTCACGTGGCCGGAAAGTCGTGATACAAACGTATCTCGCTATCTCGGGTGATAGCTAACAAGTCCCATACTGCCATGATATTCACAGAATCGAAGAGAGTCTTCGTGTCCTTCTTTATCTTCGGGCTACTAAACAACATTCTATATGTGATCATCCTCTCCGCCGCCATCGACTTGGTCGGAGCCTCCACGCCCAAGGCTCTCGTTCTTTTGGCCGATATCATACCAGCCTTCTTGGTCAAGCTAACAGCACCTTTCTTTATACACAGAATACACTACAAGTACCGCTTGTGGCTGTTGGTGTCTCTCTCGTCGCTCGGAATGCTCACCATCAGTTTGTCCGAACAGGAGAGCACAACGACAAAGCTTGTCGGGATCGCTTTTGCATCTCTCTCGTCCGGCTTGGGCGAACTGACCTTCCTTCAGCTAACACACTTCTACACCAACGAATGGGCCATTGGAGGCTTCTCGAGTGGAACCGGCGGTGCCGGGTTGTTGGGGAGCTTTTTGTTTTTGTTGATGACCAATCTTATCGGGATGAAGGTTTGGATCGTACTACTTTTGTTTTCGGTGGCTCCATTCGGTTTTTTGGCTGTGTTTTATGCACTTCTTCCGCCCATTACTAGCTCGCGTGTCAACTACCTGGCGTTGGAGACGGCCGACGTTTCCGAGGTGGCGGAAGAAAGTATTGTCAAGCCCGAGGGTGGAATTAGACGCCATATTGTCCTGACTTTGGACAGCTTGAAACCCCTCGTTATTCCGTTCATGGTACCATTGAGCTCGGTGTACGTGTCGGAGTACGTCATCAACCAGGGGATCTCGCCCACATTGCTTTTTCCCCTAGAAGAGCTTCCGCACTGGCTCATTCTGTCTTATCGAGACATATACGTTGTATACGGCTTCCTTTACCAAATGGGGGTGTTTGTTTCGAGATCGTCGGTTAATTTCGGAATCAGAATACGAAATCTCTACCTCTTGTCACTCCTTCAGTTTGTGAACGTGCTTATTACATTGAGCCAATCACTATTCGATCTTCCGTTCTCGTCCATCTGGCTCTTATTGGCTTTGATATTCTACGAAGGGCTCCTAGGCGGCTTCCTGTACATCAACACCTTCATGTTGGTGAGTGAGAATGTGCCTGAGCACAAACGGGAGTTCAGCATGGGTGCTGTCAGCATGAGCGACAGCTTGGGCATTGTGCTTGCTGGCTGCGTGAACTGGTGGCTAGAAATGAAGCTTTGCAGCTCCCAGGTCAACAGAGGCCGTGAGTGGTGTGCTACTGGATAGACAACGCCAGGCATCTAATGGGGCTTCGGTTATGGAGCCCAGGTGTTTCGGCCCTTGGCCATTTTGCACCATGTTCGGATCTTTGACCACGTGACGCTCTGGCTATCAGAGCAGGTCCGAAAGTGTAATTTGTACAATAACATTCAACCAACCGTACTCGTGTATTCCACGCCTCTCGTACACTCACATGTTTAGATTCCGGCCCACTGCTCAATTGAGGAGTCTCTACCGATTCCACGCCCACCGGTCGTACACAACTGCACAGCAGATCGCATTTGTGTTCGACATCGACGGTGTGTTGTTGCGAGGATCGCGGGCAATCCCCCACGCCAAAAGGGCGTTGGAGCTTCTAGACCTCCACTCGGTTCCGTTCATCTTGATGACGAACGGAGGCGGAGTGTCGGAGGAGAGCCGCACGGACACCGTGTCTAGTGCGTTGGGGTTTCCGCTCAGCCCGTTGCAATTGGTGCAGAGCCATACGCCCATGAAGGCGTTGGCCCGCAATCACGCATTCGACAGAGTTATGGTGGTGGGCGGTCCAGGCGACCTGGCGCGCAAATGTGCGTTGAACTACGGCTTCAAAGATGTTCTTATGCCCATTGATCTCGTAAAGCACGATCCTTCTGTGTCCCCCCACCATCGCTACACCACGGAAGAACTCGAGCTCTATGCGTTGAAAGAGGACGAGTTGAACTTGGAAAGGCCCATAGAGGCGATTCTCGTGTTCAACGACCCGCGGGACATGGGCACCGACCTTCAAATCGTCCAGGACTTATTGAACTCGGATCGAGGACTTATCGGCACCAAAAGATCCCTCGGCGGCTTGAAAAATAAGGAAGATCCTGCCGTGCCAATCATTTTCAGCAACAACGACTTTGTGTGGGCCAACGACTACCCGTTGCCTCGTTTTGGCCAGGGTGCGTTTCGTATCATGACTGAGAACCTCTACCGCGAGGTTAATAAATTAAAAGACGGCCAGGTGTTGCACTCCACGATAATGGGCAAGCCCTTCAAACTCCAGTACGATTTTGCGCACCACGTATTAATAGATTGGCGACAGAAATTACAAGATCGGGACTTTTCTGCCGAACAAATATTGCCCCAATTGGGACTGCCCCCCACCAGTGCCGTATTTAGCAAAATCTACATGGTGGGCGACAACCCGGAGTCCGACATCAAAGGTGCAAACGACCACGGGTGGGAGTCGTTGTTGCTCCGCTCCGGGGTCTACAAGGACGAGGACTGGAACGACATCATAGCCAAGCCCACTGGCGGGGTGTACGATAACGTCTTGCAAGCGGTCGAATTCACCTTGAAATCAAATCGGATAACCTGATGCTAACGCAAGATTCACAACAAAAGAGTCTAACTATGTCGCGAGGGGTCCTAAGTTTCGTGAAGCTAATTCCCAAAAAGTGCAAGCGAGCCGAAAAATAGAGTATATTATCCCGGCGCTGGCATTTCGGGTGGGTTCGAGGCTCAAATGCATGCTAAGTATCTCGTCCAACTAGGCTCTCAATACGGAATAGATCGTACTAAGGCGCCCCCAACTTATGCCCCACCAGGGAATCCGAAGAAAAAAATAACTCTTTGCTCATCCGCTATTTCTTGGTAAACCCCTACCAACCTTCAAAGCCGTAGGACAAGAGGCTAAATAAGATCATGCGTTGAAGGTGGATGTTTCAAGAACAGGAGATGGGCTCTGAAGTATGAGCCTGGGATTGTACGATGCCGTAACTTCTTTTATTTCTCCCGAAAAATAGACTTTCATCTGAAACGGCTCCATATCCGTTTGGTGGCATGTCATCAGAAACTGTCAAATGTATAGTTCCCACAGTGGAAGTGTCCGATCCATCTTTTTTAGTTACGTTTACTTTTGAAACTAGCGGAGGGAGGACTTTGGATTGCTAACAATAGAAAAATTGCGCACCCTACAATTTGCCGCTTTTAAGATCGAATTTCATATGTCACAGATTTTAGGGGTCTCCGGAATACCATATGTTGCATTGGAGCCACAATTTTTTCTGTGCCGTCCTTGTATGTCGGGTCGCTAGTATCAATGAATCGGCGGTAACGTAGGTCTAGATGTGAATTTTGCATTTGAATGGATGCAACGTCCGGGTTATCGTCTCCCACATGGTGGCAGAATTCATTTCTATAATTCAGGACAACTCGTTTCTCAACCCGAATTTCATCAAATAAACAATCTTTGGAACTAGATGCTCCGGCACTTATGGGTGTTTCGAGGCGAGAGATTTGATCATAAATTTCTTATTGCGGAACCGAGCCTTTTCGTCCCGTGCGGCCCCGCCAAAGCATCTGGGAATGTGGGTCCTTGCAGGAAACTCCTGCCACTCATCCGCTACACCGCGATCGTATCATAAGATAGGCAGGTATTGTCAAGGTTATTGGCCCAAGCGGCCCCACAGTGCTATCAACTAAACTTATAGCTTAAACCCATTAATGGCCTCTTATGCGGTACGGTAACATGTTTAATTTCATCGCTTAAATGCACCCTTGAGATTTAAAGCCGTGTGCTGCGTCTCACGCATATTACTACATAAAAATATTCAATGGACACCACGCACAGTCGTGCCGTAAATTCCCTGACCTGTGGGAAAGTAGCTTCTGGAATACGTCGTGCTGCCTTACTACATCTTTATCACGATTTGGCATTTCACTACAGCAGGATAAATTTAGCTTTTGAGATGCGCTCCAGATTCTTTGAGCCTTACATGTTCCTGTCCCTCCCCAAATAGGACGACACCGTGTCCCACCAAGGTAGATACATTCGTTCAATCCATAACCTACAAGGAATGGAGAGTTGGCCAACTGCCCGTGGCCAACTCAGCTCTCGACTTTACAGAAAATTTAGAAGACAATTTTGTAATAAATATTATCGTACAATCTGTATAAATTATTTAGGTATAAATCGACCCCAACCACAAAAAACCAACGATTGATCAGCTTTAATGACGAATTAAAGGCATCGACAATGGGGTAGGATATCCGTTAGTATGCGTAGGTATTTGGTGACCGTAGCTCGCCGGAGTATAGTGACCAAACTTGGGTGGTGGTGGTAAAGGTATGTTGGAAGGAGCTTCGTTGGAGTGTATCGTAGTGGTGTTGGTGTCATTCTTCATCAAGCTCTCGCTCAAAAGGTGCTTCTTCAAGCTGATTCTTCTGCCATTCTTACCCTTGCACACCTTGTTGTTTAAAACCTCCTCCGCAGCCAAAGCAGCGCCTTTTCTTTTCACCAACTTGGCGTGGAACAATCCACAAGCATTGCAAAGTGTTCTGACACCGTTTGGACCCCTTCTCCATTCAGGGGTTTCAGTGGTTCCACATCTGTGACACTTATTAGTTGGCTTGTTGATCACTTCCGGAACCATGTATTGGTGTTGCTGAGACATGGGGTAAGCACCAACCGACCCTCCAGTGTTGTTTTGGTAATACACGGGTTGGGGGTAGTATGGGGTAGGGGAAGTAGTGTAGCCCATCATTGGGGGTGGAAGAGTACTCTGTTGTGCTTGTTGAATTGGAGACTGCTGGTAAGGGTAGTATTGGTAGTGCAGATTCGTTCCTGAAGGGGAGGATGCTTGTTGAGGAACTTGGTGGAGTTGTGGAACACCTTGAGTGCTTGGTTGGTTTGCTTTGTTTTCGTAGTACAACGAAGGTAACCTTTGATTGGGGTCGGCTGGGGCCGTACCAATATTGCCTAACACGTAGTTGGATGGTGATGTAGGCTTGAGAGGGTGTTTGAAGGTCTGACCAGCGCTTCCAAAGTTTGGCAACTCTCTCAACTTTGGCGACAACTGTGTCTCTTCACTGATTGGGGAACGCGAGGTCAATTCACTTATCGAGGGTAACCTGACACTGTTGGCGCCAGCAGTAGCAGCAGTAGCAATCGATGCGTTGCTCATTCTATTAAGGTGATGTAGGTAGTTGTTAAGGAATTGAAGAGTGCTATCGATACAATTCGTTCTTCGATTATATCAAGAATAAAAACTTTATTTGGTGACTGATCGTACCACTAATAATTATGATACAGTTTTGAATCTAAATGATAGATAGATTCAACTGGGAGGATGCTTGGATATATAAGTACTTTTCCCGCAACCCGCCGCCATATTGGATTTTAGGTTAAGATGAAAGATGCTTAAGATAGATACAAAAAATATGGATCGGTTAGGAATCAACCCTGTGAAAGTTCTTTCGATGAAACCACCCTCAACAAGCTTCCATTTAATGCGCGTTTCACGATTGCATTCGTGATTTTATTTTTGAGCAAGAAAATCTGCACCTTGTTGTATATTTCAGACACCCAAAAAATCTGCAGATTCGGGCTGGGGCTTGGGCGCAAAAGCGTGCATCTTTTCTGTAACGGAACAACTGGGACATATATAATTTTTTAAGCTTAATACGGTATAACATCCGTGGTTCAAATTACCGCAGCCTGACCAGCAAGTATGCACAAACCTTTCTGAGGTACGCCTAAATCCTGCAAGTAATCCTACGATGCCGGGTGTCACACCCTTCGCTTGTTGCTACAGAGACTCATAGCGAGAGCAAAAGAAGCTTTTGTCTGCAGCGGCAGGATGTACCTCTCAATCGACTGAGATCTCACAGGGCAATAAATAATAAAAGTGTACAGAATCACACATAATTCTATCTAGATTCATATCCTAACGTACAATTCCGAAATGTAGGTGAGCCTCGAACTGAGGGACCCCAACATCTCAGTCGCCCAATTGACCAGAACTTAAACGTTTCAGGTTGAGCCTAAAGTTAGAGTAAAAATGAATTATATCTCGTAATGCTGTAACCGGGTACAGGTGAGGTACTGTCTCTTACCGAATCTGCGAATCGAGCGCACTCTTTGTGCTGTCCGGTTTAATTTCTGTTAGCGAGGGCAATGCGTGTTTGATACACCACTTACTCGTGTTCGATATTTTCTGAAGTCGAGTGTTATTCCGAGTCAGTAGCCTGGAACCACTTGCCTAGACGGGGGTATTAAACGTAATTTCAGTTTCCATACATAAGCAGATTTGACATTACACAAGAAGCGAAGCTGCTGAAAATAAAAACTGTTCGAAGTGTTCAGTCGGATGACCTCTAATAGGTAGTGAAATTCTAAGACGTGCATAGAGTAGACAGGTCTAGAAGCCACGTACTTACAGGGTCTGTCTCACCAAGCCAAAAATAACACCTTGGTGCTTGACAGTGCCTACAAAGAAATATACCGCACACATTTTACAACGGCTCATTTCATCGCCGCCAATTGCTACCTTTGGACCATTGCGTGCATCAGTCGTCCCGATTTCGCAACAATTCGTTCCAAAAAGTCACAAGCTCACGGAACGCATCCCTGCATTTTAATCTCCTGATTCTGAATTCTAAAACTGAGTGTGGTCTTTATAGCGCGTTGACATACAATACAAGGTCACAGCCGATAAAATTTTTGAGATAGGTAAATAATTGCGACCCCAAAGGGACTATATTTTATAGAATTTATAATTTTTGTCAAGGAACTGGATCGTACTTCAATCTATCAGATGCTAGGACACGAGAGGAGAGCCGTGCCATCCAAGCAAACTTAACGAAGCTTCTTCTCGAGATGGGCAAAATTGTACGCTTTCTTTCTTCTTCAAACAATAAGAAACGCATCAAGCCTTCAGGCGGATGTACATTTCGAGACAACAATTATTAGCCTCTGGAACTCGGAAACATTTTTTTGTGCTCTAATTCATGTACCGCCGCTTAAAAGTAATCTAGCACCTTTCCAGATCCGATCCCAGAGTTTCAACTCATCACACCCGGACGTCAAGTGCGGCCCGAGAAGAGGAAGGAGAGGAAGGAGCAATGTTGCCTCTGTACCGCCTCTTACGTTGCTGAATTTTTCGATCATCATATACGACGGATGACAGAATAATCATTATACCTTTGTTCGTATTCAAGTACCAATTTCGTTTGACAGGCTCTGTTTCAGATGTTTATAGTGCGGGAATTTCTCTCATCACCCCAGGATCTCGGCCATGAGGAGGCTGATGGATATTGAGCCAGTATGCTAGATACTTTCCAGGTCGCAAACGGGAACTCATATCATTGGTAATGAAAGAATAATTGATAGAAATTCTGGCACACTGGTAGTCCGGTCGAAGTTTTCGCAAATTCTAATCGAAGCGAGGCAAGTAAATTTGCTCAGCTATTCACACCATAAATTCACTTAGTCACAGATTATCAATTGTGCCTCGTTTGCTCCGCCAATAATTTGTACCTTGTTCCTGAACGTTCAAGGAAATTTCTAAAAACGCCGAACAAGGGTTCGGCAGGAAAACGGTTGTTTACCAGAATAATGTTCGTAGTTTCACAAGAGCTAGCTTCGAGTTGTACTTTTTATCCACCATCAATAGCGGATAATGATGTTCCTTGTTTTTGCTTACAAGTACGTACAATAGAAAGGTAGAAGAAGCATTGTTCGCGAATTTTCGGTTACACGCGGTTTCCCAACACTTGTCATTCCTCCTTTTGCTCAACCAGAAAAGTGTTTTCAACAATTATAAACCTTATATTTAACTGCAAGCTTACCCGAGAATCAATCTGGCTGGACGTTCGAGACAGACCCTTGTGAAAGACTTTCAGGTGGTTAGGAGCGAACTTGATGGTGATATCACCACTTAACTGTTGTGGAGTTCCGATTTTGGCATGAATCTCAGGTTGAAAAACTGTTAACTTGGAGAAGAGGTATTTCCTAACAAGTAGGCCCCGATTGCAATCAGAATGCACTCCTGTACATTGATAGATTCGAAACTTGGCCGCGCAGGA
Source organism: Suhomyces caryicola (assembly GCA_030568635.1). Classification (NCBI taxonomy): domain Eukaryota; kingdom Fungi; phylum Ascomycota; class Pichiomycetes; order Serinales; family Debaryomycetaceae; genus Suhomyces; species Suhomyces caryicola. Next base: position 245,969 of record JAJMGG010000013.1, on the reverse strand, counting down.
ATATGAGACCTTTTAGGATTCCTCGCTTTAAAAAAATTCGCGTCGGTCAATGGCCTGCACGCTTATGCGTTGAATTATGCAGTGGAACCTCGTATCGTTTAGATTTTGGTATTCCATGCACATGAGGTTCCGAGAACATAGAGCTTCGCAAATTTTAGCGCAAGCCCGATACTACTACTCTGATTAGTGTGTGGGGAGTACAAAGGAAAAGTTCTAGTTCTCGAGATATCTACCGCGTCGTTTGCCTTGGCACCAAGAAGCGGTTATTCTTGTTTTATCTTTTGAGTAATATTGTAAGCTTGGCCATTCGAGCGGTTCCAGTATCGCTCGTTAGGCAAACTGGTTCAGGTTGTGACAGGAAAATGCATCATGAGTTGATCTAAAATAAATATTTTATGCATGATACGGATAAACTTACGTTGCGCAGGCTTGATGCAGAATATTATCTGCGGGCTCCAAAGTTCTGTTTTGAGATTCATTTTAACACAGTATTAATTCGAGTCCTGCACACATGGCGGATTTGACTCCTCTCAGAAATGGTGCGAGTCGAGGTGTGTTGAGCCAAGAGGTGACAGCCCACATCATGTGGCAGTGAAATACCTACATGTGGTTTATTTGCCTCGGGCGTGGCCATCTGCGGAACATATATGTGGCTAGACAATCGAGCGACATTTTGAAGCAAGAGTTCAATGAAGACATGCGCGGCAACCTATCCACTCGTTGATTCTTTTAAGCTCTGCAAGTGTCTCAATGGCGGTCCAACTTTCCCGGAGCTTCTAATTACTCTTTTAGGCTATCGATCTTTCAACAGATTGGCAACACAGCCAACGATAGACGGGAGTCTAAGTTGTTACTAACCTACATAAATTTTTTTGGGTGCAATAGAATGTATTGTATCTAGTTGAGGCCAGGTTGTTGCCTAAAAAATTAATAGATTTGGATCAAAATAAGCTCAAGAAGCATGCACGTCCGGTATCATATACTGAATCAAGTAGTGATAGGGCGAAAAGCAACTGCCAACCAAAAGTATGAGCTCAAGGGTATGGGCTGACAATGCATCTTGAGCACCCCTGTCAGGCGCATCGTCCCATCTAGAAATGTGGTTGTTGGAAGGTTTTCTTCATGGTAAACGTCCCACATGAACTGGGAATACTATGGATCAAAATGCTGGCGTATATTCAAGGCTCACAATTAAGATCGTCGCGAGCGAGAGTGGCATGCGGGGCGGACAGGAAAGGCACATGCGAAAGACAGCTCGCTAACTACTTCGCGAAGTGGGGCAAGGTTCTTGCGAAGGGTTGAAATTATTTAGTTTTAGCAAGGGTTGATGAAGTGGATAGAAAGAATGTGATGAAACATAGACGAGCGCAATTGGAGTGCTGTAGGTCACATATGTACAGCGAACTAAAATATAGTATAAATCTGATGAAAGAATGGATCACTTCAACTTGGGGAACTTTAAGCAAGAGTTGTTTGCTTCCTGGTGATTAAAGCTTGTTATCAAAACCGGAATCGAAGGCTAATGTTGTGAGTAGAGTTAGATGATCGTCTATTGCGGCAAAAGGGATCCGCAAAATGAGGCATACATACGCATGAATATCTCGAGGACGCCTTTTAGTTAATCTCCGTCCCGCGAAATTTCCTACCCGAGAGGATTCAGGGAGACTAGTACAACAGTGGTTTGAATCTGATAATAAACTTTATATTCTATGCATGGATCATCCTATGTGGCACAAAAAATAATGCATAGTATTTACCCAACAAGATTCCATCAATCTGAGGTGGCCTCAAGGATATCGGGTTTATAGGAATATTAGCTTTCGTTCGTAAGGCAAGTAGATCTTCCAATGCAGGCATGATCAGACGAACATCTAATGTTCCAGATTGTTGGCGTTATATGCTAGGAGAGTTCGCCTGACAATAATTTTTTACTGCACTACTCTCAATCCTTCTTTTTTTAACGACTTAGTCCACCCAACCTCTCAATGCACTCTAAATCAAAAGTGTCAAATGGACAATAAGCGTTATGTTCTAGAACTGTTCATATGCTGGACACTTCGGTCTCCAAACCGCACCTGCGGGAAGCACCCGAATATTCTGTTCGTGAATGCTGGCAACTTCCCTTCCGTGCACCAGCTTTTATTTTTCGTGGTTATTTTTAGCACTTGCGCGAGGCTGCCTCCATACGTTATTGCTTTCCTTCAAATCCGTGACTTTTGGCAGGGGAATGGAAACATCGTAATATATTCGTTAGCGCAAGATTGATTGTCCAGTCCAGCTTTAACGAGAATAAAATATGAGCCTCGAAGTCTCTACTTTGCAAATCTGTATTTTGGGATAAGTCCGGCCGCATTCAGCTGTTACCATCTACCACCTGCGACCAGCAAGTGTGGTTCGATTCATGTAATGTGTCCGCCTTGAGTGGCACAAGGAGGTGTATGAGCATGGGTCTGTTTAAAAATGCACATGTTTTAGAGAGTGGTGCCCACGTGTGTCACTGTTCGATTCTCAATTTTCCGATGATAATCGCATACCGCGTCCACGCATGAAAACCCGCTGCCTTTAAGTAGCAACCAGATCAGCCGGTCTAGTATAGTGGTCAGTACACATCGTTGTGGCCGATGAAACCCAAGTTCGATTCCTGGGACCGGCAGTGAATTTTTTTTGGATCGCCCAAACAGCTCAGCTTATGTAACGGCTGACACATCTTTTTGAACGAAAAACTCTCCAGTGATATCACAGCATTTCAACAGGTCAAGACTTTAAACACTAGTAGCAAGAAACTGGAACCATGACTGCCAGCACTGGATCTTATGAATACCCGCCATTCCGTATGTGTACACCGTGAGAACGAGAATACGCCATTAGTGCACTACTAACCATAATCTTAGCTTCTCAAAAAGAGTTAGATGACCACGATGTGCCATTCGTCAACAGAGACAAATGTGCTGCTCACATGATTGAGTACTTCAAGTGTCTTGACAAGGGAACGTCCTTCTGTTCTGCCACCAAAGACAAATTTTACGAATGTCAGTATGTGGCCTTGAAAGAGAGACTCGACCTCCACAACAAAGCTGCCCATCAAGGATAAATTCCCCGTCAAGGAGCAGAAAGTCGCCCATCAGGATCTTTTGATTCCAATATCAAAACATTCAATACCACCAGTGGACCTGTTTGACGCCCTCAGGCTCGAATGACCCGAACTTCCGCATTGTTACTGAGGAAGGTTCCAAGAATCTACAATACTTCACTTGAAAGTAACGGTATAAGACGAAGGGCTTAGCCTAGCAGTAGGCCACGAGCTATCTGACCTTTATGTAGTCCTGATATTTCACACACTCATCATGTTGTACCCATTCAATACATTGCATCTAGAACTAACGTAGTCCTGCAAATGAGATGAAAAGAGACCAGAGACCAAAAAATCGGTAGCCAGGGATGGAGCCGGTCACAGAAGTACTGACCAGCAGCTAGAGACCCCCGCTAGTGTCCGACCTTTCAAGTTGGCCTCATTCTCAAAGTACGGGTCCAGTGCTAGCGATCTTGCTTACACCTGCATGTACATTTATGTCTGCGCTGCGATTGGCCGTGGCGAAATAACAAAAATTGACAATTGAAAAGAGAATACACATACATTATAGCATAGACGTCAACCATGTCAGTCACCGAATTCCCTCCACTTCGTAAGTACCACTGAATCCAGCTTGTACGAAGCGCCTGCGCTCGAAGATTTGTTTTAGAAATGAAGCGAAGTTTTTCAGTGATCTTCAAGCCAGCTAAGCGTTGCTCCACCACATACTAACGAGTCCAGTTTCCGAAGAAGACTTACAAAAGTACAAGGTCCCATTACGCTGGAGAGATAGATGTGCAACCTACTTTGCTCTTTACCACACATGTCTTATTAGGCAATCGGCCAACTCCTCTGTGAGTTGTAAGCATGACAAGCATTCGTGGGAAGAATGCCAGAACTTGGACTTCATCAGAAGACAGCAAGAATTGAAACAGGCCAAGGCCGACAGAAGAGCTGAATTGAACCAGTAGAAAGACCAGCTCCGGTAGTGTCGTTCTAGCTACAGCAGTCATGCCAACACCTGACTGCAGCATCCCACTGATAAAGCATCACATCATCATATAGTAATAGGTATTATTTTCGACCCTTCGATTCACGTCAATACACAAACGGCTTGATCGCTCCGTAGGATAGGCTTCTATTGTGGTTCGGTTGCTCGCAGTATTACCTTCATGCACCGGGGAGACTTTAGAGTACGAAGTGCATCTTTAGGTTCACTCCGTGTACAATACAGAAGGTCATCACATTCCGCTCCAAGTTGCTCGTGAGGCCAGCCTCTCGAGATAAGGGTGGAGGGAGTCCTACTCCGCTGCGCGCGAATGTTGGCCGGAGTTGTGATGGGCCTACGTCTTGCGTGTTTACAGAGTATTTGGTTTCTTACAAATGTTGCTCATATGAATTTATATACCTGCAGCGACTGCCACAAGCACGTTAGAAGTAAGAGAAACATATGAGCATTTCAATCTGCCTCCGCTGTCCACACTCCAAATCAACAGGTAAAGATATGAAGCTCTAGCAAATTTTCGGAGTAAATTTTCTACAAAGAAGAAAAGAAAAATTTGTATAAGGCCTGCTGAATGCCAAATTTATAGTGCTGCAAATTTGAGATCTGGTAGGAACACGGCCGCAGGGTAATTTTGAGGACAGGGAGTCATGCGGAGGGCTTACTCCAGACGCTCAAGCTCATAAAATACACTATCGTCTACCACACAAATCCACCCACTATGCCCAAACAATCAGAAAAGAAAGAGGAGTTGGCGATTGTATCCAACGACCCAGTCTCCAGCATTGAGCCACCAACAAAGGATGAGCCAATTAAGTCTACAGATGCCACACTCTCAACTAAGGACACCCCCGCCACAGAAGAAGTGCCACTCAACGATAATGTTGACACAGGAAAGGCTCTGACCACCGAACCCCAAACCCCGTCAACCACAAAAGAGGCCGACGCAGAAGTCTCGGGTCCTCCACAACCTCCAAGGCCAATTGATCCCAAAGTGAGAATCACCAACGATCTCAAGGATGCGTTCCCCAATATTGATGAGAAGTACGTGGTTGCCGTATTGATTGCCTCTCAAGGAAATGTTGATCCAGCTTTCAATGCTTTGTTATACTTATCGGACCCCTCGTTCCGACCCGAAATTCCCACCCCGGTAAGCGAGCCTGCTGGCGGAAGTAAGAAATCTGTGTTGAAGAGCAACATCCCTGAGCTCACCGATGACGAGCTTTTAGCCAGAAAATTGCAGAAGGAGTTCGAGCTTGAAGACGAAAGAAATAGACAACGCAGGGAAAGGAGAAGGGCAGGAAAAGGACAGCAATCGCACAGATCCCGCCAGCAGCAGGAACAGCACACTGATGATAGTCCGGATGAATTTGAACAGATCAAGGAAACCTTCACCCAAGGCTTGGAAGAGGCACGCACTACAATCAACGGCTGGGTCAGTGGGCTTGCGAAGAAGTTTGACGGAAACGACGAAGCACCTGAGGTTCCTCCGAAGCAAAACCCCAAACTCTTTGGAGCATTGGGTGGATCCTCCTTCAAGGGCAACGATAGAAGAAAGAACGCTAGATTTGACGAGGACCCTGAGATCATTACGAACGACTTCCACAGTCAAATCAAGATGACCGATAACGACAATGACGATTTGCCTGCTTTGCCTAATAGAAGTAGAGATGCTGGGCAACAGTCAGCAACTCCCAAAGAGAAGAAGACCACTGTGGGGGGCGGAAAGAAATGGCAGCCTTTGAACTCTGATGTTCCAGCCAACTCTGACGCATTCTTGGTTACCGACAGCGAAGACGAGGACGCTGGAGTAGCCAACTACGACGCCTCCAAGAAGAAGTGAGTAGTTTAGTACATTAAAGAAGCTGTGTATATCAATTTGAGGAATCGCTCCCCGTTCTGTGGAGCTTACATTTATATTGCAAAAAGGCGTAGATGATATTTTATAAAGATCTATTTACACAACTATATATGTTTTTTGGATTTAATGGAAGAGAAGTAAAAGTAAGACAACATCGAGGCAGCCGAATCATAATGGAAAATTGATCGAGGAGTTGAAGGAATTCTAGCGACTGTGGGTGGCCTGGTGGACGGGGAGCCAAGCTAGTTCTTCAGGTCAAATAGATGTAAACCTTTGTAAAGTGGATCTCTGTTGTTGGTAGCGTTCAGTTGGCCTTCAAAGGCTTTTGATACGTCTGCCAAGCTCGTGTGGTACCTCGACCAATCGATGGTTGGGGCCATTAAAATCTTGTTTGGACTTGGCAATTTGAGCTCGTTATTCATTACTCTCATGAAGAAGGAGATGATTTCGTCTTTGTTGTTATTGTTCATGTGGAATTTCAGGAGTTCTGAAAGCTGGACTATTTCCCGGGTGATCTTGTCACGGTTGGAGTTGAGCAACCGCAACGTCGAGGTGAGGGTGAGATAATCGGGATTGGTGTCCAAGTTGGTCAACATACTTTCGTGTATGGCGGTCGTCGTCTTTACTTCGTTAGATGATGTGTCATTAATAGGGGAGCTTGTGGGCGGTGGAATGGAGCAAGCGGTGGATGTACTGGATGGGGAGTGCGATGAGGGGGAGGAGGTTGTGGTGGCGGTGGTGGTGGTGTTGTCTGTGTCGTAGTCACAGGGAGACTGGGTATTCACAGGATGAGCATGGTCAACATTTGCATCTTCGTCGTCTTCGTCGTCTTCGTCCTTTGGGGTTAGAAGAGGCGAGTGTTCGAACGCCTTGTCGTGGTCGTGAAGATGGTAGTGGTGGTCCGCGGAGTCATCGGTGGGCGACGGGGAGCGCTGCTGCTGGGGAGGCGACCTGGGGGCGATGTTGATGTCGCGGGACGGCTTCTTGGCGAGGCTGGCTTTGTCGGTGAGGTGGTGGTTCAGTCTGGGGCTCTCGTGGGTGACGCCCTTGAAGGTGACTTTCAAGCGCTTGTGGTGGGAGGAAACCGCCGAGTTCCGGTTTTTGGCCAATATCGACGAGCGGTTTCTGGTTTCGGCCATGTCGTCCATGTGGGAGATCTTTCTCTTGACATCTCTCAAGCCGGCAGCCATGGTGGTGTTGTAAGGGAACGGAGAAATGCTGTGGCGGGGGTGGGGGGGTAGGAGCTATGAACAGGCGGTGGGCGGTGGACGATGAATCTCGGCAGTCGATATTGAGGTGCGTCGCCAGGTCAGAGTGGAAATGTAGATGGGTGGCAAAAGCGGGTTCTGCCGTCAACGCTTACTGAGGGAGCGAGAAAAAAAAGCAACTCTCAAATCTGGAAGCCGACGGGTTCGAATATACAAACGGAGGTCTGTATATGAATAGTGTGGAGGGAGAGATGGGTGGAGCGACAATCAGAGGAAACGGGGTGGAAACGACAGTCGCTAATTAAGCTCAGTATGGACGCAGATAGCAACTGTGCCTCCCTCCCCTCTTTTTCGCGTGGACGGGTAAGGGATGTTCCCCCAAACGAGGAAACCAAAATAGAACGGTACGGGTCGTGCGGCGATCGCCGAGGCCGCCACGTCCGCCGGCTGCCGGCCCCGACGCCCACACGACGGGGGCAGCGCCCTGGGGGGGTGACCGGTGGGCCCGTCGCCAGCACAGCCCGCTGGCACAGAGCGCAGCCGCTCCTGGCTGCGGGCCCCGAGGTGTGCTGCCGCCGAACGCAACAGCCTGAGGGCCCGGCCCCACGCTCGTTCGGGCGACGCCTCGCCTGCGCGCGCAACGCCATCGGGCTAAACGGCGGCCCGTCAGTTTTGCGAACCCGGCTGTATTCTGATTTGTTGCAGCAGGCGGCGCGAAAATCGAACGATCCGACGCAACCGTAAAGTTTCGACCCCACCGAGCCCACACGGGCAGGCAGCACTTGCTGCGAACAATACGCCCGCAGGGATGCGCCCGCTCGGCGACGCACCATCGTTCTGTACGTGCCCCGAGTTCGCTGCGCCGGCGCCGGCAGATCGCCCCGGGCGGCCACGGGCCTCGCCCGGAAGGCGGCCGCTGCCAGCACCCTCCAGCGGGGCCGCCTGGGTGCTTCCGAATCGCCTCGCCCGCTGCCCAGCGCCCTCGTCCTCTGCCCCGCGCCCTCGCCCGCTGCCCCGCGCCCTCGCCCCTCTAACGCCTCCTCACGTTGGCTCGTCTTTGGGCAGGCCCCTCGCTGCGTGGCAGCGGCTTGACGAAGGCTGCTCAATATAGTAATAATGGAATAAGCTCCCCCTGCTCGTGCTGTCAAACAATACATTTCGCAGCCGACAGAGCGGCCGCTCCACAAGCGCAAAAGCCCCCGCGGCCTCAGCCCCGACAAAAAGCGCCTCCGGTGCGCTTGTGCTGGCGACCAACTGCCAACCCCAGCGGCCACCGAGATATGCACGTACGCGGCCAGATCCACCGGCGCCCGCCCAGCACCCTGCGCTCGAGCGACGGGCCGGGTCGTGCCCGTTGTAACGGCGCCCTACAGGCCTATTCCGTCGGCGGCATCGCCGCTGTCTATTCGATGGCTCTATATACTACTGCTAGATGTTGAGGCAGAGCCCACAGCACAAGATCACCGAGAGCGTGCCCATGAGGCTCTGGTCGGTGCCGGTGCAGTTGTCTCTGCTGCAGCAGCCAAAGCAATGCCCACAGTCGCTGCAGCAGTCTCCGCACTGGTTGTCCTCGGCCTTCAACGGGCTCGATATCTCTGATTCCTGCAACGACCGCGTGGACGACGGACGGGCAACGGGCTGCTCAACGCGCTCGTACGTGGGGGGCGGCTGTTCGGCACTGGCGCCCGGCGGGGATGTCATGGCGGTGGGGGGCTCCTCCTGTTCACGAGCTGGTGTTTTTTCCATGAGTAGTGTGGTGGCCCAACTGTCTGGCCTGGTGCATCAACTACCTTGAACAGCGTCCTGCTTTTTCGGGGCAGTGTCAGCTCTGTCCTCGCCGAAAGGAAATGACGACAGTCGGCAGAAATAACGACACCGGAACTGACGTGGCACAGTCACCGTCACGTTTCGTAACTCTACACTACACCGTGACTGGCCAGCCCTCTACCAAACTACGCTCTCCGACTATACTGTCTGTTGTCTCTGTCTGCCTATATACATCATTTCTTCCCCAGAGGCAACTCCTTCTTGGCCCTGGTGTTCTTCCGGTCGCTCAACGTCTTGACATAGCTGGTGGCCTTGCCAACGTCGTCCTTCATGTCCTTGGCCCCCAACTTCCACTGGTAGAACATGCCGTGCTCCGCCCGCAACTCCTTCTTCTTCTTTTGCACCTCCCGGTTCACAATGCCGATCTGCTCGTCGTAGGGAATACCGGCCTCGGCGGCCGCCAAGGTCTCCTTGCCAAACAAGAAGTCGAACACTCTTCCGTCCGACCAGAAAAACCCCTTTCTGTCGACAATCCAGCTTCGGCTGCTCTTCTTCCCTTGTATGTGCTCCTTCAACACAAAGAAGAACATGGAGTTGTCGGCGGTGCCGTAGAACCCCTTGCCGGTCCAGACCCGGGCTTTGTATCTTCTGACAAGGCTCTCCAACGGAACAGTGATCACCGGCGTGGGTCTGCCGGGAAACAACGGATACGAGGTGAACTTGACATGCTCAACTGGGCCTGGCAAGTACCACATTCTTCTCACCAATCTGGTGGGGAACTTGCCAAAGCAGTAGGCTGCTCCCAACATCACCACACTGAACATGGAGTTCTTGCCTAACGAGAAGACCCATTCTCTTTTGCGAAGAGCCTCATTCTTCTCCTGTACGTTCTCCTCGTAGTCCTTGTTCGCCTGAAACCACGCGTATTCAGCCAACACTAGCCCGTACACCGTGAAGACGACCGCACAGCAGAAACAAGCGAGAAAGTACAAACGGTGCGGTTCGGACTCGTAGATCAACTCGGGCTGCTTCTTGCTCTTCAAGATCTGTATCACTTGTCTGAAATTGTACTTTGGCCCCACCCGAGGAACACCTGGCTTCGGCAACAAGGTGGGCACGATTTCCTTCACCAAGGGAAACTTGGGCACCCGGTCCCGGACCTCATTGGTCTGGGTACTTTCACCAGGGATGTGCTGCTTCAAGTGTTTCCATTCCCCTTCGGTGGGAAGACTTTTCTTTGGATTGAAATCCTGCGGAAGATTCGACTTGAATCTGAGGAGCTGGACCGCCTGTCTGACTGTCCCGATACGGGGCAAGCGCGCAATAGTAGGTACGAGCATGGGGTCTACTCTTCGCTTGGCTATCTCGTTCAAGTAAAACTGAAAAATTACACGTGATGTCATAACAAGGTGCACTCTCGCCGGTCGTTTTTTGCATCTAGCTCTCTGGGGCACGATGTCTCCATGTGTGCTTTATACAAATGGCCGGAACGACTCTCCAGTAGTATTAGGAAGCTATATACGGCGCCCGCAGATCCGCCACTCCGACCCTGCTACTCTTACACTTATTCCCAGCTCTGTAGCCTTATTCCCAGCTCTGTTGCCTTATCTCTTCTTCTTGGTGGCTTTGATCTGTGTTTCGGCCCTCTTCAACTGCACCGGGTGTTGGCCAATGTACTTTCCGTTCATGTTTTTGAATGCCTGGAAGTAGTCCTCGGCTTCGGCAAACGCCACGAAGCCGTATCCTTTGTTTTTGCCGGTCTTGGCCTCTATCGGAACCTTGACTTTGCTCATGCTGGGATACTTTTCGAATGCAGCGTGGAGCAACTGGTCGTTTGCGTCGGGGCCCAAGTTGCCCACAAAGAGCCGGAAATGCTTGGGGTTCCACTCCAAAAGCGACTGGTCCTCCCAGCTCTTTCCTCCTGCCGTTCTCTTGACGGTTTTATCCGATGATGTTGGTGGCTGTGATGTAGATTGTTTGGGCTGTGAGACGTTGACGCTCGACTTTTTGCTCAGTAGCAAGTACTGGGCAGCCTGCTTGCTTCCTGCCATTCTTCGGTCTGAAGACTTGACGGTGTTTATCTTCTTTATTCTGTTGGGATTGCCGGACATGTGTGGTTGTGAATTTTCGAGGATGCGTGGTCGGATGATGAGAGGCCTGAGCGTACTGTCTGGCGAAGGTTGCGTGGTTGTCTGGGGAGTAGCTGTTCGTTTGTCAATATACACCTCGTGATCCAATACGGGGGGCTCGCAAACACTGGGGGTGGTTTTTGTCTTTGCCTTGGTTGTTTCGCATTCACCTTTATACAAGTGAGCTCTTCATCTTCTCACCCTCATCGAACAAAAAGAGCCCACCAGATCACCGCCAGTCGCCCCACACCAACACCACCGGCATGTTCCAGCTCTCCGAGATTACGGACTTGGTCCGAATCCCTCCGCATGCATTCAACGTGCCCATAGAACGTTCGATCACCGATGAGTTGAACAAGAAGCTTTCCAACAAAGTCATCAGTAACTTGGGGCTAGTCATAACCATCTGGGATTTGCTAGATATAAAAGACGGTCTACTCAAACCAGGAGACGGGGGCTCTTTTGTGGAGGTACATTTCCGCTGCATAGTCTGGAAGCCTTTCGTCGGAGAAATCCTCACGGGCTGGGTCTCGGATTGCACGGTGGAAGGCATAAAGGTCAAGCTTGACTTTTTCGATGAAATATTCATTCCAAAGTCCTACATCTTTGAAAACTGTGAGTTCAAGCCAGTCGAGAAGGCCTGGGTCTGGAGACCCGACGAATCTACAGAATTGTTCATTGATGTCAACGAAAAAATTCGGTTCAGAGTTGAAGAGGAAATCTTTGTCAATATCAAACCCAAATCAAGCAACGAGGCCTTGGGATTAGACGAACCGACAAACAAAGCTCCTCCGTACGCCTTATTGGCCTCCTGTCAGACCGATGGTATGGGATGTGTTTCTTGGTGGGACTAATTATATAATAACAATGGTGGGGAGCCGAGAAAGAAAAGCCTTCTTGATCCTTGCCACCTCTAATCCTTATAAATTCCTCAATTGTATTGCATGTATTGACTTGTAGAACTGAACTTCAAGTTGCCCTTGATAACCTTATCAACAGACTTCAAGAAGTCTTTTTCATTGGCAACCTTTCTTCTAGCTCTGATAGCAAACATACCAGCTTCCGTACAAACAGATCTTAATTCTGCCCCGGTAGCATTAGGACACAATCTGGAAATCAACTCCCATCTGATACCCTTCTCACAACTCATAGTCTTGGAATGGATTCTGAATATATTAGCACGACCTTCCAAATCTGGTAAGGAGAATTCCACCTTACGATCTATTCTTCCCGGTCTTAACAATGCAGGGTCCAATGTGTTTGGTCTATTCGTGGCAAACATAACCTTGATGTTACCTCTTGGGTCGAAACCATCCAATTGGGTGATCAATTCTAACATGGTTCTTTGGACTTCGTTGTCACCACCAGCACCATCGTCGAATCTAGCCCCTCCAATAGCATCAACTTCGTCAAAAAAAATGATGCACGCCTTCTTGGTTCTGGCCATTTCAAACAATTCTCTCACCATTCTGGCACCTTCACCAACGTACTTTTGGACTAACTCAGAGCCGATAACTCTGACGAAGGTGGCGTCAGTTCTGTTGGCAACAGCTCTTGCACAAAGAGTTTTACCTGTACCTGGAGGTCCGTATAACAAAATACCCTTTGGAGGATCTATCCCCAATTTCACAAATCTTTCCGGCGATAATAATGGCAACTCAACCACCTCTCTCAACTTTTCAATTTGTTCCTTACAACCACCAACGTCACTGTAGGTGACGTCCGGTTTCTCTTCCACAGTCATCATGGTCACTGACGGGTCGATTCTTGGAGGCAATGGCAATTGGATCTCGTACTTTTGTCTGTCAACACCAACTCTCATTCCTTCCTCTATATCAGTGGGAGAGACTCTTTCGCCCAAACCCACCACAAACTTGGCAATTTGCTTGATATTGATCACGTACTTGGACTTGTTGTCTGCGTTTTGCAAAGCTCCTGCCTGCGGGTTGGGGTTCGTGGCCTCGATGATCTTGGTGCATCTGGCCACCTGTAAGGGCTGTTCCTCGGACATCCTTTGTTTGTCTCCCATGACGTCCCACAAGTGAGGGGCAGCCAAACCGGTATCGCTCTCCTTGATTCCAATGTTTTCTTTTATTCTCTCCTCGATGGTCTTCAAGTCCTTCTCGAGCTGTTTCAACGAGGTGGCGTACGGCGCGATTCCGTACGTCTTCAACACCTGGATGTCTCCTTCACTCAAAGGCACGATTTTTTCCTGTGAATTGTCATCGTCTTCCGGTGCCACGTACTTGTCCCAGTCGGCTTTTGGAGGCATGTTTACTCTGGTTGGTATGTAGTTAATTTGGGGGGTGGTGGTGTTCAATCAATTGGTGCCGGTGGGCGTTGGCGTTGTCTCTCGGTAAGCAGTGCAGTGGCAATTGTCAATTTGCCTTCCACGAGAATATTGGTTCGGGCACGATTCAACATGTACGATACCCGATCCTGGCACACACTACGATAACAAGTACCACCGCCGTCTACTGTTTCGGATGACCATTTCTCTCATTTCTTAGTATAAACCGGCCTAGTCGTGAAGGCAATAATAACAATACGAATAGTAATAATAATAATAATACATATAGAGTGGGAAGAATGAACGGCGCACGATTAAAACCAACCTGATAATCTGTGACGGCCCGTTCAGCCTACCCCTCTAACCCTGTTCCCTGATTTTCATCCGTACCGGATCAAGAGAGAATCTGCTGCAACCCGGTTGAGAAACGTTCTATCTCGGACTTGAGCGATAGCTTCTCTTCTTCTTTGGATGTCATTGCGTTGAATTTCATCAACTTCAAATGTAACTCGTTCAAGATTTCGGCTGAGCTTCCCACCTTAGCCAAGATGGGGCTTGCTGTTTCCGAGTCCTTGCTGCTTCTGCTATCATTATCGCTCGTATATCTCAACAAATTCACCATCAATAGCACATTACTGGTGAATTCGCTGAGTTTCAAGCTGAGATCCAACTTCTTCAACTTATCGCAACCCATCATAATCTTCAACGAGTTCATACTATTCAAGATGACTCTGAAAAGCTTCTTATACCAGTATAATGACGACTTAAGAGTGATCTTCACGATCTCGTGTTTCGGGTTCGATAAAGACCCTTCGAACTCGGTTTCCGAGATGATAAGTGAGAATGAGTTTGATAAAAAGTGAAGGGTGAATTGAAATGACTCGCTAGGAGATAACTGATCAAGCTCGATCAACAAGTAGTAATAATTCAAGTTGATCACCGAGGTTAAATCTTGCAAGGACGGCGACACACTGTATGAAGTATTGACATTGTAACTGGTGCCCACTCTCCACTTTTCCAAGTCAATCGACATCTGCTTAAGATCAAGCTTACTTTCTTCGTTGTCTTTCGAGAGATGCGCAGAGAGCAACTGGTCTTGAAACTGGTGCAACTTTATGTCTTGATTGACAAGCGTCAAGTTTTCTTCCTCGTAGAGCTTCTCTGTCAAAGGGAGGGGTAATCTGATATATCTGCGATCAACAAATTGACTAGGCTTGCTCAATAGCAAGCTTAACTCTTTATCCAAGTTGTGAGCAGTCCAGAATATCCGTTGTTCGATGAGGCTTTTTGTGCCTTCAGTGTAGAACTCCAACTTTATCAACAATCGATTCAACACTCCGATTAAGCTCCAGCACAATTCCTCATTCAATGAGGTTATGCTGTGTATGGCCAACAATAAAAGTAAGTTCAAGTTTCCGACTATCTCCTCCTCGGTATTTTCTCTGGTAAGAGTCAAATCGAGTACATCGATAATTGAGTCAATGCTTTTCTGGTTGAAATACACAGCGAACAAGCTTGCGGAGGCAGGTTCGGCCTTCGAGTCGTAGATAAGACAACCGATGCTCATGAGAACATAGATGTCCAAATTCACAATTGGTTCATTTTTGAAGTCAATATTCTTGAACGACTCAATAAACCTAGTTTTGTTAATGAATGGGTATTTGGCAGAGTAGTTCTCGAAGAAGTTCAAAACGAACGTCATTGGTAACTCCGGATTTGACATAGACTTCATTGTGATAAACTCTTCCTTTAAATTGGTGGACGAAGAACCCAAGATCGACTTCGAAACCACACGTTCAGAGAGCGTGGCGTTGTTTTCGGATCTAGCTCTTCGTGCGCTACTTGACTGTACTGCGGTAGGAAGCAACTTGAACTGTCGCCTAATGGTGGCAGCTGCACTGTTGTGGTTTGCAGGTTTGTTCGACTCTTCGCTTGAAAGGAGGGACGAGACTGAAACCAACTTGTGGGCCTCCACGTTTCCAATCCGCGGCTCGTCCAACTTATTTCCAAGGTCTTTCTTTTCGTGGTCTGCAACATACACGGGAGAAGCTTGTCCAGAGTGTTGCAGGACAGACGTCTCAGTTGTGGCGCCAGTGTCGTTTCTCGAGGAGTCCTCCGATATGGGGGATTCGATGGTTTCTGGGTCGGAGGGTTTGGTGGTCTCTTCGGGATCGGGAGAGTTGTCGAAAGAAGACATATTGACAAGGACTCCGGTATAGTTTGTATCCGTCTCTGCTGCTCCTGGTTCCGAGCCCCTCTTTCTTCTCTTGTTGCTTCTCACAACATACTCACATTCGGCCCCCGTCTTTTCACAGTAGCTGCACTTGGCGTACTCTCTCAGGCACTTCTTCTTGAGCCTGTAGCAGCGGTTGCAGTTATTGCGGTGGTGGGTCTCGGGAAACTCGACCGGCTGTTGTTTTGTTCCCGACTCCGCGATGATGATGGGGTCTTGGAACGGCTTCGATGGGTTGGGGCGTACTAGGGACTTGGCCTGGTTGGCTGCGGTGCCGATGTCGGAGGTCTGTCCTTCTTTGGCGTCGCGGAGATTCGACTGCTTCAGCTGCACTTGGTTGAGTCTGAACTTGCTAGCAATAGTGCCATTTCCCATCAGCTTTCGGTAATAAAAATCCATCGGGGCGAAGAGGAAACTTTGACCGCCGGTGGCAAAAAAAGGGGGAGGCTCGTGGTTCCGAATACAAGGCAGGGTTTTCTAGCTAGTAGTCACTACTAAACCGTTGAAAATGGTGTTTTGTTTATCTCTTTGACAAGTTCTTGTGTGCTATGGAGGATAACATTCAGCTATCAAAATTAAGGCAATATTCGGTAACGATGTCGGCGGCCCTTACGAGTGCGGCCACAAAAGTTTGAAGATGAGTGATCGGGTGTGGACGAGTTAGGTAATGTCACGTGAGATCTGTGTGTGCTTAGCGGGTCTCACGCAAAATGCCCTAATCGAGCCATTGCACCCGATGCGCCATATTCAATGCTACAGGCTAAGGCCGAACCACACTTTTGCCGAAATTGTTTCCAATTGTTTATATTGTGGGGGTTGTACTATTTACACTGAGCAAGCTGCGGAGTTATCAAGCTGTGGCTTGCTGGACCTGGTCTGGACCGTTTTGAGTTTGCGGCTCTTCCGAGTGCTCGAGCTGTTGTCTGGATGCGGCAAACTCTCTCACAGCCATAGTCCGCAACTCATCCAACATCACACTCTGGTTCTTGGGGTTGAATGCAGGCAAGGCGTCGTGGTCCACCAAGTCGAGTCGCCAGTTTTCGTCGTCTCCCTTTCTCCACAAACTTTCCCATGCTAATTTAGTGTTTTCCAACTCAAATTCGTCCACGACGTGTGCCAAGTCGGCAACCGCCTCTTGCGAGTAGGTGGGTCTGTATTGGCCCGAGTACCATGTGTTCCCGTCGTCGTTTTTCCTTCTCAACTCCTTGGCCTCCTTCTGTTGGTATACGTCCCTGGCCTGTCTCAATTGAACAAGTCCGTTGTATGCTGCGACGGCATACTCGTAGTTGTCGAAAGTGGCCACACACATCACTCTCCACAAGTCGTTTCTTCTACTAGGCTTTCTGTTTTCCCAATTCGGTCTTGGAAATTGTTCGTCGATTTGGGTTTGGTGGTAGGCGGGAACTTGCGAGTACAAAACCTGTCCGCTGAAAAGGTTCTTGAACATGTACACTTGAGGAGCCAATCCGAGGTTCACCAACTCCTCCTCGGTTTTCTTGCCTTCTGCTATCCTGGCACCAACAACTTTACGAGCTTTGAGTTGCTCGAGAAGATGCTTTCTCATCTTCTTTTCGGCTCTTAAACGCATCGGCATCTTGACTGTTTAGTTGTTTGGTTGGTATCTTCGAATGCGGAGTGTTTTCTCAACGGATATGTCCCTGTATCACTGGTTTTGGACTATGATGAGCTCGATATACTTCAAGCGTGAAAAGTTGATCGATTAACAAAATTAAGAATTTTGTTCGGAAAAAAAGTCGTGCACACTGGTCAATATCGACTGGCTCACAGTTATGTTAGTGCGACAAGTAAGTTCACGCGTCAAAGTGTCACATGATTAGGGCTCTTTGGCCGAGTGGTTAAGGCGGTAGACTCAAGTTCTACTATCGTAAAGATGCACGCGTTCGAACCGCGTAGGAGTCACTATTTCTTTTTTTTAACTTCCTGGTCACTGAGCAGATGTAGAGTCATTGTCAGTTCTTGGTTGTTATGGAGGCCCTTTCTCGCAGTTCAGCTTGTCTTACATTCGCTTGCAACCCAACGCTTTGCGGTTTTTTTGGGGCTCGCTTCAGAGGTTTCCAGCACGAATGATTCATATATATCATGTACTAATAGGACACGTAATGAGATGTCATTTGCTGGTATTTGATATCCAGACATTTGTGGTTTTGTCTCTACTGTTAGGTGTATCTTAGGGACAGGTGTTAGATCAAACTTGTGGAACTCCAAGCAGGGTCTTCCAGTAGGCCCCTACGCCAAACGCCTCCTTCTTTTTCCTGATGCAGCAACATGTGTGCTATAACGCGTTAGAGTGGAAGGACCTCGATGTCACGGGTAGTAGTATAGCTTCCAAGTATAATGAGGTGGGTAATTGAAACTTATCCGTAGCGTCTCAGATTCACCCATTTGTAACCCGAACGATAGTGCTTACGTATACTACAAGGACTCGGCATTCTCAAGAATAAGTGTCTGGAGCGGTTGCTTAGCTTGGCTGCAAACTGATCCTCGATTCAACAATACAGAATTGCTGATACGTACTTGACAGGGAGTCAGAATACAGAAATCCTGCAGGCAAAATTCTAGTATTAAATACCCGTGTGTCACGTGAATAATCACGTGAGACATCTATTATGTGGTCTTTTCTGAAACAATCCTTATACATACAAGTGGTACTTGTATGGCCAGATTATGTGGTGTATCACTTGTTTCAACATCCATTGCAACAACCCAATAAGGAAGATTAATGACCACATCTAAGGATAATGTGGCTACTGTGACCTTGGCAGCACCATACAACACATTCGAAATGCTGCAAATACAGGGTACACTTGCACACATTCCTAGTGACCACTTGCCATTGGAAAACTATTTGAACCCCCTAGTATCAACCTCTATAGTCCGATTCTATAAGGTTCTGAAATACACATTAACAAGCAGTAGTATTATAATACACATAATACACCATTCGGAAATAACAAGAGATACTTCCACTAATCTTCTCCAAGTACCCACTGAAAGTCGCTACCTTGAGCTTAGACACAATATTACGAAAACACGGATATTGTGAATTCTAACAGATTAAGAGTCAAAAGCTCTACCGATTGAGCTAGACTTTCTAAAAAGGTTCCAACTGACTTCACCCATTCGAACAAAAACGTCACTGAAAGACCAATTAACCAAGTTAAAATGTCAAGTGACACTGCTCAAGAATTTGAGCAAACTGGTGTCAACACACACCAGGAGCCCCCCCTCATCTCTGGGCAAAAAACCGAAATTGGTGTTTCTACTGAGAGCTTATCCAGTGGCTCACTTACTTTAGTTGATGCGTCCTATAACTCGACTCAAGATGCCATTAATTCGATCAATGATGCATTAAGCTTCTTACGGGAAAGTGGATTAAAACTACCGGCCTCGTCCAACGAAAATACCAGGTGGCTAGATACCTTGAGATTAAAGGGTTCAACACACGATGATTCCCCCAATGACATTAGCAAGGACTACACCATTGATCATTTGGATAAAGTCAAGAGATTAGATACGACGAAGAAACGGAAACCTCGACCGCATCCTATTCCTCCACTCGTTAACTTACCTGACGATGCTTTCCTCAAGGAACACTTTTTTCCAAGGGTTACCACCATCACCACTACTGGTTACGAGAAGTTGGTTACGGAATCCAAACTTACGATGAAACAAGCCAAAACAGATTTTGAAGCTTTCAAGAAACAGGTCGATGAGATTCTTAAGGAAATCTTGGAAAAGAATCTAACTCCCGATAGGAGTACGATTCGTTTCAGTGAATTCTTAGAGAAATTTAGGATCAGAACTTCAAACGAGTTCCTTTATTTTATATTGAATGAGGAACCCGTTAGTAGTTGGGTATCGCGCCTGGTTAACTATTTTGATTTAACCGACATGATAAATGATTATCATGCATTAATCTTTGAGTCTATCAAGCTGATCCTGCCAACTTCTTGTCTCAACCTATCCGAGAAAGAATTCACTTATACCAAGTACTTCGACAAATGTGCAGAGTTGGATGAGAAAATTTGGCCAAATGAAGTCAGCAAGGCGATTGATCAAACGATCTATCTTATTCAATCTCCAAAACGTTCCTCTAATTATACGGGATACCTCCTGGAAATTCTTAAGGTGACTGACCAAGCTGGGATTTCACCGATCATGTTTATTCTCTTACTACTCAAAGCTACTTCCGATAGATCCAAGAACTTAGATAGAGGCGTTGTCCTTGATGAAGTCCTCGCTGAGTATACAAAAGATCTAAATTTCTTCTCTAATCAACCTGTGAAGTTCAACGGAAAGGAAACTACCTTGGAAGCACATTTCCGAAAATACTTAGTTGACCTCCCAGAGACATACGTCACTCAAGCTGAAAAACACGGTATATTCATTAACTCCGATGACTTTAATCGATCATTTTGAGTCACTACTAAAGGGAAACTCTGATGAGAGTGCCAACCCTGTGAAGTCTAAGTTTCAGAAAACTGAGAACCCCGATACCAAATAACAAGTAGGTAGTCATAACAAATTGTTTGAAGAAACTAAGAATGACATACCAATTAGAACTTATCTTATCGAATCAATAGAAGACCCAACGTTCCACTAATCTTCTCCAAGTACCCACTGAAAGTCGCTACCTTGAACTTAGACACAATATTACGTACACCGATATTGTGGAGTCTGACACACGGAAAGAGAGCAAGATTAACATCACATGATTAGGGCTCTTTGGCCGAGTGGTTAAGGCGGTAGACTCAAGTTCTACTATCGTAAAGATGCACGCGTTCGAACCGCGTAGGAGTCACTATTTCTTTTTTTGGGCTCTTTGGCCGAGTGGTTAAGGCGGTAGACTCAAGTTCTACTATCGTAAAGATGCACGCGTTCGAACCGCGTAGGAGTCACTATTTCTTTTTTTGGAGCGATTCTTTCCTGTCACGTGATATATTTTCGAATGTGGAGATTGACAGCCAGAGAAGTGTACCACTACGATATAAGCAAATGATCCAAGGATGACTGGACTGGTATTATGGGGTTCAATTCCGTTTATTATACTATTAGGTATTCTTTTCATATGGATCTACTCCTACATCTTCAATCATGTGATCATCCAAACGTATTCGGGGAAGGCACACATCAGCAAACATGAGATCAACAACTACATTCGAGATAATATAGAAAATGTTTATGGCTTCAAGTTGATAGAGGTGAACATTGACGAAAGCGAAGATAGCATTGATTACGCTAGTCGCAAAGCTGAGCACTCGGCTCATTCTCCATCCAGGAGCGATGAATCCTCCACCTGGAAGAATAAAGTCATAGGTGCCATTTTCAGTGTCACCATTGCCATTGGCCTTGAGTTGATTGTGTTGATGATGTTTGAGTTGGTGGATTTCTCAAGTGAGCTGGTTCGCTTGTGGCTATTTACTTGGACGATCGACTCTCTCATATTCCTTTTGACGTTCATACAGCCGTTCATTATCATCAGTTTATTTGTGAACCAAGACTTGGTGCCCAGGTTCGATAGGGATAACTATTTGAGGATCGGAATGACCGTGGGCTCATTTGTCTCTTGGTTTATCTTCTTGCATAAATGTGGTGATCTCTCACTGTCGTTTACACCATCTCGTTCACAAAATACCAAATCGCTTATCGAGAAGAAGATCAACGAGGTATCAATCGCCGGAATAACGATTTTGGCAATTCTTTCCGGAGTAGGGTCAACTACCACTCCATACAAACTCTTTGCACTAGATACCAAGGTCGCCAAATTCTTGAAGAGAGACCAAAACTTGACTGTCACTTCTGAGCTGGACGAGACCATCACAGAAGGTGATTTGAACAGTCTGATACAGTCCTTTAACAACACCACATCACTCTTGATCAAGAGAAAGTATGATTTGAATAACCATTTGGTGCAAAACAGCGGGACAGTCTACAACAAGCCCAGTGCTTCGGTGGAGGGGTTCATGCTTTCCCCAAACAGCTCGGTGACCCAGTTTTCTAACCCCAAAAAGCACAAATTTGGGGGTATCATTCACAAGGTGCAGTCGTTTGCGAGTCTCTCGAGTCTCAGTATCGGCGGAGAGGCGCTGGAAGAGCAAGAGTTGAACAGCGAGATCGATTCCTTGAGACAGTTGCGGAACGGGGTGTATGACGATTTGACGAGCAAGATCAATAAATACATACAGCAAGAACGAGCACATAGACTGCGGAAAGACGGGGGTTTAGAGAGATTTCCGATGGCCGAGATGATGACGTGGGTCAACTATGCGTTTGCGAGCTATTGTTTGTATCGGGTGGTCAACGTGATACTTATCCGCATGCCGTATTTGATTTTCAACGGCGAGGACGATTCCGACTACAATCTCCACTTGTCGGAGACCAACGTGATTGTGGAGCAGGAGGCGAACGATCACGCGACCGTGACCAAGGATGCGTTAGCGACGACCGTCGCCAAGTTGATCTTGTCGCTCTTCTCGAGCTTGCCTGTTTCGGAGCCGCAGCTCGTGAACCAGTTGGGGTTCATTTTGTCGGGGAGTTTATTCATCTGCTCATTTTCCAACGTGGTGGTGACCTTCCGGTCGTTTGCGAGGTTTCTCCCCGCCAACCACTCCTCCGGGTACGTGAAAAACTGGATCAAGCACTTGATTGTGTCGCAGATGCTCGGGGTGTACATCATAGCGACGGCGCTCTTGATCCGGACGAACCTTCCCAGCAATCTTTCGCATCAGATATCCAAGATCTTGTCGCTCTCGGGGTCCTCCAGCACCAGCAAGGCGATATCCATCAAGGAGGTGGAGTTCATCGACAATTGGTTTGACAAGGTGTTTGCCCTAACGTGCGTCGGAACCATCATTCTGATCGTCATTAAGAAAAACATGGAGAGCGACAGAGACGACTACGACGAGGAGCAGTTGATAGAGCAGACGTATAAAGTAGCATAGTGATGGTGCCAATAGACCTTTTGGGGGAAGCAAGCAGCCAGATGGAGAGATTTGAGAGTAGAGACCCGATGGCACACTTGCCCCACATTTTTAGCTTCGCAGTAGCGTCGGCATCAGCAGACCCTGGCGCCATTCACAAACGCTAACAAAAGGGGAAGTCCTCGGGCCGCGACAAGATGCATGTTCTCCGTACCGTGCATACACGAATGTGCTGATTCCGACGAGCATGGACGTGCACGCAGCCCGGAAAATAGCAGCGAGCCCGCAGGGGAAAAGGAGCAGCCACCGGGGGCTCCCCCTATCGGCTGTCGGCACACAAGGCGCCGCTGCCCGCTTCGGCTCGCCGGCACACCCAGCGGAAGGGGGCAGGCTGGCGCCCCGGCCACTGGGCCCAGCGCCCCGGCCCCAGGGCCCAGCGCGCTCGCTCGTCCAATCTCACATGAATAGAAACTCTATTTCAGGCTCCGCAACGGGCATTATTTGCATGCTGACAGCGGGGTATCTTGATTTTCCATCATGTGCACGCAAACTCCGATACCGCTACACAAGCACCCAGCGGGGTTGCTGGTCGCGGTATAAGTAGTAATCGATTCGCGGCGACTGGCCGGCCTCTCTATTCTTCCACCATCCACCATGTCTGTCGTCAAAGTCACCAAAGAGTCGCACGTAGACCCGTTCAAGTTCAGAATCAAGTACGAGGACGCGTACAAAGTGTTGGGCCCCGACCCCAAGATCCCGCAGAACGACGAGTTGCCCGTCAAGAAGACCGAGTCCAAGATCGCCATCATCGGCGCGGGCTTTGGCGGCGTCGCCAGTGCCATGAAGTGCCTCAAGGACTTGAAAGAGCAGGACTTTGTCATTTTCGATAAGCACGACAACTTTGGCGGCACCTGGTACGCCAACACCTACCCGGGGTGTGCCTCCGACATCCCTGCATTGTGGTACTCGTTTGCCGGCGAGTTGAATAGCAACTGGAGTGGCTTGCAGCCGCCCCAGTACGAGATGGAGGAGTACATCTTGAAGGTGGTGAATAAGCACAACTTGCCCAGCCACGGAAGACTCAACACACACATCACCGACTTGATCTACAACACCGAGCAGGCCAACTGGACCATTCTCGGCAGAGACTTGAAGACGGGCCAAAAGATTCACCACACTACCAAGTTGATCTTCTCGTGTCAAGGCGGTTTGGTCAACCCACTCCAACTCAAAGCCAAGGGTTTGGAGAACTTCAAGGGCGAGTACATGCACTCTGCCGTGTTCAATCACGACGTCTCTTTCGAAAATAAGAAAGTGGTGGTGATTGGAAACGGCTGTTCGGCCAACCAGCTCATTCCAGCGCTCTTGAGGGACTTCAAGCCCAAGTCGATCACCCAGATTTTCAGATCGAAACAATACATCATGCCTCCCATCGAGCCCGCTCTCTTTGTCTTGTACAGATTGTTGTCTTTCTCGAGATTCACCTTGTTGCTTGTCCGCTGGTTTGTGATTTTGGTCGCTGAATCGAGATTCCCCTTGTACAAGGGTAACAACATCATTGCCAGACTCGTCCGCTACATTAACCAGTCCATCTCACACCACTATATGAAAAAGTGCCCTAAAAAGTACCATGACAAGATTGTCCCCGACTACAAGATTGGATGTAAGAGATTGATTTTCGACCACCACTACATTCCAGCCTTGAGTGACCCACGGTTCGAAATTGAAACCTCCAAGATCGACCATATCAGTGAGCACGCGATCCATCTTGAGGATGGAACCAAGATCGAAGCCGATATCATTGTTGCCTGTACCGGATATGCACTCAACAAGAGCTTCCAAACTTACAACATCAAGGGTAAAAACGGGTTCGATGTTTCCAAAATGTGGGCCACACAAGGTCCATCTGCTTACAATACCGTCTTGGTGAGAGAAGCGCCAAACATGGTGTTCATTGGTGGTCCTAATTCAGCCACCGGGCACTCGTCGGTGGTCATGGCTATAGAGAATAGTTTGATCTTGGCTGGGAAGCTTTCCAAGAAGGTTCTTGACGGCACAGCCAAGTCTTTTGTTGTCAAAAACGACAAGTACAACGATTGGTTCAACGACACCCAACGTGAATTGCGAGGCAGTGTTTTCGGGACCACCTTCGGTGGCTGCCAATCTTGGTACGCCACCGACTCGGCCAACTTCACCACATACCCATATTCTCAATTCAACTTTTGGCGGAGAATGACGTTCCCAAGGTACCAGGACTTCATCTTTGAGTCGGAAGATAAGAAAAATGTTTAATAGTCAATTCTTTCAGTTTTGATCGATTTATGTTCAGTGTAGTTATGTCGCAAATATGGCCCCAAATAGATTCTGTCGGTGAGGTGACACAATGGTACGTTCCGCTGACCTGTGTCTTGAGCTTTTTTTGCAACTGCTGCAGCTGCAGCTGATGCGAATTTGAAGGTCGTGTGCGGGCAGCGTCTTTTTTTTTCGGCACCTCACCTGTGGTCGAAAGTTAGTCACAAAGGTGGGAGACTCCATATAACATTCATCATTCACTTCACAAGAGTCTTGAGAGCTTACAACACTATTTCGAAGAAAATGACTACTGTTCCATTCAATAGAGAAGCTTTGGAACAAGTTTTGAAAAGAAGATTCTTCTTTGCCCCTGCTTTCGAAATCTACGGCGGGGTTTCTGGGTTGTACGATTACGGTCCTCCAGGATGTGCTTTCCAGGCCAACATCATTGACACTTGGAGAAAACACTTCATCTTGGAAGAAGATATGTTGGAGGTTGACTGTACCATGTTGACTCCTCTTGAAGTTTTGAAAACCTCCGGCCATGTTGACAAGTTTGCTGACTGGATGTGCAAGGACTTGAAGACTGGTGAAATTTTCAGAGCCGACCACTTGGTTGAAGAAGTCTTGGAAGCTAGATTAAAGGGTGACAAGGCTGCCAGAGGAATTGAGGTCAAAGAAGTTGAAGAAGACGAAGACAAGAAAAAGAGAAAGAAGAAGGTCAAGGAAATCAAGAACATCAAGTTGGACGATGAGGTTGTCAAGGCGTACGAAAACATCTTGGCTCAAATTGATGGTTACTCTGGTCCACAATTAGGTGAATTGATTGCAAAGTATGAAATCAACAACCCCGGTACCAACGGTAAATTAGAACCTCCAATCGAGTTCAACTTGATGTTTGAAACCGCTATTGGCCCATCCGGTCAATTGAAGGGTTTCTTGAGACCAGAAACCGCTCAAGGTCAATTTTTGAACTTTTCCAAGTTGTTGGACTTCAACAACGAGAAGATGCCATTTGCCTCTGCTTCTATCGGTAAGTCTTTCAGAAACGAAATCGCCCCAAGAGCTGGTTTGTTGAGAGTCCGTGAATTTCTCATGGCTGAAATCGAACATTACATTGACCCAGAAGACAAGAGCCACGCCAAGTTCGCTGAGATTGCCGATGTCAAGTTGAACTTCTTGCCAAAGGACGTTCAAGAATCCGGTTCCACCAAGGTGATTGAAAAGACTGTTGGTGAAGCTGTTAAGACCGGTTTGGTCGATAACGAAACCTTGGGTTACTTTATTGCTAGAATCTACTTGTTCTTAGTGAAGATTGGTGTTGATACTACCAGATTGAGATTCAGACAACACATGTCTAACGAAATGGCACATTACGCCGCTGACTGTTGGGATGCTGAGTTACACACTTCCTACGGTTGGATCGAGTGTGTTGGTTGCGCTGACAGATCTGCATACGATTTGAGTGTTCACTCCGCCAGAACCAACGAAAAATTGGTTGTCAGAAAGCCTTTGCCAGAACCTCTTACTGTCGAAAGATTTGAAATCGAGATCCAAAAGAAGAAGTTTGGACCAAAGTTCAGAAAAGACGCCGGTGTTATCGAAAAATGGTTACTTGCCAGAACTGAATGTGAATTGGAAGACTTGGGCAAGGAATTGACCGATAACGGAAAGATCCTCGTCTCTATAGAAGGTGTTGCCGAAAAGGTTGAGTTGGGAACTGACTTGATCGAAATTAAGAAGGTCACGAGAACTGAACACATTCGTGAATTCACTCCAAATGTCATCGAACCATCGTTTGGTATTGGGCGTATCATCTACTCCATCTTTGAACATCAATTCTGGTCCAGATCTGGCGATGCTGACAGAGGCGTCTTATCGCTTCCACCATTGGTTGCTCCAACTAAGGTGTTGTTGGTTCCATTATCTTCTACCCAAGAATTGCAGCCAATCGTCAAGAAGGTGTCTGCATTCTTGAGAAAGCAACAAATTCCTTTCAAGGTCGACGACTCCTCCGCTTCCATCGGTAAGAGGTATGCCAGAAACGACGAATTAGGAACCCCATTCGGTATTACCATTGATTTCGAATCCATCAAGGATGACTCTGTCACTTTGAGAGAAAGAGACTCCACCAAGCAGGTGAGAGGATCGTTCGAAGACATTGTCAAGGCCATCAAGGACATCACATACAACGGAGCCTCGTGGGCTGAAGGTACCGCCAGTCTTACTCCGTTTGAAACCCAAAGCACTGATGCTTAGGTCGGTGAGCTTCGCGTAGGACTAATATATAGGATTCACATATACAACATTGATTATCTAGTACAGAATAAAAATCATTATCATACCCCGGTCGAACAGCACTCGTGACTCTCTTTGTCGGCTCTATTGTCTATGATCAGTAGAAATCATCTCCTCTGTGTTTGATGCGGTATCTGTCAGCCTTCCAAGCTTGCGCTAGGTGGGCGCAAATAGCATTGCGGCTGCAAACCAGTTAAAATGTCCGGGGTCATTTTTGCAGTCTACGCCGCAACGATTGGAGGGCTTTATTTTGATTCCACTCGTACCAAAATCGTGACTGTGTACTTGGACCTGAAGATCTGCACTATCGAAAGAAGCGTCACCAAGTGCAACATCAGGAGCGGGATGATCGGCTCGCAGTCGCCGATAAACCTCCCCCTCAATACGAGGAAGGCTGCGCAGTTCAATACCACACAATTAAGCACTGTCGAAGGGGGCATGTACAGGCGAAAGCCCTGGTGTAAGTAACAAGTGTCAAATATTACGGTTGAAAATAGGACGTAGATGCAAAATCCCATTTGGAAGGAAAACTGCATTCTCGTCGGATTACATTTATGATTGGCGGCAAATCCGGGCGGGAGAGGTGGAGCGTTGTAGGGCGACACGAAGAAGGTGTACGGCTGTCCCGAAATACGGCAGATGTGCACGCTGTGGATTCGGAAAGAGGATGTGAATGGCTGATACTGTGAAAGCTCTCTTCTCTCTTAGACCCCAGAGATTGAATGGATGTTTTAAACTGTTGACGGTAAAATGTTTGGCTTTCCCATTTACCGTGTTGACCTGGGCAGACTTATCAGTAGTAAGAAATGGGCGTGTGGTCTAGTGGTATGATTCTCGCTTTGGGTGAATATTCAGCTTGCTGAGTAGGACAAATATGTGAGAGGCCCTGGGTTCAATTCCCAGTATGCCCCATTTTCTTTCTTTTTTTTTTTGTGGCCTTTTGCACCCAGAAAAGTATGTCCACCATCAAGTAATGGCGTCTCATTTTTGGTGTCGCTGTGTATAGCTGTTATTACTGTCGCTCGTACATTACAACCTAAGAATGGTGTCTAGAACATACTTCTTGAACAATGGCTTGGCCTTCGACCAATCATCGTCCTCAACAAAAGAAGCACCATACACCTTGAATAAGGTTCTCACCTGGGTGATCTCGTGCTCGTCAGTCAACACCTTGTTGTCTATAGCCTTGTCCAAAATCAACTGGGCAAAGTTTCTATCGTTGTCGTAGAGGTTGCATAAAATCAACGACTCTGTCAACAAGCCAGATGCCGACCTCTTGGTGTTCTTGTTCACCTGTTTGGAGACATTTTGAATGTAGGAATTGTACAACTTCAAAGACTCTTCGATGTCAAAGCTCGACCTAGCGATCATCAACATCTGAAGTACTCTGATAGGTATTTCTTCGTTCTCGGTGGGTATCAACGTCGTTGCAACTTTCAAAAGTGTCTCGTTCTCCTTGTTAACTGCCTGGTACGCAAAACACCTGAGCATGTTGAACTGCACCAACTCGAAGCCAAATTTTGCATGAGTTTGATAGCTATGGTATTTCTTCAAAGCTTTATCCATCTCATCCTCACGTATCCCATAAATTTCAATCAACTTGAGCCTTATGAGTAACGAGTCGGCTGATTTATCCAAGTCTATGTTGTTGTCTTGAATGTATTCCAATACCTGGTTTTTCAAGTCTACTTCTTTCGTATCACTCTCTCCGTAAAATACTTCCAAGGCCTGCACTAACTGGACGTTGGAGAGCAACTCAGGGTTAGTGTGGAAAACTCTCTTGAAGACAAGCAAGTACTCGAGGCCCTTAGAATGGGTGTTCAAGTAAGAAACAAGGAACTCGTTCGATAACTTCGACAAGATACTATCGAGGAACTCAATGGACCTGCTCTCGGCCAATTTTTCGAGAAGCTGTTCGAGCAAAGGCTCATACAATTTGCTCGCAACTTTGCCATCCTTTATCATGTACTTGTCAAGGACATAGTTGATGTTCTGCATGCTGGTAAGATCTATAGTCAACTTCTCGTCTTCCTCAAGATCTCTGATCTGGTATGCTTCCCCGTGTATCATCTTTTCCATCAACTGGGCTATCAACTTGTCGTCAATGTTCTGGACGTTCTCTTCGTACTTTTTGAAAATCTCGTAGGACTGATGTACTCGTCCGGGATTCACCGCAATGAAACTTGATATGATCTCGCTGGTAGTCATGATAGAGTTTCCTCCGTCTGCAGTAGCTTTGAAGTAGAGTGCAAAGCTGGATATCATCTCATTGAGTAATGCTTGTTTTGCTATATTGTTGGAGGAATTGATAGCCTTGATCAATTGCAATTTCTTCGATGACTGCTCTCCATCTTGGTGGTAGGTGGACTGTTTCACGTTATCCACGGTTATGGTGCTTGGGTCCTTCGCCAACAAGACGGACAAGAAGCGCTTAGTCAACCGACAAGATCCGTACCTTGTTTGGACTCCGAAAACGTGGTTACGAAGCATTTTTGGTGGGTGAAAAATTTGTTACTTGTGGTTGTTAAAGAACATTTTCAAATGTTCGAGAATTATCACCAAAATCTTGAGAAACCATCGAGTTGCAGATAATGAGTACAGTGCTATTAAGTCACGTTATTGAATTTTCTAAAAGCAAATACATATAAATGAGTCTTTACTACTTACTTGGCCGATCTAGTTCTTCAAGTCGTTTTCCATTCTAGCCAAAAGTCCCATTCCTGCGAAGTAGTTTGTCCATTGGTCCTCCACTTCGAATTTGTCTAAATCATCATTGACCTCAAATAACTGGCTGATGTACTCGCCGTAGTCGATCCATCTCTTCTCTTCCTCGCATTTGTGACTCCAACTAGCTTTGTAAGCTCCACCCAAAGCACAGGCGTTGGGGATTTCGGCCTTGTAGTTGCCTTGAGTAGGACCCAAGATTGATCCCATCTTCCGAATAATACTTGTGTTATTGGAAGCCCCACCAACAAAGTAGCACCGGTTGGGTCTAGCGGTCACCGACTCGAAAGTCTGTTTCTTGCCGTCGGTGTATAGTTCTCCATTTTCTTTGACTAACTTTTCGTAAATTGACTCTAGTTTTGAGTCCCTGGGCTGAGGTGACGAGTTCTGGGAATCGGCACCACTTTTGCTCAACATTGGACCAGATCTCAAGCGACAGCTGAGAGTTTGGGACTCAACAATTGAACTGACGTCCTCCTCAATTTTCCAGTCCGAATCATTGACTTCCAAGTCCACAAGCTTTCCGTCTTTTAGCGTAGATCTCTTGGTCTGAGCTGACGCATTGGGAATGATTTCACCAAGAGGGAAGTATATTCCCAATTTCCCGTCGAACCCATGACTTTGGTCCAAGATTTGGTCGAACTTGTCCCACGACTTGGAATCGTCAATTTTGTATTTCGTGTTGATATCATCCCGAACCTTTTCCCGGGCCAATGCCCCATTACAGTAACAAAGCATACCCATATAATGACCTGGCATAGTAGGGTGTTTGAATAGATGGTACTGGGATGATGGCGAGTACGTGTTGGTGATGATCAACACTGTAGTAGAAGTTCCCAAGGACACCAAGCAGTCATTTGGTGCAAGTGGAAGGGAAAGAATGGTGGCCAAATTGTCGCCGGTGAACGAATAAACCTTCGCATCAGGATTGAAGCCGTACTTGTCGACAAAGTACGAAGAAACAGTGCCCAAGTTGTCGTAGTTTATGGGTTCAACGGGGCCCAACTTTTCTTTCAACTCAGAAATCGCCTTCTTATATTCTGGGCCGCTTGGATCCACTCCGTCGAGCTTCGGATGTACTCCGGCAGCAATTGACAACAATTCGTCATCGTAGTCTTCCTTTCCAATATCATACAAGTTCATCCCACACGCGTCTGCCTGTTCGATTCCGGTAATCTTACCCATCATGACACTTGCTACGAAGGACGATAGGAGAGATATTCTGCTTGTCTTCCTGTACTTGGCGGGGTCGACTCTGGTGGCGAGCTTGCGGATCTGTAAGCCTGTAAAACGGTAGTGGGCTCTGGATCCAGTCAACTCGGCCAACCTGGAAGCTCCGATGGTGTCTTCGAAATTGGCCAACTCCTGGCCAGTGGAATGGTCCTGCCAGTTTGGAGAGTCGTCAAAAGTGAATGCATCCTTCAATTGTTCACTCAAAGTCTCCTTCTCGTCCAAATCGTGCAACAACTGGGTTGCTGCAGCAGACCAAAAGACCGAACCATGCTGTTGGCAAGAACCGCTGAGTCCGACCACCAGACCGAAGTCGAACCCGTCCTTCTTCATGATGCCGAAAACGTCGTCAATTGCATCCAACCACATCAACACAGGACTGTGGATGGCGTCTCCGTTGACGACCACTCCCTTGCGAATGTTGTACTTGGTTTGGTAGTATTCATCGAACTCAACGTTGTAGGTTTTAAGTGGCGTGAGGTCAGCTTTTGTAGCGATGATTTTCAATTGCTGGGTGGAAAGGTCAAAGCCCAAGAACGTAGGCTCCATGGTGAGGTAGGATAAGTAGCGACGAAAGTTTACGGGCCAACACAATCAGCTACGACGATCAGAAGTAGTTTCTTGATTTACACAATAGTTCACAAGTTGACAATCTCATTTATAACTATACACGAACAACAAATGGTGCACCATTTCCGGAGCCGGGTAGCCGGTTCAATTCACCTGTATTTTGCTAGCACCCAACCATGGTATGCTGGCTTCGCGCTTGAAGTAGGGCCAGTTGGGACCCACCACGAGGAGAAGAATCACGAACTGCGCTGCAAAAGCATAGAACAAGTTGGCCAACGAGTTCGTTCCAATACCGATTAGCAAACTGGATATGGCGGAGATGTACGAGCCGTACGATATGATTTTGTCTACCTTGGGCTGGTTGGGCAACGTGACGGGGAACTCGACGAATTCCATGGCTGCAGGGTGGATGGTCTGTGGAGGTAGCGACGTTTTGGGAGCACCGCTGGTCAAGTTCTGTAGCGAATACGTGGGGAAGTTTTGTTCCTAGAGCTCTGGCGTGAAGGTGTTGCAGGTCACGTGACACGAGACAAGATGCAAAGTGGCCCGTCTGGGAGCAAACTGCATTTCTCCCTACAAGCCGTTAGGGTCTAAATGCCAGACAATGGATCTGGAACCGGCGGACCAGGCTGTCGATTCGTTCCAGGCTCTCTGGTGGATCGGAAGATTTATGGCCGTGCCACCGAGGGGCTTGCGCCATTCCACACCAGCTTCAGCCGGCATGGCACCACAGAAGCCAAAGCCCTCGAGGGTGTGGTCCATGTGTCATTACGTAATTCCCGAGACTCTACCGTGGTGGGTATAAAGATATTGCGTCCCCCGAAAGCCTAAACCGTTCCACGAGCACTTGCACACCATGACCAAAGAGAGAGTGTTGTTCATAGGAGACCTCAACAGAGAGTTGCCGGAGGTGAAGGCGTTTGAGGAGAAGTACGAATGTGTACACTACCGTCTAACCACCATCGAAGAGCTCGTGGCGGCGTTCGAGACCGAGTTCCACGATATTGTGGCCATCTATGGCGCGTGGCTCGGGTTTTTCCTTCTTGGAGGCTTCCGAGACCGGATCTTGGCCGCTGCCCCCAAGTCGTTGAAGGTCATCTCGATCTGCTCGGTCGGCTTTGACGGCTACGACGGCCCTGGTCTTCTAGACCGGGGAGTTTACTTGACCAACGTCCCTTCCACCGGCGCGGCAGACCCTGTGGCCGACTTGGTCTTGTACAACACCATCCTGAGTTTCAGACAGTTCCAATTCTACCAGCACCTCTTCACGCCCGAGGTAAACCACACTTTGAAGGTCAGGAGGACCGTGGACCCTCCCGGCACCTTCGACTCGGCCTTGGGAAGGGCAGAGGTCACCGATGCGGCCGGCTATTCCTACGGCGAGCACATCAATAATCGACCAAATGTGTCTCCACGCGGCCACAACGCTGTCATTGTCGGATTTGGCAATATTGGCCAGACAATCGGTGCAAGATTGTCAGGTATTGGCATGAAGATCCATTACGTTACGAGAACCAAGTTGACCGATGAAAAGGAACGCAGCTTGTCGTATCCCGTTCAGTACCACTCGAGTGTTCTTGACACCAAGGACTTTGCCGATTTGATCGTGATCGCTTGCCCCGCCACTCCCCAAACCTATCACTTAATCGACAGCAGTGTCATCTCGGCCTTTGCCAAACCATTCAGAATCATCAACATCGGAAGAGGCACCATCATCGATGAAAATGCGCTCGTGGCCGGTTTGAAGTCAGGCAAAATATTGTTTGCCGGGTTGGATGTGTTTGAAAACGAGCCAGCGGCTCACCCTGACTTGTTTGGACGCCAAGACGTTGTGCTAACTCCTCACATAGGTGCCTCAACGGTTGAGAATTTCGACTTCACTGCAATCCAAGCTTTGAAAAACATAGAAAATGTCTTGAATGGAGGCAAAGGCTTGAATAGGGTCAATTGAAGTAATAATACAAGCGATTCGTTATGCAACAGTATCAAAATCGACACATAAACTCGAGCGATCTACAGATAGCAGTATGTTGTTAAAAAAACAATGTTCGTAGTATTTTTCCGAATCCGTATAAGAACAGCCAGTAATCCATGAAGTGAAATAAATAATAAATAGGGGGTAGGAGGAGAATAGATTATAAGCACTTAACGTTGAAGAGACGACAGCCAGTCGAGGTTAGTCAAAAATCTTTCAGAGCTGTCAGCCAACGTTAAATTCTTTTCGTTAATTACCATTGAGCCTTGGCTTGATCGTAATCATGGTCAGCGTAATATTCCAAATCGTTGGTGAGCAACTTTTCTTCTAGAAAGTCGTTCACCATGTTGTATTGATCCGACGTGTCCACCTTGGAGTTCACCGAGGGAGAGTCCCATTTGGGGTTCATCGAGTCGTCGAATTGGAAAAAGTATGTTGATTTCTCATCTTCCTCATCATATTTGGGCAAGTCGAAGAATCTCATACTTGAGTTTTTGAATGGGTAAGATGGTTTTTTGTCGGCAATGTTGTTGCTTATGCTATTCACCGACGAGACAGTCGTTGATCTCGTCAAGGTGCTCATCAAAGAATTGCTTTCAAAGTCGGAGGATGGGGATGTTGTACGAGACAACCCCGAAGAAAATGAAGGACTACGCACGTCATCTTCAACTTCATCATCGTCATCTTCAAACTCAATCTCGAGGTCTGAGTCTTCAACGGTATCCAACTTTTCAAAGTCTTTGTAGTGGTTGAACTTGCGATGGTTCTTTTTCTTTTTGGAACCTTTGATGTTTATGAATGACGAGAAGTCATCGTTAAGAGGTTGCTGGTACGTTAAATCGTTCATATCGTCGATGAGCTCGTTCATCAAGTTGTTGTTGACTGATTGTTCGAGCTGTTCTTTGATGACCAACTCATTATATGACCTTTTATGGCAGTTTCTGTCGTCGTTGATCTCTTCGTCGATCGGTTGTGGGGGTTGCTCGTTGTAAGACTTGTTCAAAACCAAGTCTTTCAAGTGCTTGTAGTCATTGATCAAGGAGAGGAGGTCAGACTTCAAACTGAGGTTTTCCAGGTCTATCACCTTGATGTTTTGAGCCAACGAGGAGATGACAGCCGGAATTGACTGTTGTTTTGTGGTTTGGCCGGTGGACGAGCTCGGTTTCAGCGACGGACGGTCGCTGGCAGCTGGCTTGATGCTGGCAGGGGGATCACTGGCCGGGACCGCCGGAGGCGCTTGTCCAGCAACCAGCTTCTTGTCAGGGAGCGGGCCCGGTCTGACGACTTCGGCAGCCACTGTCTTTTTCGGCTGCTTCTTCTTGTGTTGATGGGGCTTCGACTCCTTGGGGCATGCAATGGGTTTTCTTCCGGGCTTAGGTCTGGGCGGGAGGACCCACTGCTTGGAGGTTCTGATTATCAAAGGAGAGTTTTCGTTCTGGCCGGCCGCGCTGGGGCTGGCTCTCGGGAGTACATTGGAAGAGGTATTGGTACAGGGATTCGACTGTACAATGTTTGCTGCAATGTTAGTTACTGGAAGAGAGCACGGAATAAGGTTTTCTGGGGCAGGCGACGGCCACGGGGTACTTACGATACATGCTTCACTATATTATCATACTATGGAATGCTGTAAGGCTAAAGTGTCTGGGATAAAATGTGGGGAAAACACTCCATATATATCTAAAGGCAACGTGAAAACAGATGGAAAGGATTTTTCATATATAGGAACTACGGCCCAGCGCTACGGAATCGGTCGCCTACGGACAAGATCGGGTGGAATGGGTGATATTTTTTGAAGTATTTTGGTGAGATTCGCTGGTTCGGCCTGACTGTTTTGCAGGTTGGCCCGCCGGCACCACAAATTTCCGCAACTTTACTGGATACATGGCACTTCGCATTATTTCAGGAGGCCCGTCCTTACTAACTTTTCCACGATTATTGGCTGTTTGCAGATCGCGGCGTAACGAACACTTCTGGGGTCGGCCGGGTTTACGCACCAGCGTTGGCGACGGCGAGGGATCCGCGGATCTTGCGTTACCAGCCGACCATCCGCGGCTGGCCCCCCTGCCTGCCGTGCACCTTTCGGTCGTCCCGCCCGGGGCCTGCTCCACTGCACCAGCCGCCCTGTTTGCGTGGCTAGTGCCGAGTCCGACGAAAGCCGGCGCACTATCACAGGCCGTTTGTGCCGTTTGGCCATTTTCTGATTTCGCCTGCTGCTTCGCTACCATTTGACCATTTCATGCTCGGTGCGCGAGGGATTTTGTTTGCAGGATATTGCTTTTTCCTCTTGCCACTCTAGGCATTTTTGTCTGCTGACCCGCTCCCTGGATCACCGAAACAGCCAACCAGAGTTTGGCACACCCTCCTGGCTCGCGAGGCTTGCTTCCCAGCACCGTCAGTAGCGATTGCGCTCGGCAAGGCACATGCGCCGAAACCGGGGGGCCACAACTCTGCGGCCCCCCCAGGAGGCGCCATCGCGACCGGCAACCCGCAAACGGTTTCGTGGTACCGAGACCTGATGATGTTCCTTAATAAATTAGTGCTCGGGTATGTCTCTCATCTGGTTTATTATTTGTGGTATAACCTGCACTTTTTCTCTCCGAGCTCCCCCATCCCTACACGTCCATTACTCCGAGACGAGACGGCGGATGACTCCGCGACCCCTGGCCGTGACCCCCTGGCCGCTCCGGCGTTTAGCCACCGGGCCTTCCTTCGCTTGTAAGCGACCGCCGTCGGTCCTGCCCTCCCGCTGCCGCTGTGTCCTTAAGTCCCGGGCCTGCCCCACAATGCCCGGCGATGAGACTCACCCCCGGTGTCTCACAATTAAACCATCGCCACCGGCAGCGGCCGTGTGCAGGAGGCGACTCGTTCGCGCGGCGCCCGCGTTCGTGGCGGCCGAATTAGTGGCCGCCGAATTAGTGGCCGCCTCGTCCTGCACCGCGTCCGCTGGGGCAACCTCCGACAGCCGCGGACACTCGTCACGTGCCTCCAGGCTGTTGCACGCGCCCGCCGCGCCTGCCTCATCGCTCCCTCCACCGCGCGTCCCCCCACATTTCACCGCCAGTTTCCGCGGATCTCGGCGACGGCGGTGCTCCCCAGAAAGCTACACCTGTCAACATCTCAACATTGCTCGGTTCCTACTTTTTGCATTCCTATCTACTCGGCCGCCTGCCTGCAGTACTCACTGCTGGATGGGCATCGACGTCGAAGGCTTCAAAACCTCGTCGCTGACCAAGCTCGACTTCCACGAACTGGTGATGGTCTTGGGCTTGGTCAAAAACGTAATCCCACTCTTGCCGTAAAAGTTCAAGTCTCCCAAGAACGAGCCCCGGGAGCCCGTGAACGAAAACATGGGCAAGGGCACGGGAATCGGAACATTGACCCCCACCTGGCCAACGTCGATTCTCTTGTTGAAGTACTGCGCAGACGCCCCCGACGCCGTAAAGATCGAAACCCCGTTCCCGTACCGGTTCGAGTTGACTAGCTCGATGGCCTCGTCAATGGTGTCGACGCTGACGACCGCCAAGACGGGGGCAAAGATCTCTTCGTCGTAGGCCCTGATGCCGGGCTTGACGTCACTCAAGATGGTGGGCCCCAAAAAGTTGCCCTTGGTCAATCTCTCTTCCGCAACCTGGTAGTTTCTCCCGTCCAACAAGAGCTTGGCGCCGGCCTTGACCGAATCGTCTATAATGCTGCTTGATCTGGTCACACAGTCCGGGTTGATCAACGGACCCAAGTCGGTCGTCTTGTCAAAACCACTGCCGACCTTCAACTGCGAGGCGTCCTTGACAATATCAGCGATCCACTCCTTGGTCTTGCCCACAGTCACAAGAACGGAGATGGCCATGCATCTCTGGCCGGCGGCACCAAAGGCAGCACCGTTGATGGCGTTGACAAACTGCAGCTTGTTGGCGTCAGGCAACACCACCAAGTGGTTCTTGGCACCCAAGTTGGCCTGCACTCTCTTGCCCAACGAGGTTCCCTTGTCGTAGATATACTTACCAGCCTTGTCGCCCCCGACAAAGGTCAAGGCCTTGATTCTGGGGTCCTCGACAAGCTTGTTGACGGTGTCATGCTTGCCGTGGACAATGTTGATGACACCAGGAGGAACGCCGGCCTTGGCGGCCAACTCAGCAATGATCATGGCCGCACCGGGAACTCTCTCCGAAGGCTTGACCACGGCGGTGTTGCCGGTGACAAGAGTCAACGGAAGAGACCACAAGGGAACCATGGCGGGGAAGTTGAAGGGGCAGATCGACGCCACGACCCCCAACGGTTCTCTGATCATCTTGGTCTCCATGTCGGTGGAGACCTCCAAGGTCTCGCCCTTCAAGTCGTTGGTGATGTTGCACGCTGCCTCAGCCACCTGCAACCCGCGGGTGACGTCGCCCTGGGCGTCGGCAAACGTCTTGCCCTGCTCCAAGACAATCACCGAGGCGATGCGGTCCATGTTTTCCCGCAACAACTGCACAAACTTGAAGGCAATGCCCTGTCTCTTGATGACGGAGTAGTCGCTCCACACGGGGAACGCCTGGTGGGCGGAGGCAATGGCCGCCTCCAACTCGGCGGCGGTCGACTG
The DNA here is from genome assembly GCA_030568635.1 of Suhomyces caryicola. Classification (NCBI taxonomy): domain Eukaryota; kingdom Fungi; phylum Ascomycota; class Pichiomycetes; order Serinales; family Debaryomycetaceae; genus Suhomyces; species Suhomyces caryicola. The sequence goes on along the minus strand of JAJMGG010000013.1, from coordinate 207,802 downwards.
GGGCACCTTCAGCACCACGACGTTGGTGGCCGGGTCGTGGATGTCGAACCAGGTGGTGGCCTCCGACTTGACAAACTTGTTGTCTATGAAGCTGGGCGTGATGTACGGCTCGTCGCCCGGGCTGGTGTGGTTGGTGGGGTACGACGTGACCGACGACGACAAGCTGAGCGTCGACTGGTACTTGACAAAGGTGGTTGGCACCAACCGGGAGGCGCGGGCTCTGAGTGTCTGGCGGAGCATTTTTTGTGGGGTTGACCTTCTTCGTGAGCCTCCAGGGCCGGGCCCCAGTATTTATATCAGGGTACCCGGATACCCATATCCGACTCCGCATTCAGAATTGATGCGCGAGTGGGGATCTGACTGCCATGTGAGTTTAGCGGCGTTCACTAATTGAGACAAAAATCGCGTTTCCGCCCACGACGACGGGGCCAGCCGCCGTGGGGCCAGGCGGACTTGCGGGCAGGCGGCCCCGCCGACGCGGCCGGCTGCTCGGCGGGCCCAGGCCGCCAATGCCCGCCGTTTGGCTCGCTGCACCGCCCGCTCGCCGGCACTGGGGCTCGAGTGTCATGTGTCAATTGGGGCCGTTTTGCGTATTTTTCACCCAACGTCAATTGCGTACTGTATACGGGGCAGGTTCTGCTGATCCGTGGAGCACCAAAGGACGAGCCACGAGCACGGCAGCGCCTCGGCGACCCACTTGGCCCCAGGCCCAGTGCCACCCCAACTACAGAGACCGACACTGCTGCTGTCCCCGAAACCAGGGCTCTCAGAGAAGTGCCCTCCATTTCACCCCACTCTCACTCAGCCGCTCGTTGCTGGTCGTGCCTGTGGGGAATCTACATTGGCTGCGAAATCCACACTCTCAATCGTGCTTGTCCATATCTAATCTACTTGTGGAAATGAGGGTCTCGCCACAAATCATAGTACAAGTCTAGCAAGCAGCTGGTGCTCCAGGCTTGCGTGGGGCTCGAGTCTCCGCACAATTGCCCGTCCTTCTGCGTCAACTCGGTCAACCCCGCCCAAGGGCTCTCCTTGATCCACTTCATATGCCCTTGTAACCGGTTGTTGAGCTCCGTCAAAATCTGAATCGAAGGGTCGTCTCCCTTGTTCGAGCCTTCATCTTCGATGAAGTTGAACAACAAGAACGACCTCAAAAAGTATCCAGTTAACCATACCCACTCAGGCCCTTGATGGTAGTTGCGTCCCTTGGACGTAGCAAAATCTTCGCTGTCCTCTCCATTGTTGTAGTAAGGACGATAGTTGTAGTCTGACGGATCCAATGTTCTCATTCCAACCGGCCCGCGTATAACCTTGTCGGCTACCTGTATAGCTCCCAAGGCCTTAGCGGGAGTGAACAATTCAGGGGCCGCCACCATGGCAATCGCAAAGTTGGGTCTCAATTGGTAGTCTTCAAAGGGCTTTCCTGAACGGTACAAATCCTTATAAATGCCCCTTCTGTTGACAAGCGAACTATCAATCACGTACTTTTCATCCTCGCTGGAATCCTTAGGAACATAAAAGTGACGTTCAAAGTTGTCCTGAATAAGTTGTTCCCAATCTTTCAAACTAACTTTGGTCCCGTCTGCCTTCTCGACTTCCGTGTACTTGAATTGGCCACTCTTGTGCAATTCATTTGCAAACCGCAATGCGCTTTTCAATAAACCATTGAGCTCAACAGCAGCACCATCCCTGGGTGTACCCGGTACACCCTTGGAGCCTGCTTTGGTACTTTCACCCATCTTATCCATCCAAGTTCCACAATTAAACTGAGAACCCCCATGAACCAATCCCGTTTCCCAATCAATATACACCTCAACGTTAAACCCTTCATCGCTCATTTGAGAATCCAAGTTGATTCCTGCATTAGCCTCCCGGTACTTTATTCCCCTTGCGTGACGCAGCAAAATCTCATAGATGATATCCTCAATGGAAGACTCATAATTGAAGGCTCTTTCATCGTCGTATGGGACATATGTATCATCCAATGGGAACCGGCGCTTCACTTTTTCTTTCAAAATCAATTCTCCATCCGGGACGTTCTTCACGTATTCTTGAATTGCGGCGATGAAAAACCAGGCTGCATCTCTAGCATTGTATCTTGGGTTTCTTCCAGCGTCTAACAAATTTGGAATTAACCCATGCTTTAATGTTTGGGCGAAGCCCAAGATGTGTTGTTTAGCATCCTCATACCTACCAGTAACAAGGAATAACCCCCTGAAGGAGATGAAAACATCTCTCCCCCAGCAACGCATGTAATCATTACTGAAATGAGGCAAACCCGCGGCAATACTTGGCGTTTGATCGAATGCTTTCAAAGAAGTGTTGTTCATTCTGCCGATCATTTGCACAGACGTAAGAGCCAAGCTTTGAACAAAATTGGTTCCTTGCTGGATTTCTTTAACTCCAAAGCTTCTCAAAGCCCTGAATCTGGCCGCCTCATACGCAATCCCGACAACAAGCGCAAAGTAATGAGGCCTCAAAAAGTAAGGAACAATTTTGATGGCCTCCATTCTTGATCTGAGCCAATCTTGGAATTTCGCTATTCCTTTTGATTTTGCAGCATACTTGTCCAATCTTTGTACCACGTTGTCTAATGCCCAATCACCTTCACGCAAGTGGTTGCAGATGGAATGTCCAAGATCGTTTTTCCAAATGACGTGCTTCAAGGCCAGAATCCAACCTTCCAACCCAGCATACACCAAAGTACCATAGCCTGGAATGTTGTAGGTTGCATCCTTCCCTCCACTCGCGTCAAGTTCTTCAGCTTCGCACTTGTAGAGCAATGCGTTTAAGTCGTATAGGTCAAGTTCCAACGAGGCCTTGATAGCACCTTCCTTCACGAATTGGTCTAAAGATAAGTCAACCTTCGGAATTTCAGTAGTGAATACAGCAATTGAACCCGGAACAAATGAGTCGTTGACTTTTATGATTGCATCTTTTCCATCATACTCAATACTAGGAGATGGGATCTCCTCTACTTCAGCTGGAATACCTGTGAGAAATTTTTCGTCTGATTTGAATTCTCCAGTCTTCTTCAACGTATAGCTGAACTCATGCTTAACATTAGTTCCTGCCAACTTGGAAGGCGTCAAAATCTGGTTTCCGACATTCTCGCTGAATTTAGTTCTTGCAATTAGAAACCAACCTTTTCCAGTTCTTGAATTGTGCCGCTGAATCGTAATGTATTGATCTTCGTGATGAATGTACATTTCATGATCCCTCAAGATGTCTTCACTTTCAGCTGCAAGATTTTGCCTGATGCTGTTTAGTTTAGCCTTGACTTGACCAATTCCATTGTCAGCCAGAGAGTATTGCCTAGATTCGCCAACGACATCCAAAATCTTTGGATAGATTTCGTCATATCCATAGACTGAACCCACTGCTGATGAACAGAAGGCGACCAATGCTGCGTTCGGCAAGGTGTCCTCAAGTGTTCTTTTTTGGTTAGGAGTTTCATTATCATGAGTACAGTCCATGAACAACGCATGAGGCGCCTGGAAACTCAAAACCTTAGGAATGTTTGTTTCTGTATAATTGTCACCAGATTTGTTCTCCTTTGGTTCTTTGGTTGCAGGGAAAGAGAAGTCATCCAAAGGTAACCAGGTCAAAGAACCAATTGGTCTTCCTCCATGCTTGTGGACTAGTCTTGACAATTCAGCCACGTTCCAAGCTTGCATGGCTTCTCTGATAAGACTGTTCAATCCTAATCTCTCAACAAAGATCTTATCCATCTCCTCAGAGCCACTGAAAAGTTCTGCCACCACATATAAGTCAGGATTGACTTCTCTTGCAGCATCTAAAAGAGCCTCTCCAACATGAATTGGAGTAGAGTGACAGTTGTCAATTCTGAAACCATTGAAGATAGCTGCATTCTGCTGACAGTATTCAATCATACGGTCCCATAACTGAGGGGAGTCTTCCCTTCTGTCACCGTACCGCAATTTGATACAATCTCCCCATACAATCACTTCTCTTCTCAAGTACGCTTTCGACTGCTCTGACGCAAAATCAACCAAAGGATTCCCACCCCAAATCCATCCATTATTTGCCAAAGCCCAGTCTTCTCCATTTGAATCCGTAAATCTTGTGAAGTAGGGTTCGGTCAATGGGGCGTCTTTGGTGATTGGGCCCAATTTTGGTCCATTTTCGTCTAATCTCAAGAAGCTGATTCTTCCAGATAATTGATCCTTTGCTGTCTTTATGTCCTCATCAAATGCAGCGTACAACGAGCTGTTAATCTCATCAATAATCAGACCAGCCTTCTCTAACAAATCGTCAACCGCACTGTCCTTTCCGATGATAGAATATAAGATGCCTAGTATCTTTGACGAGTTCAACTTGTTGGCAAATCTTTGCGTCAAAACTACCTTTTTGTTTGCATTGGCAACAGACAACACGTACTTTGCAAGAGACTTCAAGTCATGGGTATTGATACCCGCCGGAATTTCAGCTGGATTGGTGGAATTGTCATTGTATTGGCTCTGAATGGCTTCAAGGGTAGACTTTCTATCAAACACATAGAATTGCCATAATTCCAACTTGTCAATGACGTGGCGCGACAAGCCATCCACCAATGCATCTACATCCGCGGCGGAGGTGATTTCGGTAGGAAGCCCTAACTCTTCCAAACTATTGGAGTATTCAATCAATTTCGCATCCAATTCAATAGCTGCAGTCAAATGAGGAGCCGACTTGGCGTTGTAACCAGCGTTGGGGTATTCTCTAATCCAGTCGGAGTTGTTGGCTGTATGATTTAATACGATATCGGTCAACGATAACAACTTGTGCTTTTCCATAATCGACTTGATGGACGAAGCCGCTTGGTCGTTCGACTTGAAAATCGAAGGGTCGAACTTCAATTGATCATAGATCGAGTAGGGGGAGTCCGAGACCCCTCTTTGCTGCAACGGAGTGTAATGCACCATGTTGTAGCCCTTTTTGGCGATTCCACTGAAGAAAGCGTCCCAGTTCTCTAACGGACCGATCCACTTGGAGACGACCGACTCGATATTGATTGCGTTGAAGGCGACAGACTTGTTGTCGATTGTCAAGTTGGGGGGTACATTGAAATAATACTTCTTGGTGCTGGCGGTGTTTCCATCAGGGGCGGTGTACTCGATGTAGTAGTGGTAAGAGCCTGGTCTGTAGATTGGAATGGTAATGACGATATCGTTGTGGAAGGAGCTTTCGATTGGATGCTTGACGTACGAGTCCCTGACAAACTTGGAGTCGTTATCCCGAGGCACATTGATGTGGAGGGTTCCTTTCCTAGAGACCGTGGCCGCGGCGTTCAATTGGAAGTTCAAGTCAAACAATTGGTCGCCCTTGCGGTAATCCTGAGGCAAGGCCACCGAGGGGAGGATGAGAACGCCATTCGAGACCGAGTTGTTGCTGAAGGGCTCTCCGGCGTTACTGAGTCTAAGAAGAATTGACCTCGACATGTGGTCCGGGTAGTTTGCTTGGCGATTGATACTTGAAGAGAAAAAGAGACTCTGCGTGCCACGAAAGTTCAAACGGGCTCGTTGTGGTCCGATTATTTAAATAGTGGTTTGTTCTGTAGCGCCAGCAATCTTGCGGAGGTGCCCGGTGAGGCGCGTGGGGTGAAGTGAGGGGGTGGGGGAGCTGGGTGCTTCACTTGCATTTTTCTTGCACCAGTGCACCAATTGGGTCCAATTGTGCAGCTCACGCCGCTTAGACGGGGACAGAACGTAAGCACAGGGCGTGGCTGCAACCTCAGACAGACGTAGCTGCCTTGAGTCACCTACCCATCGCAGAGCCAAATGGCTGGTGCAAATTGCGCACTGCTCGGGCCCGGAGAGAATGAGCGCGAGCGAAAAAAAAGGAGGGGGCATACTGGGAATTGAACCCAGGGCCTCTCACATATTTGTCCTACTCAGCAAGCTGAATATTCACCCAAAGCGAGAATCATACCACTAGACCACACGCCCTCTCGATGATTGCAATAATTATATTTTCGGCTATGCAAAGTGCGCTCAGAAGTAATTTCAGAATTATAAGGTGGTTCAATGCTCTGTCTGGACGTACCGACCCACTGCTCTGCCAATCGAATATAGTCATCACGCCTTCACTAGTACACGCCCAAAGACGCAGACTATCGCGTGAAAGTTCTTCAAATAGGCACCTACGTGTCTCCAGAGCAACACCTCACCCAGTACCCCAAAATATTCCGCGCGGCAGATTACGAGTGCCACCGTGAAGCGCTGGCGGTAGGGCTGAGACCGGATACAGGCGCTCAGGTGTGAGCAGGCGCCCAGGTGCAAAGGCACCCAAGTGGGTAGACCGGCCGCTGAAGAGGCGTGGCCGAAAGTACACGACGTCTTTATTGCACTAGTTGCAACTACGTATTACCAAATGCATCTGTTGCTACGTACAGTACTATCTCACATTCGTAATTGATTACCCCATCTGGAATAAATGAATATCGAACGATGAGTGGCACCTCAGGCCTCCAAAAAAGTGAGTGCTGCCTCGGCGGGAAGCCCCGGCTCATTCCCCTCGAGCGTGCTCCGCCGTCCTGCCGGCGACACTTTCAGAGCCACCGCTCCACCTTCCTCGTTGTTCGCCCATTTCCTTATCAACCCTCGCTCGCGGTCATTTATCCGATCTTAGACCTTACGGCATATGCAGGATCCATACTGTCGGTCGAAAAGGAGCGAACAAATTTGAGAATGAACAGAAACATTTTTGAACACCACTTACCGCTGTTACCCCATCTGCCCAATCAATCGCATCTTTCCCAACTAGTCTGCCCGCAGTCGACGTCAAAAGTGCATTCTCTTCTTCCACGACCTCCCGTTTAAGAACCTCATTCGTTCATTATATTCATTGACCACGACTGAACTGGTCCAGCTTTCCCACCCATCTACACATCTCCGTAAAAGAGAGAGAACAGAAAGTGTCCTTCAACCCCATTGATAAATCCCGACTTATCAATCTACCAACAGTGCCTAAAGCCTCCATCGCACACCAAATCAATACCTGACTTCAAACATGGGTGCTTGCTGTAGTTGCTTGCTGTCTCGAAGTGGAGACGGCAGCCATGCTCCATTACTCCTTGCCGAAAACGAAAGAGAGGCCATCTCGGCACTTTTACAGTACTTGGAGAACCGCTCCGACGTGGACTTCTTCTCCAACGGTCCCTTGAAAGCCTTGAGTACCTTGGTCTACTCCGAGAACATCGACTTGCAAAGAAGTGCCGCCTTAGCATTTGCCGAAATCACCGAAAAAGATGTCAGAGAAGTCAACAGAGACGTTTTGGAACCAATTCTCATCTTATTACAAAGCACTGACTCCGAGGTCCAGAGAGCCGCTTGCGGTGCCTTGGGCAACTTGGCAGTCAACACTGAAAACAAAATCTTAATCGTCGAGATGGGAGGATTAGAGCCTCTAATCAGACATATGATGTCTACCAACATTGAAGTTCAATGTAATGCTGTTGGTTGTATCACGAACTTGGCTACTCAAGATGACAACAAATCAAAAATTGCAAGAAGTGGTGCTTTGATTCCTTTGACGAAGTTAGCAAGATCTAAAGATATCAGAGTACAAAGAAACGCAACAGGAGCACTCTTGAACATGACTCATTCAGGTGAGAACAGAAAAGAGTTGGTCAATGCCGGTGCAGTTCCAGTTTTGGTAGCTTTGTTGTCGAATGATGATGCTGATGTCCAGTACTACTGCACGACTGCTTTGTCAAATATTGCAGTCGACGAGTTGAACAGAAAGAGATTGGCAAGTACAGAACCTAAATTGGTCTCACAATTGGTAAACTTGATGGACTCCCCATCTCCAAGAGTACAATGTCAAGCAACTTTGGCTTTAAGAAACTTGGCTTCTGACTCTGGTTACCAAGTGGAGATCGTCAGGGCTGGTGGATTACCTCATTTGGTTCAGCTCTTGACATGTAACCACCAACCATTGGTTCTTGCCGCAGTTGCATGTATCAGAAATATTTCTATTCATCCGTTGAACGAAGCCCTTATTATTGAAGCTGGATTCTTGAAGCCTTTAGTTGGATTGTTGGACTATACCGATCTGGAAGAAATTCAGTGCCATGCAGTCTCTACCTTGAGAAATTTAGCTGCATCCAGTGAAAAGAACAGAACAGCTCTTTCAGCTGCAGGTGCGGTGGACAAGTGTAAAGAATTGGTGTTGAAGGTACCATTATCTGTTCAACTGGAGATATCTGCATGTTTTGCCATTTTGGCCTTGGCCGATGACTTGAAACCTAAGCTTTACGAAAGTCACATAATAGATATTCTCATTCCTTTGACTTTCAGTGAGAATGGTGAAGTGTGTGGTAATTCTGCTGCTGCGTTGGCAAACTTGTGTTCAAGAGTTTCCAATGAACATAAACAATACATCTTGAATAATTGGGCAAGTCCAGATGATGGTATCTACGGTTTCTTACTCAGGTTCTTACAAAGTAGCAGTGCAACTTTTGAACATATTGCATTGTGGACTATTTTACAATTGTTGGAATCAAACAACCTTGAAATCAACTCCTTGATAAAGGAAAATGAGACGATTTTGTCTGGAATTAAAAATTTGAGTGCATCTCAACAATTACAATCTCAATCACAAGCAAACTCCCACAGTACAGATGACCAATTTGACGATCCAAAGGTTGAGTTGTTCAATTTAACTCAGCAAATCTTACAAATCTTGGGATGAAATACAATACTTGCTTAATTTAAAAGAAGAGGAACGAAGTTTGCATATCAACACATGGAAACCCTCCGACAAACATCACCGATGTCTACATCTTCAACGCACATCACAACCACACCCATATTTTTAATTTTTAATTCTAAAAGTAATTTGCTCCACACCACAATCACAAGAAACCCGGAAGATCCGAGCCCAAATTATCTATCTATTGTTTTTATTCACGGACCAGCACACCATACGTAGTACCTAGTTTGATATAATATATTTCATGCTACTTAAAGATATAGTACGTAATGCAACTACGATTCCTCTGCAATCGGAACAGCAGCAGTGGCCAGTTCTTTAGAGATCTCTGGTTCTTCTTGGCTTATGTTCAAACCCTTAAGCTTTGCAAGTAACCCAGGCTTCCGAGAGTTATCCAAAACGTCTCCCTCGGCTTCAGTTTTGATATTGGAGTCAATTGTGCCTTCTTCATACTCTGGTACTTGATCAGTACCGGTAAGAGCTTCGTTGATCTTGGTATCCGGTTTCTTGTCGGCAGACTTATTCTTGACATCTTCATAGAGCTGCTTCATCTCCGCCTCAATTTCATCGTCATCAACAATACTTTCGCTCTCGCCTAACGCTTCAGATATCTCATCTGTCTTCTTGACCTGTTCTTCGATATCGAGCTTAACATCGTCAATATCTTCGAGTTCAACTTTCGAATTCAAGCTTTTCAAAACTTTAGAACTATTGAGAAGTTGGTGATAGATGGTCACATTCATTATCGATTCGTTCACCTTGACTAGAATCGACTCGAGCTCATGGGAGGAAGTCAAGGAGTTGGTCAAACTTTTACCATAAACGCGACGCAATCTCAACAACCGTTTCACTCTGGTGGCCAGCTCTTCCTTTTCGAGAGTATTCTTCTGCGATAGCATCAGACCAATTTGAACTCCCAAGCGGTCTATGTTCTGATTCAATTTATCTATTCTTTTCCTCAACGTCAGAACGCAGGATTGTAGACCGATGATTCTAATTTCATCATCCGTGATTCTGTCAGCTTCAACGCCTTCAGACGACGTGGTGTCTCTGTCTTTGGTTAACAAAGCCTTGATGTATGTTGTGCCCCCTTCTTTACGAACAAGACAACGTCGTACGTCTCTCGACAAATATATCATTACGAGATTGAAATCCAAGGGGGATAAATCAGGCACGTCCACTTTCAAAAATTCAAACAAGGCATCAGCGTCGTATAAGCGGCTTGTGTAGATGCCCGACTTGGACACCTCTTTGGCCATGAGTTCCTCACACCTTGAGCCAAGTTGCACCAAAAGATTCCATACAATGTACCTCTGCAGCGTCAACTCGTTATTCCGTCCCACGGCATTGAACGAAAAGTCCAACCCGACAGACTCGGCACCCCAGATAAGCCACTTGACGGGAGACATGTAGTCTTTGATGCTGGAAGACTCCTTGCCAATCGTGGCCACGTACGAATCCACTGCATTGACGTACCAGACCTCTGGGACCAAGTTTTTTCTAGCAACGAGCTCCTTGAAGACTGTCCCCAAACCCTTTGGGGAACCATGCACCGGAATGCTCAACAACTGCTCGAGTTTCGGGTTCTTGGTGGAGATCGACACCAGAGAATCCGTGACTGCATCGGACTTGACGATGTCTACCAACAAGCTGCCCCAGGCCTGGATATTTGCCTCATAACCTTCGATGTTCAACTGCTTGAGCTTCTCGAAGTTGGAGTACAACGAGTGGAGACGAGAGCTGCTAAAATGTGCATTCGCTTTGATGGTGGTGCTCACAGTCATCACTGGGCGTGAGATAAAATGACGCACCTTCGATTCCGTTTATCGATAGCGAGGTCGATCGCTGTGCTACTAAAGAGCAAACTTTTTGTACCATGTATTTTATCCGTCAACCACGTTGACCTATATGCCGCTATTTATACCCGTGTTGTCGGCGTAGGAACCGATCTCGTTAGTTTTGAGGCCCCAATTTGGACAACCTCAGCATCTCTATCTGGTCTCTGAGCCCATCCACCACGTCCAAGATGGCCGTGGTTGCCGGCGAGTCCGCGTAGCTGTCGAAGAAAGAGACCCCTGCGTCGCATGACTTCCCGATCCGAGGATCCAAAGGAACGCTTCCCAAGAACGGGATGTTCAACTCCTTGCATAACTGTTCTCCGCCTCCGGTTGTGGCCTTGAAGATCTGCGATTCTCCCTTACAGTTGGGACACACAAACCCGGACATGTTTTCCACCAACCCCAAGATCTTGATTTTGGCCTTGCGGCAGAAGTCTATCTCCTTGCGCACGTCCAATAATGCCACTTCCTGAGGGGTCGTCACGATAAGAGCACCGTCGATGCCCACTTCTTTCATGTATGTCGTGACCGATAAATGCTCGTCGGAGGTTCCCGGAGGAGTGTCCACCACAAGGTAGTCCAAATGCTCACCCCAGTTGACGTCTTTCAAGAACTGCTTGATGAGTCCATTCTTCTTGGCTCCTCTCCAAATGACGGCCGAGTCGGGATCGGGAAGCATGAACGATATGCTCATCAACCCTAAATTATCCGCCACATACACAGGAGACCAGCCCGAATTAGACTGATGGATGCTTTCGCCCTCTGCTCCCAACATCCGGGGCAACGACGGCCCACAAATATCCAAGTCCATCGCACCGACCTCTATGTCTTCGTCTGCTGCCAACGCCCAGGACAACATGGAAGTGAACGTGGACTTGCCCACCCCTCCCTTTCCCGAAAGAACAAGGAGCTTGTGGTCTATTTGCGACAACCGCTTGTTGATAAGCGGCAAGTCGGGATCCGGTCCGGTGGGGAGTTGCGTTGAACAGATCGTTTGGTTGGGACATCCGTCACAAGCATCTCCTTTGCCAGCGCTTTCAGACTCGGGACCAGGGCAGTGCTCGGGCTCCGGCGCCTGTAGCTGCGTCTTAGAAAAGTCTGTCGATGGTGCCATCTATAAGTTGGTACGACTTTTCTGATAAGAATACTTTCTACTATTACTAATCTCGTTCTCAAAATTATAATATACAAGGTCGTGCGTGTATCGACTCTATAATAGACAAACTACCCCCACGTCTAAACTCCTACTACTGACGGTTCAAACGGACCTCAAAGTAGGCCCTCTCGGCATCGCCAAGAATAAGAGAGTCTATCTTCTTGTCGATTCCCGGAATTTCTTGTTCGATAGCAATCTCGCCAACCTTCTTGGACATGATCTTCAATGCGGTAAGCGACTGGAAAGTCGAATGCTCCTTCGCGAGAGGAATGTTATTGAGAAGAAATTCCAAGGCAGTAACGTTGAGCGAGTCTCCAAATAGCTTCATGTAGTTGTCATAGAGACCTGCACCTTTGTTCCAGTCTGGAATGATCAATCCTGACTGAGGAAACTTCTCAATGAATTTTTGGAGACGTTCCTTCTTCTCTTTACTTTCGGAAATGACTACCTCAGGAGCAAGTTCTCTGATAATCGTGTTGTGTGCATCTTCCCACATGGAAGCTCGAATTAATGCTTCACATTGGTTCCAAAAATCACCGCTTGCTTCCTTGTCAATCGCAACAGCTTTGTTGATGAGATTCAATGGAATTTTATACGAGTTGACTATCGAGTCATCTTTGAAAACTCCTCTAGTTTCATCTCGGATATATTGAATGTTCTTGATTATCACATTGTCCAAAACTCTCTTTGCATTCTGGTCGTCAAAAAGATGCGAGTAGACAAACACCGAATCCTTCCATAAGCCACTGTACTCCAAAAACTCTCCGAAGGAGGTTGTCAATGTATCATAATCGGTTTTGTCGAAAGAGTGCTTTTCACTCAAAACCTTGAAAATGATCCACTTCAACTTCTTGTTTAAACTGGTGCTCAAAAGCTCGTGCAAGCCCTCTCCTTTACCCAAATTGTTGTACAACTTCAAAAGATCAATGACTTCATTTTCTTCTTGAAGCCCAGCGACGAAGTTGCTAATGGTTTCGGCTAATCCTAGAGAGTCTACCCCGTAGAAAACTCTCACAGAGAGAGCAAGAATCCACGGTAAACCCGCAGATATTTCATCCAATTCACCAGCAATTAATTTGAATATCTTGACAATAGCCTTTGGAATGCTGGATATCGAATTGTTTTGAGTCCAATAATTCAACTGACCGCTTGCGAGAATTCTGACAGTTTCGTCATGAGAGTCCGCTAAGGTTGTGATTACGGCAAGGTGCTCATTATTTGAGGCAGAAGCGGTTTCAATAGCACCTGGGAGATCACCGCCAATAAGTTTAATGAAAACAATCTCCAAAGGATCCAGTCTGTTCTTTTCCAAGAGACTTTCTATTTCGGAGGAAGCATAGAATTTGACCCATTGTCCGAATACACGCTTATCATTGATGTCACTCAATCTGGACACCAAAACGGCATCCTCAGTATTGAAACCAAAGGTATCCCTCTTGGATGGAAATAATGCAGACAAAAGACGCAAGACTCGCTCTTCATCATCGTCTAAATCATATTGGAGGAAAGTCTCAAAACTTACGTCGCTTCTCAGTTCAACCTTAGGGTAGTCATTGTCTCTTTTAGAGACATTGGACTTAGACATAAGATGATCCACAATATTTGAAATATTCTTCACGTTAATCGAGTCATCAATATCCATTTCAATATCTTCAATCACTTCAAGCTCACTTTTCGAATTTCTGGTTTTTTGCTTCGACTTCTCATTGAAGTCGTTGAACAAAAGATCGTCCAATGTGCTGACAGAGAATTTTTGATCTGACTTTTGTAATTCTGCAGTGAACGGGTTCAAGGAAGAGTTAATGTCGTTGGCTAACTCCAATTGAACTAACCAGTCTTTGGAAGTGGGAAGACTTGGGTTACCTTGAATAGAATCGAAAACCAAATCATTAGTGATTTCAGGCTCGTACGCCTTTTCATCGACGATGTCTCCCAAAACTGTATTCCGTGGCAAAACACTAACCATTTGCTTCAAGTATTCGAAGTTCTTGTTAGACATGTTGTCTCCCTCCATACTTTCAGTTGCTGTCGAGATTGAAGACGCATCGGAGGCATCTGAATCCAAAGTGAAGTGATTCACATTTGCATTTAATTTATCAACCTTCTGTTCGTGCTTGAACATATCAAGTTGCAATTGAATTTCTTTGTTGACCATTGCTTGTTTTGCTACCAATGGGCTGCTTTGTCCCTTCGTTTCGAGACCCCAACCGCCGGGTACACCTTTTGATTGAGACCCAAGTCTTTGCTTTTTAACTTCTTGACTAAAAGTTTCATCCTCATAGATTCTCGAATATTCACTTACCGAATCGGCTTCTTTTTCGTCTTGTCTCCTTTTGAGTTCGACAAGTTTATCTTTCACTGTAAGGTCTTTTTCGTCGATTTCGTCGATTAAACCCCAAATACTAAAATGCTTCACTTTGAAAATCCAAACGTGAGTGATCGGATCATAAGTCACAAACTCCATACCAACTTGATGCTGTAATCTCTTGATATACTCTGAGGTTGACAAACCATCAGTCGGCTCAATGCCCTCCAATTTAATCGTCGCTGGAACATTCAAGCCTGATCCAATAGGCTCATTGACTTCATCACCATCAGTAAGCACCAATTTCTTTTCGAACTTGATTGATTTTCCAAAGAGCTGTTTGTTCAATCCAACTCCAAGGTCTTTTGCTTTTTGCATCGTGTTTGTCAAATTTACCGGAAAATCATACGCGATTTGCCCACAACCTTTTCTGCCTATTATGAAGTTTTCGACGTTAGCCAAACTGGTTGGTGACAACAGTTCCAATTCGCGGATACTTGGGCTACACCAATATCCGTCATCCTCGTCAGCAATATCTGAACCTTTGCCGTCACCAGTGGAGACACTTTCGCCGCTGAAAACCTTAGCGTTGTCAACCGCGGTTTTTCTAGATGCAAGGTTATATGAGTATCTGCCGGGCTTCTCGTATGTTTCCACTTCGCTGTCCTCGCTCAACTCTTCATCCTCGTCTGTCACTAACTTTTTTGCCAGTGCTTCATTAGTTATGATTCTTCTTCTCTTCGCATTGAAAACCTTATCAGCATTGATTAAATGGAATTTCAAAGGTTTAGACTTGATCACTAATCTCTTTACTCCGCCAACCTCTCTAGCTCCGTAATTAAGACGCAACGACTTAGTTGCCAAGCGTTTTGTGCTCAATTTACTTGGTTTTGGCATCAATGTACCCTGGTTAGTTGCCTGTACGTAGTTTGATGCTGTGAATAATCCCTTGATAGAAAATAAGGATGCTACCGATGTGGCACTTCTGAAAACCTTGAGAGTTTGACCCAACTTGTTCAAAAGCGTCGACTTTGGCTTTTTATCTTCCGAAGAAACGGTAGAGAATCTTCTTTTCTTATCGCTACTGCCAGATTCTTTCTCTGCGAATAATGAAGATGTGATCGAGTCAGGCATACTTGAGCTTGGTGCAAGATTGGCGAACACTTGGTCATAGCTGTAAGGATTGCTGTTGATACTCAATGTAGTTGCGTTAGAATTGCTGTTGCCAAATAACCCTCCTGTTTGGTTCTGTGGTTGCGAGTTTGCAGACCCTCCGAAAAGACCACCAGACCCAGATACACCTGAAATTCCAGAAAGTCCACCCAGAGGTTGCGAGCTACCAAAAAGTCCACCGCTCTGCTGCGTGCTGGATGCCCCAAAGAGACCACCTGCTTTATTTGCTCCTCCGAATAAGCCACCTGAACTTGTGTTCGCGCCAGGTACGTTCAATGTATTTGAGGTACTGGTATTTGTCCCATTTGTCCCCCCAAGAGATCCGGTATTGGAGAAAAGTCCTCCAGTAGTAGTGTTGTTGTTTGAAGGTCCCCCTAGGCCGGTGCTAGTATTGTTGCTCGATCCAAAAAGGCCACCGGTTGTGGTATTGGTAGAGTTGCCAGAGCCTCCAAAGAGTCCTCCGGATGCAGTGTTAGAGTTGTTGGAGTTTCCAAATAGGCCGCCGGCTGCATTGTTAGCACCACCCGAATTGCCTAGAAGACTGATGGACGGAGTGGTTGGTTTGCTGTTGCCAAAAAGACCTCCAGTACTTCCTCCAATCTTGAGAGCAGGAGCGCTGGAGCCCGAGTTCCCAAAAAGACCACCAGACGTTCCTGCAACAGGGGCAGGTGAGGCGCTTGAAGCTTGTGTAGTAGAATTCGTAAATGCTGGTCTTTTGTTACCAAAAGAGCTGTTGTCAGTGTTGGACGAATTGCCAAACAAAGATCCCCCAGAAGGCCCGCTGAAAGAGGCAGATCGTCCGAACCCAGTAGAAGCGCCCCAGCTATTGTTAGCTGAATTGGCGTTCGCGTTAGTCCCGAGGAATGAAGCCATATGGAGAGAAGACGTGATATTGGGCAAATCATCACGATCGAGTAAACAAATATTGTTAGACATATCTGTACTGAAATTTACGCACATGCAAAAATTCGGCGTATATTCAGCTCCGTGCTAATGATAATTGACCATACAGTTTTTTGCATCTACTATTTGAAATACTTCTAACATTAGTTGCCTCTAATATACACAGGAAAGACTACGCAGACCATTACTCTTAATTGTTAGTCACTTCAAGCCTCACGCTCGACTCAGCACTGTACCAGAATTTGTCGAACTTTCTCAAGTTACCTTTGCTTCTGTACACCTTGTTTGGGATTCCCACGTCAACCAAATAGTGAGTAACATCGCCTATTTCCAAATGGCCATTTTTGTAGGCATGAATTAAACCGGTGATGGGCAATCCCATGGAGACACACCAGTTACAGTTCAAGGTTAACGACTCGTCCAGAAGTGTTCCCGAACCTCCGTCCACTCCAGATGGTACTTCCAACGACAAAATCTTGTTTTGTTGCAATGGCTCGTTGCACCACTTGAGAAGAGACCTTAACGACTGCTGGTCTTCTTTCTGGTAGAAGATATCTTCCAAATGGTCATCATATCCTTGTAAGGCGTCGATGATTAATTCTACCGGGGTGTCCAATTGATGGTTCAAAATATCCATCAATTCGTGGAAGCTGGAAGAAATAATTTTCCCACCACTATTCTCGAACAACTTCCACTGAGTAGATAAATCCTTGTCGGAGTCATCGCTGTTGATGACGAATGCTAGCACTCTGACCCCATGGTTTGTTAAATGACGGCCCGTAGCGAATGCTCTACTTCCACATCTGGCACTTCCAATCAACAAAAGAACCAACGGAGGCAAGTTGTGGTTCTTTTTATTGCTCAATCTACCCGAGCCTCCCAACATCTGGGATGTAATCAATTGCGATAAGTTCGAAGCGCACACTTCTGTCATGATGGGTGGGGTGATGCCATAGGTGTCCGACGAAAGTCTTTCAATCTCCAAAAGCTGGACCGGAGAGGCCAATGGAACAGGACTCAAATTGACGGCATTGACGAACTTGAATGATTGGGACAGTTCTTTGAACACCGGAGTGGAGCCATGGTGGGCTTTGTATGAGTCTATGCTGGTGTCTGCCTTGTTCCCGATATTTTCCCAATTGTCTATCTTTTTGGCGTCAATGACCATTTCGTCATTGTCGTATTTTTCCTTTTTGGGTTTGGAGTCTTTCTCGAGCTTGTTATGTCCGACCAAGCGGTCGCCAGGGTTGACGGTGTCCTTCTTTTGGAAGTCGGCGAATACCGACTTCTTGTCAAACATAGCCAAATTGGCAGCGAAATCGAATTCATTGGACGCTTTGATATCGTGCACTTCGCTCTGGTTGCCCCAGTCAGGGTCAACCGAGCCTACAGAAGACTGATATGCAACAGCCTTGTTTGACCGCAACTTCGGAGTGTTTGATCTGCTGTTGGCGACGTTCGCTCTGGTGGAATCATAAGATGCAGATGGGGCTTTCGCGAACACAATCGCGTTGTCCAAAAGAGGTGGGTCCTGCGCCTTTGGCTTGGCCTTCTGCTTGGAAGTCTTGGAAAGCTCGTGCTTGAGCAAATCTGGAGGTAATTGGATCACTTTCAAGTCGGCGATTTGGACGCTCTCCACTTGGATGAGCGGTAACGTAGCCTGTGGCTGGCTGGATTTGGTTGCATTCGCAAGGGAAATGGCTTTGTTGTCCACATGGGAGATCCATCCAGTGGACTTTGTTCCATCCTTGAGAATGAGATCCACCTTATAGTTGATAAACTCAGACATGCTTAGTGGTGGGTTGTGGTTTTGGATTGAGAGGCTAATTTTCACGTAGCGACGAAATATCCGCCGCACGACCCACCATGGTTCGTCTTTAATCGCGAGACCTGATCGAGCGCCATGGGTACGCAAGCTTAGGGGGTTAATTTGGCAACGCAAAACTCTGCAGTGGAAAGGTTTCGGTGATATTCCGAACGGCTACAAGAACATGCAGCGCAAGTGGACCGGAGGCTGATTGGAGAATTGAGTGCTCTGGGTGTTACGACTGGGCCATTGACTGCAAATTAGCTCGTGAGGTAACGCGGCAGCTGTGTCATTCGCGGCACAGTAGGCTACTTTTCGCCGCCCGCAGGGTACTGCTACTGAGGGGATTGCGTTGATGCAAATTGAGAACCGCAGCCCAAGAACGATCAGATCGGAGATCTGAGTCCCAGGCGTACGTCACACAGAAGTGAGCGGGTGAGAGTTTCAATCTTAATTCCCAGCTAGGAATGTTGCGGCACGGTGAGGGTGGTCCGCTATGGGAACTTTTGTTGTAGACAGGAGAGGCCGATCCCGAGCATTTGTACGCTGATCTGCGCCTTTGAGGATACCCCCAGCAGACCGCTTCTCTGTCGTACTTCCGTCGCCGTATCCGAGCCATGCCGGTTCTCTCTCAATGCCCTCGTAATTCTTCCACCTCGCTCACAATCGCACGTTCACCTCGCTATCCACGTCAACCGAACATGAAAAAAAATTTCGGTGCGAACGGTACAAATATAGAACACTTTGTAAGTTTGATTTCATTACCATTGACTGATCCTGGCCAGATAAGGCTCCTCAATATACATCCAACAAAAGTTCCATCCCATGTCGCTGGACTCTCCCATTAATGCAAAGCCGCCGGCGCAGAAAGTCACCGTCCTTGACATATTTTTGTACATCCCCAACTTGATTGGGTACTTTCGAGTCTTTACAGCATTGCTTTCATTCATATGTATGAAAAATCACCCCATCTACACACTCGTGCTCTACGGTATATCCGGCTTCTTGGATGCGTTTGACGGGTGGGCTGCTAGAAAATACAACCAGGGAACCCGTTTCGGGGCAGTCTTGGACATGGTGACCGACAGATGTGCCACCACCTCGTTGATTGTATACTTATCCTTGATCTATCCTTCCTTGACAATTCTTTGGCAGGTGTTGATCTCGCTCGACTTGGCCAGTCACTACATGCACATGTACGCCATGATGTCCAATGGCTCGTCAAGTCACAAGAATGTCGACTCCAAACAATCCAAAATCTTGTCCTTGTACTACACCAACAGAAACGTCTTGTTTTTTGTTTGTCTCGTTAACGAGTTGTTCTACGTTGCCCTTTACTTGCATTCCTACGACTTCTTCTGGTTGGGCACCGTCTTGGCGTGGTTCAGTGCTCCAATCTGGTTCTTCAAGCAGTTCGCCAATGTGATCCAATTGAAGGCTGCTGCTGTTATAATGGCCAAGATGGACGCTGAAGACAAATCCAAGTGAAGGTGTGAGCTTGATACTGTGTGGACCATTTATGATTGACTGGAATCTTGCCTACCTTCCTTTCCGCCTGTTGTACTCTGTTATGATGTTCCTTTAGTTCAATTCAATATATTTTATAATTCTTTCCGTTGCCAACGGTTTGCAGTATGTGATTCAATGTAGGCCACCGAACGCTATGGACCATTGGCCACTCAAATCCTTCGAGTTTCATCGATTAAATTAGCTACTGTACATACCCATATTCGTTTTCCTCCCTTGCTCTAAGATGCAACTTACCGATGGACATGAGAGCATGATTCAAAAGATTCTCATCCTTCTTCACCCTCGCTACCTCCTCCTCCAACTTGAAGCACTTGGTTAACATCACGAGATTCACGCTGCTTTTGAATCCAAGGATACTCAAGTTCAAGTACTTCAAAATCTTGGTGAATGTGCCACTCTCCCCTGTTTTGCAAAAGCAGGCAAAATAGCTTCTTGACAACTCGTAGTAACTTTCTGATATGAATTGCTTGTTACCTACTGATATCACAGAAGGCATGATTTCATTCAATAAATCCATACTATCTTGAAAGTGGCCCAAGCTATTCAACATCGATACCATGATTATAAAAGCCTCGACAACCACAGTGCGATATCCGTTGATCTTGCCAAGTTGTATCTGCTGTATAATCAAAGTAAGTCCTTTAGTGTAGTTGCCGCTGTGAAGGTATATCTTACATTTCAAGATATTCAACCTAACAGTCATGTTAAGATCCAATGCCCTGGAGGTGCTTAACTTCTCGGAAATGAGGTTCATGGCAACAGAATGATTTTCGAGATACATCTCTACCTCAATGTTTAGCAAGATCAACTGATCACTGAGTTCTATTTCCTTGATTTCGTTATCAAGAAGAACTTCGACAATTGACTTGCTAACCTTAAATCTTCCTTTGTTCAAATTTAACCGAACTCCCATGATTAGGCTCCGTATCTGTATGGAATTGAATAATGAGTGATCAGTGTAGATGACTTTCAGCTTCAATTTTTCGAGTCCTTGGTAAGCCAATTCTGCTTCCCCTTTCAAGAACTTATGGTAATAAGCTCTGACCTGAATAGATAGCTTGTCATTTCTCCGGTCCGTAGACTCCATTGATACTTCATTATAAACGTCACTCATTGCCGGAACTCCTATTCTGCTCCATACTGTCGCTGCCATTTCGGTAGATTTGATGAAAGACGGTATTTGATCATTGATCGAGATGTACAAGGCTTTCAATACGCTCTCCATGTACGATCGCATCTGCCCACCATTTTTCATAATCTGCAAGATCTCAAAATTATAACTCATCGAATGCAACAGGAGTGATACCAGCTGTGACTTTTTGATCAAGAAGGTCAACAATTGGGATTCGTTGTTATTATTATAGAAGCTTTGCCTTTGCCACAAGTCAGGTTTGTTTTTGATAAAGTTAAACAACCACGATAAGATATAAGTTAATGTCGAATTATCTTTGTTTTCCCTTGCTACTGATATAGCTTCTTCAATAGCGTCAATAGCCTTTTCGTCTTCTCCAAAGAACTGATGTAGCGAGGCCCTGGAAATTAATGCAAAATGATAGAAATACTTGGAGTTGTTGGAGACCATGTAATCGAAATACTGATGGAGAGACTCGAAAGCTCCATTGTAATTAGACTCGTGCAAGTTTTCCAAATACTTGATATAATGGTACGAGGTAAGGTTGTTGAAGTTTATGTTTTGAATCAGACATGTACTTGAGTCCGGGGAGGTCATCAAGTACATTATGTCTTTGAGAATCTTCGGGGTAGGTGTCCCATACGCTTCTAGAAGCTTGATTTGTTTGTCCAAAAGTATTTGAAGATCGTGCTTCGGTATTGTGATTAACTTGACGTTACGATCTCGCACGGACAGCGAGGTGGAAATGCTGACCCCCAAACTCTCTTCGAGCTGGCCATTGAGGTGTTTGAATAGATTGGCATCGTCTGACGATGAGCGCGTGGCATCCAGAGAAGAAGGAATGTCCGAAGTGGGCATAATATTTTCCTGGTCCGGGGTCTCGAAGGCAGTGTTCAGGGTCACATTTAGGTATCGCTCTCTCGAGGGCTCCCTGTAGTCCACCAATGCCTCGAACAAGAGAAAGAGCTCATCGAACTTCAAAAGCCGGAAGGCCGTCACAACCTTGTAGATGAATATTCCGAGGATTGATCTGGACGAGATTTGTTTCTTCTGCGTTGATTCAGTAGGTTCGAGCGCAGTGTAAATGACTGAGTGGCCCACCACAGTTGACCCGAACGAGGAAATGTAGCTGTCCAAATCTTCAACCGATTCGATCTTCCACATGGACGCAAGTAGAGATCTCTGTATGCTTGCCGAGTCTTGTTCTGTCTGAAGGTCTGAGCTTTCACTGGTAATTGCGGCATGGAGGCTGAAGCAAAGGTCATTCAACGTCGGTATTACCACCAACTGGTCGTTTGCGTCATATATCGAAGCGTTGCTTAGGAGGTTGATCAACGTGGTTAGCGTTGGCTGGAGCCTTGCATCTGGGATCTCGTTGTTGCAGTAAAGGTCGATGAGAAAAAGTATCGCAACCTTGTGCGGCGCCAAGTCTTCAGTGAGCAAGAGCTTTATTCGTGTTTCATTGGACATGGTGACACTCGTCCTTATGGTCCTGGCTCTACTATTCAGTCGGCCGCTTATCGAATGGTGTTTTGGCGGTAAGAATTATTGTATTGACTGTTTATCTATTTACGCGCACTACTCATCATCTGAATCGACATCGATTTGCGGCATCTCGAAATCGGAGTCGCCGTCTTCAACAAGAACAGTGGAGGCTGTATCCGTCGACACCACCGTAGATGGGGCCTCGATGCTGGTGGACACTTCGTTCTTGGCTGCTTCGGCGACCTTAGCCACCTTTTTGCTGCGATCTTCGACTGGGAACTCAACCACCTGTTGACCTTCAACGGAGTTGGTGAAGATCATCTTTTCTTCTTGAACGACCTCAACCTGAGGGACCTCTCCCATCTGGAAATCTGGCCCACTCTCGCCAGTGGCAAAACTGCTGGTGTTCGAGTGCTCTTCGCCGCTCGTTCTTCTACGCTTGGAAGATGGCTCTTCCTTAGTCTCGTCCATATCCTCATCTTCTTCCTCTTCATCGTCCATGGTGAACTCCAACGTGTCTGCCTTCTTGATGTAGATGGGCAATGGAGGGAATCTGGGGTTAGTGAAGACACTCAAAAGTGGGTCTTGCGGTATCAAGGTGGATATGATCGGCAACAATGAGATTTTCTCGTATCCAGGATACAACACACTGTTGATCAACATGGTTCTTAATTCCTCGGGAACTTGACGCTCGTTGCTGATGTTCTTGGCTCTGACTGCCTCAATCACCAAATACCTCATGACTTTGTAATGTTGAGTAGGTGGTAAACTGACGCTGGAAATGGTTGTGTTCAAGAACAAGCGAACAGCACGCACGGTAGATTGGGGGACGGTCTCCATGAACAAATGCTGGTGGGACAATAAATCAGCCAAAGCTACTGAGTTGTCGATTTTCTTCTTTTGTTTTTTAGCCTTCTTGGTAGGCTCGGCTCCGTTGGCTCCATTCTTCTTGGCTGGTGCTTGATCGTTATATCTTGGTTCAACCAACAATAATGCAACGTCTACAAATCTCAAAATTTGGGACTTGTCTCCGAGGTTGTTCACCAATGTCAAGTAGGTGTCGACACAAGATAACAAAGAGCACGCCATGTCTTCGTTGATGAGCAATTCATCGTAATCAATCTTCTTGTTGTTGAAGGGAATCAAAATCTCCAAGAAGGACAAAATGTTACCCAAATGTGGAAGCATGTTACCTTTGAAGGTCAAAGCCAATTGCTTCATAAAGTAAATAGAGTTCAACTGGTTGATCAAGGTTGTTGTCTTGATGACGGCCTTTAAGCTATCTTCGCGGATCTCAAACTTGTAAGACAAGAATTTGAGGTTAATGGAGCATATAAGCTCGTTCAAGGCTATTATCATTCCGAGTGGGACTTTAACTCCAAACTGAGTATCGGTGATAACGTAGAAACGCAACAAGTTCAAAAGAATCTCTAAATTGTTGGAAATCAGGAAAACAGTCATTGGTTCGTTAGCATCGATAGACATGGTGGTCAACAATCTTGCCGAGTCTTCGTTCGAATCGAATTTGGGCAATTTCTGCATCAACTTGACCAAGTCCCCGTCTTCTCCGATATTCAAAAACTCGGTATAGATTGATAACACCGAGCTGATCTCTTTGATGATATTGTTGACATTGGATTGCCATTTTGCGTCCGGGTCAGCTTTTTCAATCACAGGGAGTCTGGCCAAAGTTTGGTACACGATTTCCTTCAACGCTGTCGGGTACTGAGGAAAGTTCTTCATGTTCATCAAACTAACCAACTTGGAACCTAATTTGTTTCCAAAAGGTCTGAAGGTGGTGGGATGGTTCTTAACCAAAGTATCTAATGACTTGATAATCAAAAGTGGGGCATGGTGGATTCTCTCCATGTACAAGGTGATGATTGTTGGCAACTTTGGAGTCAATAACTCCCTGGTCAAGGTTGGTTTGCCTCTAATTTTCATACAAACGTAATCCAAGGTCTCGATGGTAGAGGTCAAAATCTTAAGGTCGGTATTTGCGTTGTAGTTTTCCAAGTTTTTCAACAACTGTCCAAGCATGTTGGCACCGTCGCTGGCCAAGAGGGCGTAGTTGTCAGCCAAGACGCGAATGATATTGGTTCCACACCATCTGTTGTATTCTTTTGGCGATCTTGCAAGATTCAAGGTACGAGAAACCAAATGTTTGGAGTCTGGCTTGCTGATATTACTCAAGATCGACTTATCATGATATAATGAGGAGACTATCGGCACAATAGACTCGGGGCACAGCTCAAGCTGCTGAAGGATCACTTTCAAGGGTAACATTGGTGAGATGAGATTGTTGAATTCGATGCCTTAATTTTTCAGGCATCGCGAATATGCCCAAATATCAACTCGCAAAAAAGTAGGTCGAATCGAGTGTGTTGCAAAATCTATGTCTCATCAGTTATCATGAAAATAAAACTCGAGAGCTATGCAACGATAGAAGGTTGAAAGCGTTTATTATATTGAACTTACAGTATATCAAGTATGGGGTCTTTAATCAAGTTTTGAGACTTTTCGTGGAGTCGAATGTCATTCTATGAAGCAGACCAGTTTATTAGGGTCTGTTCGATATTCAAGCGGACTTGATTACAACACATCGCTCAAGAGGTCCTGGAAACCGAAAGGAACGTACAAAGTACCTTCACCTTCGAAAAACTTGGACATGGCTTCAACCCAATGCAATCTCAAGGAATGCAACATGGCAGATGTACCTTCCATAAGAACTAAGATGCAGACACTCAAGGTGAACCACATGGCAAATAATACCACAGTCAGAATGACACCAAAGATGCCGGTTTGGCCGAAAGCGTTGCCAATGGTCATAGACCACAAAACAGTCGATAATTGAGCATGTGCCAACGACAATGCCCATAATCTCAAGTAAGACGCAGTATGCGAGACACAGTTCAAACAGAACTCAATTGTGTGGATGACTTGATGAATCATAATATCACCAAAGTTATGAGCTTCGTGCTCTTCATCGTCATCTTCCTCGTGCTCTTCTGCATTTTCAGAAGAATCTTCGTCACCGAGTTGCTGGTATTCATGAGCCTGTGCTTCTCTATCGAGTTGCCTCTTTAAGTATAACGGCTTCATCAAAAGTAACCATGGCACACAGATTAATGCAATGACCAAGAGGAAAAGTTGAATTGTCGCTTGGCCCTCGTACAATGGTTCTGCAACAGTGCCAGGTGACAAAAACATGGAGATCAACATATTCAACAAACCTGGAGGTTGTTTCTGGATTGAGAACCAATCAACTGTCCATTTGTAGACGATACACAACGACAAATATCCGAAAATACCTTGCATGAATAACAAACCTGGAATAAAGTTACCCACGATATCAATGATACTGCCAAAGTGTACGTAGTTGACAAGCGAGAAACTGTAAGAATAGGACATATGAATGTATCCCATCAAGACAGACAACTTCATCTTGTATGAATTGGAGAAAAGCAACGCGTTTTCAGTTCCATGCCATGCGGGGTCTAAACCGAAGGCATAGGTGCCGACCGACTTAGCACGTAATGTTTGTCCGACCTCAAAGTTTTCGGGCCATTCCCAACCGGAGTTGAAAAGCGTCATGGATCTGGAGAAGATATCATTGTACAAAAGACCAGTATACATGGAGAAGATACCCATAAGTAAAATCATGTAACGACCACTGAAAGCCATATCAAAGATTTCCTCACGCTTCATAGCCAAAAACTTTTTCTCGTTCAAAACCAAGTATAACGCAGCCAATGTTACGATGAAACCATGTCCCACGTCACCAAACATAATAGCGAACATAAAAGGGAATGTAATGATAGTTGCCAAACCAGGGTTAACTTCACGATAAGTTGCAATCGCGTAAGAGTCACAGATATCCTGGAAAGCACCTGTGAACTTGTTAGTTCGGTGGAAAGTAGGAGGTGTTCTCTTAGTCTCCAAGACATTGATGATTGTTGGTACGGCTTGAGCATTGTCCAAATCTTGCACAGTGGATGTCAAACTTTCGATCTCATCCTGGGGAACCCATCCTTCTGCGATCAAAGTCTTTCTAGCCACATCGTAATCACAACGGTTCATAGTTTGGTAAACAGCTTTTTCTCTGGCAATGACCTGCCACCATTTTGCTAAATCCTTTGAGATAGCCACTAATTCGGAACTCAAAGCGGTTTCGGATCTGTCCAGAACGTCGGCTAAATCGTTGATTTTGCCATTGACGTGTTGCAATTGTTCCTTTCTCAATGCACTGGTCGAGTCAACGTTGTAAAGGTCGGCATCTAAGGATTCACAAATCTTTTTAATTCTGTCATGAATGATTGCACCATGAGAAAAGATGATGAA
Source organism: Suhomyces caryicola (assembly GCA_030568635.1). Lineage (NCBI taxonomy): Eukaryota > Fungi > Ascomycota > Pichiomycetes > Serinales > Debaryomycetaceae > Suhomyces > Suhomyces caryicola. The sequence goes on along the minus strand of JAJMGG010000013.1, from coordinate 181,417 downwards.
TGAATTCTTGTTGACCTTAGTTTTTGACTTAGCGTCATAGACCGGTTCGTTCAATTCTTCGCTATGGTAATACAAGTTACCACGCAAGACTCTCCACAAGATCTGCTGCAAAGAACCAACCTTGTCACGGCTGATGACACCCGAGATGAAAGTGGAAGTGCGGTGTTCGGAAACTGCTCCCTGAGATTCCAATTGCGAGAGTAAGGCATCCTCTTCGCTGTTTTGGGAGACAGGGCCGGAGTGAAACTGAAAGAAGTTGTCGACACTCTGAATAGCCGCTTTGAACTGTTTGAGGTCTGTTTGTTTTTCGGCCAATGACTGGGTAGCGTCAATCAACTGAGAGACCCTGTCCTCCAAGAAGGTGGCATCTTCAGCGTGCACATCGATTACCGACTGTGGTACGATTTGATTGAGGTCGTACGGGTAACTTTTAATCTCAATGCCTCTGGCGTCCAACTCGGTCTTGAAAAAGTTGAACTGTCTTTCGATGGTTTCCAACTGTCTCAACTCCTTGACGAAAGAGCGCTGGAACTCGCTGACCTTCGAATTCAAGTCTCTGAACTGGACCACATTCAACTGTCCAATCTTGTAGATGATTTCTCTCGACACCTCTGTGGGGACGTACAATTGGATCAAGGCCATTTCCGCAGAGCCTTGCAGGTTAGTACATCTGGTCGGTTAAGCCAATAGATGGATTCGGATACATACGGAAGACTGCTTCATCCTTTTCGGTCATCGTGATGAGAAGATGTGTGGGAGTGTTTTCTTGGTGAGTTGACCGTACTGGGAATTTTACGTTGGTGGAAGATGGGCGGCACACGCCCCACGCACCCAATGTATTATCAGGGAGATGATAGTCGCAGCCGGGCTGGCCCGCGAGACGGGGCGATAAGAGGCAGGCGCGGGAAGGGTCATGTGACAGCCCGGTCACGTGCGCCCGCGCCGGGTGTCTTGCAATTTGCACCGCTCGTCCCCAAGCTGGAAATTATTTGTCTGGCGTGCGACCTCACTTTCCCCAAATTGCTGACTCGTTAACGTTTTCAGCCCCTTGCGCCTCAGTAGTATCGCAACTTGATGTCTGGGGCTATGGGCCGATTGTTTGGAATGTAGGCCACCGGAGAGAAGTGTCGGGATGAGCGAAGCCCTCTTTAGTCCGACCTTTCCAGCGCCGTGCCCGTTTCTTCTTCTACGGACGGCGATGCCCCAGGAACGGAAGCTGCTGCCGTTTCGGGGGGTGGAAGTGCTGCTGGGCCAATCTGCACTTGCCAAACTGTGCTCGCGCGGGGGTGGCCGGTGCAGGGCGGTGTGGCCGGTGCGGAAAGTGTCGGGCTCAAGCTCGCAACTGCTATTGTCAGCGACATTAGTGCGACACCCCGAACGGGTCTACCGAAAAGCGAGAGCAATGAAGGAACAATAGCGAGGGCTGATTTCCGCAGCAGTCGACGGACGTAACGCTGTAGGGAGAGGTCCGAGCAAGCGAAGTCCGATCCGCCCCGGGCTGAGGTGAGGAGCATTGCGGTGGGGCCACTCTGCGGGAGCCGCAAAGGGGACAGGCATCGGACCCTCTAATTACAACTGTCAGGAAAGGAGGGGGTGGGGCGCTCTGTGTCTGAGACAATGTGGAGAGACATTCTGTCGTACCGGTTCCGATTCCACTGAAACAGACAAGTCATTTTGGGTGGTGCACAAGTTGGTGAATGGAACGCTCGCGAATTGTTTCACCGCTGGTGCAGGCTTCCACATACAGGCACTCGCCACAACAAACAACCGGGCCCGCTACATGCCCCCAAGGCGGGCCCCGTATCCTGGACGACGTGCCAGTAGCCCCATGCACGAAGGTGTCGTACTCCTACAGTCTCTAAAGCACGCCCGCTTCTCAAACCTTAAAATTTTTTTGGCAGCTGCCATATTTCGAGCCTGTTTGTGATGGCTGTTGTTTTTGTCTGACCAATTTTCGTTTCTCGTTTTTGCCTCAACTTTTCGCTCGTGGCAAAGTCGAGTATTTTTTGTTCCATTCTTTTTCTGCCCTCCATATATACTTCTCACGGATTCTTCTATTATCGACCCAACTACCGTCCAGATATTCCCCCCAGCGTCTCCCCATGATCCACCAAGTCGTTGCGTTTTCCCCGGTATATGACTTTTAAAAAAACAGACCACAATGACTACGAGTCGAAGGATCCAGATGGCCATCGCCCGCCGGTTGTTCAAAAGACGTCTTTGATAAGAACCTCGTTCGTGGACCCCAAGTTTGTTCGCCAGAATAAGGGCTTGGTCACCACGCCCATCAAGTTGATCTTCGACAAGAACCTCGAATGCATGACCGAAAGCTGGGCCGCGGAGGAGATCGAGCACCAACGGCGCCTAGTCAAGTTCAAGTTCTCACGGCAACCCAACTCCGAGTACGTAGTCAACTTCGAACCCATCTCCAAAAGAGACTACGACCATGTGTCCCCCATCATCTCGTGTATCTACTGGGAGGAAAAGGACATGTCTATTGTCACCTCGGTCGACATCATCTTGATCTTGGAGTACTTGGTCCAAGAGTCGTTCACCATCGAAGAAAAGAACCGGATCCGCAGGAATCTCCAGTCCCTCAAGCCCTACACAGTCTCCAGATCCAACAAGAACTACGAGCGCTTCTTCAAGCTATTGATGTCGATGGAAGACCCCCGCCCCAGAAACATCGAACAGGACCTCAAGGTGTTCAAATGGAGCGATTTGTCAAAGGCAATCAAAAAAGTAATCTCAAAGTATTCTCTGGTAGACATACAGGAACCCGCCGCTACCACCAGCATTTCATTCTCCACAAAACAGGCAGCCACGTCTGATTCTGCGCATGTAATTGACCACAATGTTGCAGCCAAGGGTGAGAAGTCACGTGCGAATTCCACCTTTACGTCATTGAACTCGCAAGGCGAGCAAGCGCAGTCCAGCCACACGCAGCTGGCGCTCTCACTAGCCACTGACGAATGTTCAAATCCGCCACATTTAGTGGAATCGACAAATAGGACCGCAGAATTTCAGGACTCGCATCCCGTGTTCTTGCCGTCGGAACGGCTCAAGGTATTGAAGCGCAAGATGAGCAGACCGGCATCCAGAATCTCCAGCCCGGGCTCGGCGGTGTCAAGCCTCACCGACGGTGTTGGAGGATCTGGTGCAGCTGTCTCCACGCCCCAATCCAGCTACAGGAACATACTCTTCCAGCACGCACTCACGCCCAGTGATCCTGTCCCAATGCGAACACACGCCAATGCGGATAGCAATAACGACGCATCAAAACTGACCAATGATGACACCGAAAAGGAAAGTACAGACGAGTCGCCCAATTCTGTGGAGTCGCCTTGGGGCTCACTGAACCCAGTTGCATTGCAACCGACTGCAGTCGCAAAGACGGACGATTCGGTGGACTACCGTCATCCAGGACCAGGGGCCTACCGCGACCCCGAGTCGCATGGCTCAATTAGTTCTGACCCTACCCCTAATGACAATAACTTGGGTCACTATGTTAACTCCAACGCGTCGGAGATAAGCGTTCCGATGTCCGGAAACGTTTTTTCCAATGGCTCGAGCGTGAGAGAATCGCTGGCCTCTTCTGGCACAAATAGTGTTGGTACTTTGAATGCCGAAAGACGAGGGAAGCTGTTCAAGACTGGGCCGGTTTTAGACAAAATTACCCAGAAACAGCTTTATGAACCTTACGACAGATCCAAAACGGGGGCAAACAGCCTGTCTGTGAGAAAGAGCAAAACAGATAAGGCGAGGACTATAAACAAATTTGCCAAAGACCAAAGAATCAGACTTGTGGATTCTCAACCTCTTGACTCCTTCCCCCCCAGAGATCTCGGTCATAATGACGATGTACTTAACCATACCTCGCGAGCCTCGATGGTCCCAGGACGTGAACTGCGTTATTATCAGTACCCTGCCACATCAATGTTGTACCCGGAGAGTCAGAAACGCAAGAATGATAGTGCTGTACCCTCCAATTATCCAGCGCTAAGCAAGGGCAATATGCAAAAGCTTCACTGTGAGCAGTCGAAACGTTTTGATCCTGCTTCAACATTTGAAGCTTGTAAATACCCAAAAAGCATGATTCGCTCTTCCACAGACTCAACGTTTCAGGGGTATGACAATATAATTAGGTTACCACCAATACGTGCGAACCCCACCGAGAATTTATCAGGACCTTACAAACTTCCAGGGCCAAGCCAAATTAACGACTACAGGAATAGCTACTCCCTGGGAACTCCATCGATGTCAAACGGTAGTGTTTTCTCATATAGAGACAAAGCACCTTCAGGAGCCAAGTTTGAATATCCTGCAATTTCACAGTTTGCAGCTCCCAATATGATGTCTCAAGAGAAGGCTGACCTTGACAAACCTGCACTAAAGGTTCGGGATACAGGCTCCCATAAAGAATCACTGCCTAATGCTCAAGATCAGATAGCCAAGAGATATCAATACTAATGACTTACGATTACTTATTTATTTTCTAATATACACCGCTAGAATATCATTCGAGATAGTCCACAGCCTTGCAGTTGTAAGAGCATACTTCGGACGAGCCTTACTGTTGTGGTTCCCATCCCCTTCTGTCAAACCTGGTTTTCTTTTCTCTCCATATGGAAAAGTCTTACTTTATGGACTTCTTGAAGTCGGGAGTACTTTCAAAGACGACTCCCTTGTCTTTGGTCACAGTCACGTAGTTCAAATAGTCTTCTGGCTTTCTTTCGATGGGCGCTTCGATCGCATTTGTAGAAGTTGCAATTGGGGTAACTGCCTTGGTCGCACTTGGAGAGTAACCTGCCCCAGTGCTTGATTGCAATAACAAGTTGCGTGGCCCTACGACTTTCACAAACTCTTGATTCCCCACTAAATAATTGTATCCCGCTTGTTGAGTGCCTTTGAAAAGTCCAGTGAACTTGCTCCAGTAGTTGGATACAACACCGGCGTACCTCTTGGTCTTTTCCCAAGGCGACACTGGCAATTTGTGAATCTCGGTGATCTTTGGTTCTTCGATTGGGACAACTGCAGTCGAGTTTTTAAGCACAGGAAATGAGTACTTGTGGATACAGTTCAGTAAGTCGTATGGCCCGTCGACTGTAATTGCCAATATGTTATTTTTGTTAACCAATACTTCTTCATCTTCACCGACGTTGATGGTGTAAATAGACCCGTTCCCAACAAGTCCCACTTGGCCCCTACCACTGAGTAATGTGTAACCGGCATGTGTCCAGTTGAAAAGGCCTGTTTTCTGAGTTCCCCTCAAGCCCAACTTTTTGAGAAGCTTTCTGGATATGGATCTGGGCAACAGGTGCATGGAAATGATCAATGAGTTGCCGGTGTAGACTTGCAAGGCTTGCTTGTTTAAAACAGCCCAGTCGTTAGAACCATCCAAAACCACGTTGGCGAAGGACTTGTTTTGCGAACGATTGAACAACCAGGATGACCTGGCCAATGCCGAGACCAATACCGAGTACGACGTTGTGGATTCCAATTTCTGGTACCCAGAGGCATAGCCACCAAATAGCAACCTCTTGAATGGACTTATAAATTCCAAGGAGCTTCTCACCAAAGACACCGAGGAGTCTTCAGTTACTCCATAGATCGACAAGAGGGATCCTCGACGCACGTAGAGCGGCACCGATGGAGGCGAATTGACCGAAAGAACAGTCTGGGGGTTCCCCAATGCATTGAATTCGGCTGCGTCCAATGCTCTACTGCTCAAGAGTTTCTCCACATCACTTATATTGGACTCGCTCGTGACTGTATTGGACGGACTAGTACCACCGGTGGGAGGCTGGTAAATCGAAATTGACCTCAAAAACTGCCTGGAGGTAGTTCTAGAGACAAGCATGGTATGGTGGGTCTATAGATCGGTGATAATTTTTCATTGACCAATAAGCTTGGATTGCGCGTGTTTTTCTACCCAGGCTATTATGCTTTTCAACTTTGCTCTCTGTCATACAAGTCTTATGGGCTGAATGTGATCGGCTCTATACCCTCGTGCCTTTCTGATCACTTACAGACATTCCCGGAACCGTTCTATGGGCTCTAGCATGATCTGTGGAACAGTTGTGCTGTCCCCACCTCATGGTCTTATTACTGCAAAAAGGCCGTAGAATTAGTCCTTGTGGCGCATTTGCTAGCGTTTCGTACGTCGGGAGGTGCCTCGCGGGTTCGATTTCTTCCCCGGTAGATAAAGTTTCCGATTGTTAGGCTCGCTTAACTTCGGCAATGCTCCAGTGGCGCAGAGGTTAGCGCTTCGTGCTTATAGCCGTATTACGACGATTTGGTTATACCATAAGTCACGGTCGTGTGAGGAACGCGACGGTCGTGGGTTCAAACCCCTCCTGGAGCATCTACTATTTTTGGCGTTTTCTCCAAGACTATCATTTCTTGCTAGACCCCCGAAGGGTACACTCGCCACTCCAGTATACGATTCAGCTACAGTCAGAACGATTCTATTCAATCTTCAAATGTGGTTCATTATACTATTATGTTCTTGTTATCTCTATTCAATTCGAATATCCACCTGTCTGTGTTTTAGCCATTATTAGTTTTCTTGTCAACAATAGTTAGCAAAACCCGAAGGGTCGACTCTGGAATAAAGCTATGCGAACCCTCACAACGAGGGCTATGTGATTCACCGATTAGAATCCTGAGCGGCTCTCTTGCTCCTAGGCTACTTTCTTTTTGATCCTTTTCGTCCCGTCCTTAACAAATTTGATGAAACGATCACCATACTCATGTGCTGGGACGGCTGATATCGTGCTTCTAGCATGACCTAAAGATCTCCAGAATGTTTCCAATCTCTTCTTGACTCCGTAATGCGTCAAACAATCGATGATCCCCAAGTAGTATATCTCGGATAGAGGCTCGTTCTCCTCATTTGTAGCTCGAATTCCTCCGTCATGGCCATAGAAAACATATTTGGATCTTCCTGGAAATACATTGCTGGGTAGATCATTGTCACGATCAATATCTCTCGGATTGGTCTTGATAAGCTCTGCCTTTTCAGAAGACTTAGGATCGAACACAGAGAACTTTTGTGACATGTCAGCGGTATTACCTTTCTTAACATCGTGAATTCCCAAAAGTAAAGAGTAATCCATGACGTTGATTTTCTTCAATAACTTAACATCAGCTTCAAGCTGCTTCAGAAATTGTTTGTACTTTTCAGGTCCAAACTTAATGTTATCGCCACGTTCTAACCAATTCAAATCCTTGAGCGTAATCTGGGACAAGTCTTGTTCATCTTCCTTCGAAAGCTTGGTCACCCTACCCCAAGTTGAACCTTTCAAGTCGTATTTAATATGGATATCACGATGTGGCGGGAATAGGTTGTTCATCACAATAAAGTGAACCTTTTTGACACCGAGAGGTGATGGCATTTTCACTCTGTGTAATCCGTAGAATTGTGAAATTAATGTGTTTGGGTTTTCTTTGACATGGTTGTAGTAGTCTTTGAGGATTCTTCTCAATTGTTTGTGTTCGGAATGATGAATGGTTTTGATAATAAATCTGAAGTCTCTTGAGTAGTAGAAAAATGAGCCACTCTTCCCTGGAGATCCAAGTTCGGATAAAATGTACTTCCCGGTAATTGAAACCAAATAATCGGCGGGGTCTAATCCAAACGAAGAACGAAGTTCTCTGAAAACTTCCGGGCAATAATCCTTAAATTTGAAGTCGTATTTGGATGATGGCGTTAGCTCACTTCCGTCCATGTTGAACGAGAGTTTTTTCGTGGACTTGAAATCTTCATCTTTCAATTTCATCATTACTCCTGAGCACCTTGAAACGGCGACCCTAATTCCAGTCAACATGTTGTATGCCATCACAAAGTTTTCATGACCTTCGCTGATTTTGTTTCCCACTAGAACCTTCTCGTCCTCTAGAAACTCCCTTCTCTTCTTTTTGAGATTACGTTTTACCAATATTGAATTTCTCATCCTTATAATTTCGCTTGTGGTTGAATTCTGCCGGGTGACAAGTGACCCACTCTCCTGTTTGTAAGATGGAAACGTGCTTCTGTTAACTGGTTTACGCTGGCTAGGTATTGAGATTTGAAATGAATGTCTTGTGGACAACGCTGATGCATCATGTTCCGGGCTGAAATAGTTTGAAGCGTTGCTGATGGCCTGAGGTGAAGTATGTCTTCTATGCTGGTTGTTGTTTGAGGGTGCGGCAGCGTTTGCGAAGTCTGTAGTGACTACAGCGATGGGTTGTAGATGTGATTCGCCTACTTCTGTATGTGGGATGTAGAGCGGATCAATATCGTGGAATTGGACGTCCGTGGATGTGCGTTCTATCGGTACGTTCCTCGAAGTGGTGGTGGTTATATCATCGCTATTGGTATTGTTGGACGTGGAAGTGTTTCGGCGTTCGCTGGTGTTGTTGGCTAGTTGCGAGTCGGGGTCCACGCGGTCTTCAAATGACGAAGGAGATGTGTCGTTGGTTACAATTGAGCCATCGGAACGTGAGACCTTGAAGGAGGTTGGCGTCGACGGGGTATTGTTTGTGTTGTTGTAGGCTAAGCAGGAGGTATTGCGATCATCCGAGGAGTCGCTCTCCAGCTTCACATGAGTGGACTTGACAATCAAATCGTAGGACTGGTTCAAGTTCTTGTCATCGGAGTTCTTGAACTCCTGTGATTTGGTTCGTAAGGTGGCGAGCCGAGACTTGTCGGGGACTACTGTGGATTCTCCATTGCTAGTGCTCTGTACGACATCGGTGGTAATCTTGAGGGTTGCTGGGGCGGGAACTGAGATGGTATGCCTGTTGACGTCACCCGCGGCGATGTTGTTCATGTCTGTCTTGGTGTCCGAGCTGGGCTTCGGGTCTAGCGCTATTGAGCGTGGGCTTGCCGATATCATGGTTGTTGAACAGCCGCCTGCGATGTTTTCGGTTGGAGTGCGACGGAAATGATCTTGTACTTTTGGATTAATGGGAGTTGGATCTTCAAGCTGGCAGAATCATATAGTCTGGAGGGGTTGCTTGAGCTCAGGGGTTGCTGTGGATGGTGGGGATCAAATATCTATCAGTTGTATGCAGAGTTTTGTGTTGATCACCGGTGGGTAAATTTCTATCGAATTAGCCGAAGAGGTGACTGGATAACACTTTTTTTTTGGCCAGGCTCACGGTGGATGAAATGTGCCAAGGGATTATATGCCGACTGGTGATGGAGCGGGGGATTATGGGGCAGCTCTGAACTCGATCGAGAGGTCCTGTGTTCTGTAGAGAAGGAGAAGAATGCAAACAGGCGAGGCGGTGTAAACAGAGCAATGCAGCTGAAACAAATTGCCAGAGTTCGGTGTACGTCGTTTATCCCTCTCGGTGGTAATAATTTGTGTTTGTGTATTTGTCTAAGGGTGGTGACCGGGGGGAGGTCGTGTACCTGCAGGCGAATAAACAAGCAGCGTTAGTGGGGCGGGGCGGGAGGCGAGTAGGATTCTTAACGACCGGTCCACTGCGATGTGGGCGAAGTCGTGCGGCAGTACGCGCGCCAAGCGAGACAATGTTCTCGCTATTTGGAGTTGGGCACTTTTAGGGAAGCCTCGCCGGCCAGGGCCCAGGCACGCCCTGCACCCGGTGCTCGTTGACAATCTCGACAGATGTGGCGATAGGGAGCGATGACAGGGGGCCGTGGGGCTACAGGACCCGCATTCACAGCGAGTGTGCCGTCCCTGGCCCGGCAGACTTGCAGGCGTTCGCCGGCGCTTGCAGGGGTCGCTTCGTGCCGCGACCAACGCGCCGGGCGACCCCCGATTTCAGATGCGAAGTCATCGCGCGATGCGACGATTTGTTCCCGCCATTTGTTCCCTAATTGCACCGTGGCCGGCGAGAACGTCCCTCGCTAGGGTGGCGCAATGTTCCACGCTTGCTTTCTTTTTCCGCCGGAGCCATCGAGGCCAGTGCCGTCGTCCGACGTGATCGCCCGGTTCTAGACTGCCGCAGCTGGGGTCTTCCCGGCGCTCTACGTGCACTCCGCCACAGAGACCCCCGCCGCACGCTTTTGGCAGTGTGGCGTGCCGCACCTACAAGACGAGAGATAAAGATCGTCGCTATCTGTTCGCAGCGCCCGGCCTATTACGTACGCTTTTAAGACGGCGTTCGACGCCTACGTATTTTATTGTTCCCGACCTCACTTCCGTCGCAACGCGCGGCCCGATCCTGCATCCATGTCGGACCGATCTCTGAATGGGTGGTCAGCATAGCAGATCCTCCCGTGGTTATGTATATATAGTAAGCAAGTGAGCTGGTGGCGAATACTCATCTTCTTCCGTCTTGGTAACGCTTTCGTCTGCTCTACCCCTATCTCGCAGCCGTCAGCCCTATTTATTCGCCCCATCCCACCCATTTTTGCAACGCACTAGCTCTGCCTAGTCTCCATACTCGTTCACAGCCACATTTTTCAGCCGTTGCCAAACACATCCATCGAATGGGCATCCTAGACAAATTTTTCGGCGGCACCGCCAAAATAGAGGCCCAGCTCCAACAAACAGGTTTCGAGATCTCCAAGTGTGACGCGGAATGCGACACTTGCGAGTCCAAGTACCCGCGTTCGCTCAAACTCCAGGATGGCGACAGCATCGGACCTCCCTTGTGGGATTCCACCAAGCCCTACGGGTTGCACTTGGTCGTGTCCACTGGAAAGGAGGACTGGCCACACGACGCCTGTGGCTCGAAGGGCACCTTGGCCCACGCTGCATCGTCCTGGGGCTCCGACCACCTGTCAAAGTTCCCCGGTCTCGGGTCCATCAAGACCACGGTGAGCTCGTTATCTTCCGATGACTTCATCACCAACGACGACTACGCCTCCGGCAAGGTGGGCGACATCCTTCTCTTGCCTTTCTTCATCTGGATTAGGAACGTTTCAGTGAGCGACGTCAACGTCGTCTTGACAACTATCGTCCCTGATCTCATCGAGGCACGGGAGTTAAAAAAGTCCGCTCCCATCTTGGAATATCCGCAATTTCCAACCGTCCGCTTCGAGTTGGACACAAACCAGTCATACATCTTTCTCTGCTCCCATAGAACCAGAGACAAGAGATGCGGTATAACAGCACCCATCATGAAAAAGGAAATGGACACCTACTTGAGAGAGTTGGGCCTCATGCGTGACTACGGCGACCGCAATCCAGACGGGGTCACGGTCAGCTACGTCAATCATATCGGGGGTCACAAGTTTGCCGCCAACGTCATCGTCTACTTGAGGAAGTCGGGAAAGAACATCTGGCTCGCAAGATGCTACCCCAACAACGTCAAGCCGATTATAGATGAGTGCATTTTGAATGACGGCCGCGTGTGGCCTGATAAGCTCAGAATGGCACAGAGGCTTGGGGGTATCGAATGGTGAGTGAACCAGTGTACTATGTTAGAGTATAGACGCTGAAAGTTCAATTCACGCTCATCCAGTTCTCTATAATTAATTACATGTATTGCATCAAATATTTAATGTCCTAATTGACAAAAACACGAAGCACATTCGATCTCTTTCTCATCGAGTCTATGGTTTCTTCCAGCAACTTGTCGATGTCATTCGTGAGGATTTTATCCAATCTAGCGAGCTCTTTCGAGAAAAAGTACTGTTCTCCATTGATCACCTTGTTGATCAATTTTCTGTAGTACGAAACAGACCCTAGGTCGTCGCCTAATTCAACCTGGTTCTGTTCGACGTATTCGTTGAGGTGGTCAAGCAACTTGATTCCCAATTCAGCACTGTCCGCGTGCTTATTGGCCAAAGTCTTTTGAACAAGTTGATCAATCTTTTGAATTCTTCCTCCACGGCCAGTCACTTGTCCGTCTGCTTGACGATGGAGGCCACTGAAATCGTTGATTTGCTTGATAAACAGAGGTATAGATCTGTCGCCCTTGTACCAAATTGGGACTTTGTTCCCTTCTGCATCCAAATTCGAATCGGTGAAGAAGAGAATGGCAGGAATGTTATCCACCCCATAGCGCTCACTGATCTTGTCGCAAGGTTCTGTATCCAATTCTACTTGGCCGAATTGTATAACTGACTTGTCCGTGTGGTACAACTCATCGGCCAAGATCTTGAAGATGGGCTTTACCTCGTTACAATTGTGACACCAAGTTGTCGAGAAGAGAATGACTGAGTGCTTGGGGTTCTTCAAGATCAGTTCATCAAAGTTGAAATCGTTCAACTTGAGGACATTCGATTTGGGTTGCAACTGTTCCACGGCTTGTACCAACTCGTCTTTATTCTCGATCTTGTCTTTGTCCAATCTTATGCCTGTCACCTGTTGTAGAAAGTTGCTGATCGCTTCCAAGTCTCTTATGCCGTCGAACTCGATTGGTTCAGCATCGCCGTGGAAGAGCTTCATGGTCGGGTAGCCTTGGTAGGCGTATTTCTTGGCCATCCTTTTACCGTCCTTGTCTCCATTGATTTTCACCACTTGCACTTGATCCGAGTATGGTTCGAATAGGTCGGCCAACTGTTCAATAGTTGGCATCAACGATTTACAATGTCTGCACCAGTCAGCGTAGAAATCAACGAAAACGTATTTTCCGGAGCGCACAACCTCGTCAAACGTCCTGTCGCTCACCTGGATGAGGCTGGAGGAAGTGGTGTAGGCGAAAGCCAACGGGATCACGTAGCCAAGGATCGTGAGTAGTCTCATGGTGGCGACTAGGCAAAGAAAGGTGGGTACTTTTCGCGCGCCTACATATCGCGACGGAAAATCATGAGGAACTGAAAGATACATTACACGGGCATTCAAACTTGACATACCCCACGCCGAGTGGGCATTGAAATACTGAACTAAGAAACTAAGCAGGCTTGGGTCGCCACAGTAGCTTGCGGGAGGAAGTGCCTCGATTGCTGGCCTCCGTCAGGGGGAGCCTCTAATTGAATAAGGCATTATTAGGCAATGGGAACGAGTAGGCAGTGAAGTACGAGTTCTGCTTTGTGGCGGTACCGGCGAGGGCATTGTACCAGCCCAAGAATGCGGTGATTATTCCGACGACGCCGCCTGCACGGGTGACCGATGTGTTTTGTAGGAATGAGCCGATAGACAAAAGAATGAAGGTGATACACAAAGCTGCGAAAAGCGAGAAAAATGCAACCGTGGACTTCATGGTCACCAAGCATAGTATGAATGTGAAGATGGCCCAGCCCGCCAAGTAGAAGCCGACGGCGTTCTCGAACATGGTGGAGTCGTCGTAGGCGGCCGCGATGCCGAAGGCGTCCAAGTAGATGGCCGCGAACGACAACCAGAAGGAGCCGTAGGAGGTCAAGGCGGTGGCACCAAAGGTGTTTTCGGCAAAGAACTCGCCGACGCCCATCAAGAACTGGACGCAGCCTCCGTAGAAGCACGCGCTGCCCACCACGACGTTGGGGGTGGTGACACTGAGGGCCTGGGCGTTGTACATGGACAACACAAACGTAGTCAAGGCGAACGCAGCAAGTCCGGTGGGGCCCGGATTAATGTTGATGCGGGGCCACGGCGTGGGCCCGTTGGTCAAAGTACCACCGAACGCCAGCATTAACTCGTGTCTGGCAAACTTCTGCTTTCCGATGATGATATACTCCTCGTTGGTTCCAGAAAACTGTACTCTGGACACGGGGACGTCACTTATGGAGGTGGGGAGAGACTTCCCGCTTGAGATGGAGTTGGAATCTTCGGCACTCATTTTATAGCTATTGTACGTGGCAAGGTGTGTGGTGGCGAGTTGTGTGATTTCGGCTGTATGTCGAGTTGAGAGGGTCTGGCCTGGCAAAGTCGGAGCAGCAGGAGATCAAGAAATGGGCTGGTATTTAAATTCGGTCCACCACCACCTGTATGCCTTCTGAGAAGAGATTTCGCATTTTCGGTGCCTAGGTTTCCGTTCTCCGAAGAGTGGACTCGAATATTTTTTGGGCGATTCTACTGGCATAACCCAAAAGCACAATGTAGATGATGGATCGGGTTATGGGCGCCGAGATCTTGCGGTCTCCGCGAAGTGTACTTGCTAAATGATGCAAGGGCTAGCGAGCAACTCCACCTGGAGGAGCGGGGGCAGCACCACTAGCCGACTGCGCTATCGAGCCAGAGAGTGCCTCCGTGCCGTAGCGCCTCAACGTACCGCGAAACGCGTGCGGTGCAGCGCGGCAAGGTTCCGCTAGTGGCGACTGCTGGCCTTGGCCGGAGGTCGCGCTCGAAAATTAGCCAATTATGCCTGTGCCACCTTTTGCGGTACCGTGCCGAAGGTGGGGGAGCCCGCGCTCTTGAGGGCGATATCCACCCAGTGTTACTAAACGAGTGTCACCCACGCCCAACACAATACTCGAAGGAGTCATTTCCCCACAGCTTGTATGTCAGAAGCACGCTGTTTATAGATGTAAGCACCACTTCGGAGTCTGTGGCTACGATCCCCCTCTCCGAGGCATACCGTTATGGAATCTTTTTGTGGGGAAATCAAAGTACCCGATGGGTACCCGAAATTGTGGGGGCCCTATTGGCGGAAGTGCCCTCAAGCTGCGTACTCGCTTGGAACCAATTTCCCCCACGAGTAGTACAGACGCACGTCTAATGCTGAGAGTCAACTGTGGGAACCCACCGCTGGCATCATCACGAGGTGGCGCAGAATGTGCGCCCATAATTCTGCGCTAGTCCTTCTCCACCGCTCTCTCTGACGGTGCCCTCTCCGGTGTTGCGGTGCTCCACCCAATGCTTCGGTGCTCCGCCTAGCGCCGGTGCCACTTGCTGACTTGTTCCAGCTGCTCGGCCCTCCTTTGTGATGTAATTTTTGACGGGACGTCTTTGTCTGTGTTTTTCAATAGAACGCAAAACAACTAATTCGCAATTTCCTAGTTGGTCTCCATTGTAGCAATGGTGACAAGATGCGCCCGGCGCCAAGTAAAGGCGCGACAGGAGACGGACTTGTCGATATGAGTCCCCTCCGGTATGACTCGGTCGCTGACTCTGGAGACAGCTGTAGCTCAAGATCTCGTATGGTCGACGGGAGAGTTTCACTGTTCCGCTTAGCGTGGTGCCCGAGCAGTGAAGTAGTGTCTATGGAGGTGACACAGTGTGTTGGGGTTTCTAAGGGTAGCCAGTCGCTTCAGTTCGAGAGTCTAACCTGTCTTTACCAAATATGGCTCTAAGCAAAACAATTAGTACAAGAAACAAGGTTGCGTGGTCTAGTTGGTTATGGCATCTGCTTAACACGCAGAACGTCCCCAGTTCGATCCTGGGCGGAATCAGTTTCTTTTTTTTCGAATTTCGTACCAATCCGTTCTGCATGTTATCAGCGTTTTCAAATTTCGAATCATCTTCTGTCCAGAACTCAAAAATACTATCACAATGTCGTTGTTGTACGGTGCTTCAAGGTCGGTTCGCTCGGGCTTACCATTGCTTTCCAAGGCTTGCAGGTTTTCTACCTCCGCTCCAGTCTCCCAGCTGCCGGTTCCGCAATTGACATTCTTCACCAAAGAGACTTGTATGCTATGTACCAACGCCAAAGGAATTCTCTACAAAACCTTGGAGAATGACAAGTTAAGCAAGATGGGTATAGGGTTGAACGTGATAGATATCATGAAGCCGGAAAACGAAAAATGGTTCGATGTCTACTGCTACGATGTGCCGGTACTTCACGTCGATAGACCTGGACAGAAGAAACCCGTCAAGTTTATGCATTACTTCCACGAAGACAAGCTTCTCGAAGAACTTCAAAAATGAGAACAAGTCAAATAAGTGGAGTTTTCGGGAGTAGCAAGGCAATGATTTTACCCAATATGGGTATTAACCAATATTGCCCTTATATGTCCAATAGGATAGTATACACAAGTACAATCGGACCAATAGGCATTTTGTCCTTGGTACAAGGCTTTTGTTCTGATAGCAGTCATCGTAGATGTCTGAAGTTCGCGTGACTCCTCGATCAGATGATACTCGAGCATTTGGTAGAGCTTATGAGCACAAGTATCATTGAAGCACAACTTCATCCGTGACGATATTCGCAAACAACCGGTCTACTCTGGCGCTAGTGTCGCAGAACTTGAGAGTACGCTTGGGACCACTCTCCCTTTGCCTACCATTGATGATTTTGACGTAAAAGTTGCAAATAGGTGCGAAATTATAGAATTTAACCTACCGTAGTGAACACCACATACAACAAAGTACAAAACGTAAACCCAGAACTCCACTTAGTTTGCAGTGGAGACCGCCAACATAAGTTCAATGGCTAACTGGATGGCGTCGAACAAACACTCTGGTGAGTTTGAAGGCAATGCTCATGTGATTCTATACCGTATTTCAACAGCTGTCACAACTATGAACCTCACTGCCCTACGCTCCTTGCTGCCAATTCATCGCAGGGCTTTCCTGGATATAGTTGGCATACCAATTCTAATTGAGTTTCACAAGCCTCGTTATTTCTCCCTGGCAGCTCTTGCGATACACCTCCTCATTTGATCCACCTCGGAAGGAAAATTAATTTACGTGCCGCTATTTCTCAATCCACCCCAGAGCAAATGTCCACCAACAATCGCAAGAAAACAGCTTTGATCACCGGTGCTTCCTCCGGCATTGGCTATGCTACTGCAATCGAGTTTGCTAAGAGAGGCTACAAAGTCTTTGCCGGCGCAAGACGCTTGGAGCCCATGAAACCATTGATTGAGCACGGGATAATCATCCTCGAGTTGGATGTGACAAGCGTCGAAAGTATCCAGAGAGCAAAGAAGCTCATTGTCGACAACAACGACGGCGAAGAGTACTTGGATATCTTGTACAACAATGCTGGACAGTCGTGCACGTTCCCCGCCTTGGATGCTACAGACGATGTGATTCAAAAGTGCTACGACGTCAATGTATTTGGTCCGATGAGAGTGGTCAGAGAATTGGGAACCCTCCTTATCAACGCAAAGGGGGTAATTGGGTTCACGGGATCCGTGAGTGGGTTCATTCCATTCCCATGGTCTTGTACCTACGCGTCCTCTAAGGCGGCCATCCACCAATATGCTGCAACTTTGAGACTTGAATTGAAACCTTTTGGCGTCAAGGTGATCAATATTGTTACCGGCGGAGTCAAGACTAACATCGAGGACACCAGACCTTTGCCCTCCAACTCCATTTACAACGTCCCTCCCATGAAAGCGGTATTTGCCTTAAGACAGCAGATGGCTGTTAGAAACAATCCACTTCCTGCAGAAACCTATGCCTACAGAGTTGCCAACGATTTTGAAAGCGCAACGCTCGAGGGAAGGTTGCACATCTATCGTGGTGCCAAGGCCTCTTTCTTGTGGTTTGTTTCCAGATACGTTCCACACTTCATCTTGGAAAAAGGCTTGATTAGGAAGTTCGAGTTGGGTGAGGTGTTCCGGGTCTTGACCGAGAAGTACTCCAAGCTCAAGTTGACGTAGCGTACGAATATGTTTAGCGATATATATGAAGTTATGTGAGAAAGCGTGTTTTGTAGTTGCAATCTCGTCTAGCGCTGAATGTGATTTTTTGCTGCCCCACAAAAGTGAGTTTGATCACTGGTCGCTGCGAAAAGGTTACTTATCATCAACAAACACCAATTCTGGTTTCCACCATGCCACGCCCGTTATTTCTATGGTACAGGGACCAGGATACGTTGAGAATCGGCGATGTTAGACGGTACACCATCAGGTACCGAAGAGTTGACCCGAATAGGGAGCAGATTTACTTCCGGTTGAAGAATATTGAGAGGACCAGTCTTCGTGCCATCCACCTTCTTAACGGTCCGTTCATTCTATACTGTCATGTTATTCCGTTCAAGTATAACGCCAAGCTGAAGTTTGTACCCGACAACATCGAGAGCAACCACGAGGTTTTGTATGACAACCAAGTCAAGCCCGGCCAAACGTTCAACGTCAAGTTGGAGTTGAATGCAAACAGTTTTGTCGAAAGAATAGACGAGCAGGACGTCTTTGAATGGGAGATAGATATTGTTTCTCAGATAGTCATCACCAAGAAGACTTCCATCTTGTACGATCTTATGGTGGGAGACGATTTCGACAAGATGAGGAAATTGAATCACGGTTCGTCCTTTCAGAAATCGTTTTCTCAGCTCAGTCTTTCATCATCCGAAGTCTCTAAGGACAGTTCGACACTAGAGGAGTTTGGCAAAGAATTCAATCCACAATTGAAGGTGACGAAGAGAACCACCGAGGACTTATGGAACACTACCCCTCCCCGGCCCCAGGAGCCAGTACATCTAATAATCCTCACCCATGGGGTTCTTTCCAACTTGACTGCCGATATGCTCTATCTCAAGGATACCCTTGAGAGAAGGGTCGAGGAAAATATCTTAATAAGAGGGTACCGAGGCAACGCTGGTCGAACTGAACAAGGTATACGAAAGTTGGGCACAAGGCAAGGTGAATACCTTGTAGAGCTTCTCGAGCAATTGAAGAAAGAAGAGATGACGGTAGACAGAATATCGTTCATAGGGCACTCTTTGGGCGGGATAGTTCAATTGTTTGCCATCAAATACGTGCTACTTTCCAAGGGAGAAGACTACTTTGAAGAGTTGGGAATGCAACCATACAACTTGATTTGTATGGCGAGTCCGCTCTTGGGAATATTGAGTGAGATGAGTTTCTGGATCAGTTGGTTTTTGGATCTCGGGACGTTTGGAAAAACTGGAAGGGATTTGACGCTATCAAAGAGACTACCCAGCTTCAGTGACCTCCGGAAGAACCACCACTACAATTCCGACCGCCACAAGCACGACGAAATAGAAAAAAGAAGCAACTTTAGACCGTTGCTAGAGAATTTGCCGGACGATCCACTACAGAAGTTTTTGGGGAAATTCAAGCATTTGACGCTATATGCGAATGCAGTGAACGACGGGATTGTTCCATTGAGAACAAGCTCGTTGTTGTATCTAGACTGGCAGGCTTTGGGTGACGTAACGACCTTGAAAGAGAAAAAAAAAGAAGGGAAGGCAGGCGAGACCACCGAGCTAGACGAGCCCGACAGCTCGCTGATCGAAACCAACGAAGATAACGATAGCATCGGGGAGGTTTCTGAAGACGAGGAAAAGAAGGACAAGCGCGGAATAGGCGAGAAGTATCTCGAGCTAGTGGGGCTCAACCTCAATGGCAAGGGAAAACCCGAGCAGCAGGTCAAACTCTCGAAAAGAGAAAGGGCCTTTATGAAGATCAATGCCAGAGGCAGCGACTTCATTCTGCACCATGACAAGAGCTCCAACCACGATGGCGATAGCGCGACTGCGAACGACACTAGTTACGCCAGCGAGGACACCGAGGGGAACGACGAAGAGACGGTCGGCGACAGGGGCGCCGGCGGCGGGAAGGACGGCATCCGGTTCTACATTCCGCCGAAGGCATCCGCGGTCGAGTCGGCGTTGCACGCTGTCATCTGCCCGCCGCCGTCGACCGAGTACATCATGGACCCGGGAGCACGCGATCACGTGATTTTCCACGACAAGTACTACCAGTTCCGGGACCTCCCCCAGCACAATGAGGGCGACGACCGCGAGTCGGTGCTTCCGTTCCTCTTCAACCACGCCGGGTGGAAGGCGCGCAAGCAGGTCAAGATCGCGGGCAAGTACCACACGCAGGGCTTGAACTGGCGCAAGGTGTTGGTGAATCTTCCGCCCGACGCCCACAACAACATCGTAGTCAGGCGACGGTTCCTGAACGGATACGGCTGGGGCGTGGTGGACCACTTGTGCGACAACTTGTTTGACGACGACAATGGCAGTGGCAGCGACGGGGCAGAGATGCCGGCAACAAACACGTCAAGCGCCGAGTCGAGGGCCAAGATGTAGGTAGTGCGGCACCCATCCCCGCTGATAAGCATCTTGCTCGAGCCGTATCGCGGCATCGAAGCTGGAACAGGAGGGAGGGTGGAGCTGCGACCTAAGCCCTCTTGTGCAACACATGGGCCCCCCACGAGCCTTAGCTAGATGCTAACTAGACAGGATATATTACTAAGCCACGCACCCATCCGACCTCGATCTGTAAAGCATGCGAGCCGCAGCCTTTTGTGGCCTCTCGTCTCTTATCGTAGTCGAGCGCAGCTGGCCAACGTGTTTGCACATTGTTTTGAAAGTTCGCAGTCATGCCCCTGATA
This sequence comes from Suhomyces caryicola, assembly GCA_030568635.1. Taxonomy (NCBI): domain Eukaryota; kingdom Fungi; phylum Ascomycota; class Pichiomycetes; order Serinales; family Debaryomycetaceae; genus Suhomyces; species Suhomyces caryicola. Next base: position 161,345 of record JAJMGG010000013.1, on the reverse strand, counting down.
AGCGGCGGCTTCTTATCTCTACGCTTGCGATGAATGGTTTCGAACCAACACGCGTGCTGTCACCCGTTGCAGCTCCTGATTCTTTTCCCCCCGAATCTTTTCTGTTTTCCTTCACTTTCTCTTCTTGCTGATCTTCTCTTTCTTTTCCCTTCTCTTCTTCTTTTTCTTCTTCCACATCAACTGCCTTTTGTCTACTCGTGTTGCAAAATATGGTAACCACATTTCCGCCCAACCAATATGTAATCCTGTCTTCTGACAACAGCTCTCCTGTTGTGACTCCCACCAAACTATCATTCATCGTGGTCGGCGCCGGGCTCATTGGGCCCCGCCATGCCTCCCACGTGTTGGATCGCTCCGACTGTGAGCTATTCGCCGTCGTCGACCATTCGGCCAAGGGGCCGTCCGTCGCCCAACAGTTCAACACGTTGCTCTTCAAAAACTTGTCCGACTTGTTCAATTACTGCGACTCCAACCTTTTGCCCTACCCAAACGCGGCAATTGTGGCGACCCCCAATCACACACACGTTCAGATGGGCTTAGATTTGGCCGCCAGAGGAGTACACCTCCTTATGGAAAAACCATTGGCCCCTTCTCCCTCCGAGTGTAAAACCTTGATTGCCTATTGCAACCAAAAAAACGTCAAGCTCTTGGTCGGCCACCACAGAAGATTCAATCCCTACATTATTGCAACTAAGGAAAACTTGTTCAAGTTGGGCCAGGTGGTGGCCATTCAAGGAACCTGGACTCTTTGTAAACCTCCTTCGTATTTTGTTGAAAAGCCTTGGCGGTCTTCCTCGGCACTTGGAGGAGGCACTTTGCTTATCAACTTGATCCACGACTTGGATCTCTTGCAGTACTTGTTGGGTCCAATCGAAAAAGTTTATGCTGAGCTTCTCGCCAAACAAAGAGTCGACCGCCATGACGGACCATTGGTGGACGAAGGTGCGGCCCTAACTTTGCGCTTTGAAAGCGGTTGTTGCGGCACCTTCATTTGCTCAGACAATGTTACCTCCCCCTTCCTGTTCGAAGCTGGGACCGGAGAAAACCCAACCATTCCCTTTAATGAAGATATCGCTGGATTTTATCGCATTTTTGGCAGCCATGGAACTCTTTCGGTCCCCGATTTGAAATTATATCACCAACAGGATGCCACTGAAAATCCTACGGAAAACAACAGTATGTTGAACAACAGCAGTGGCACCAGATCTTGGCTCAAACCCTTGGCTTGCGAGCAAATTAAAATGAGCCACGAGATGGGTAAAGACACACAGGTCCATGAGAGCATTACCGGTGCTGCGCCTGGCCAGATACCCACCCCGTCCCCATCTCCTAACATCTACGATGAGTCCCCAATTCATAGAATGAATCACTTCTCCAACGGGGGTAAAAAACCGCAGCCGTTTGCTTTGCAATTGGAGCACTTTGTTAACCTCATTAATGGGGACGAGACAGAAGTCAAATGTTCAGGCGACGATGCTTTGAGAGCCTTGCTTTGTATTGATGCGGTTGTTAAATCGATCGAGACTGGGCAGCCTCAATTTGTTGAAAAGGTTGATCAGATCGATATTGATTTCGACATGATGAGCCAATATTGAAATGATATGATTTGCTATTGCATAGTTTTGTACGAAATGAAAAGATGATTATAACAAGATAAAACTCTAAAACAGTAATTCGTTAATTTTGGAATAAATATAGAGATCTTAGTCCCTACAAGAAGGGAGTATAGCTTTGGAATAGTCACAACAAGTGAATACCCTGTGCGCTATTTTAAATCCAATTGTATTTGAAGTTTGAATTAGTTTTCTTGGAAGACATCTTTCAAGAAAAGTTCTTCCTCAGCGGTATGCATAGACTTAGAACCAGCAGCAACCGAAGCAGATGGATCACGACCAGCATAACGCAAAGTCAAATCAGCATGCTTTTCAGTTTCAGACAAGGTGGTGGCAATACGTGGGGCAACGAAAGAGTAAGAACCCATGTTCAATGGTTCTTCTTGACACCAAACCAAGTCTTCAACAGCAGGGTAAGAGTCAAAGGCATCACGTAATTGAGCATATGGGAATGGATGCATTTGTTCAACCTTGATGAATGCAGTGGTCTTGTCTTCGAGACTAGCACGCTTCTTGTGCAAAGCAGTGTAAACTTGACCAGAACAAAGGACAAGACGCTTGATTTCTTCCTTTGGAGCAAGAGATTTACCTAATTCGGCATCTTCAATGATCCATTGGAAGTGTGAGTCATCGGTGAATTCAGACAATGGAGATCTGGCCAATGGGTGACGCAACAACGACTTCGAGAAGAAGAGAACCAAAGGCTTTCTGAATTGTCTATGCATTTGACGACGTAACAAGTGGAACAAGTTGGATGGGGTGGTTGGGTAAGCAACTTGCATGTTACAGTCTTGATGTTGACGTTCCAATTTTTCTGGGGCAGGGAAGTAACGTTGATCTTCGTTACACATTTGCAAGTATCTCTCAATTCTACCAGAGGAATGTTCTGGACCTTGACCGTCGTAACCATGGGGCAAAGACAAGACTAAACCAGAACGTTGCTTCCACTTGGATTCAGCAGCGGAGATAAATTGATCAACAACAACTTGAGCAGTGTTGGCAAAATCACCGAATTGAGCTTCCCATTGCACCAAAGCATCAGGGGAGGTCAAAGAGTAACCGTATTCGAAACCCATCACACCGTATTCGGACAAAGAGGAGTTGGAGATGTCAAAGGCACCTTGCTCTTCAGACAAGTTGTTCAATGGGGTGTAGGTGTTTTCAGAAGATTGGTCATGTAAGACGGCATGACGTTGAGAGAAAGTACCTCTTTCAACGTCTTGTCCAGAAACTCTAACATGGTAACCTTCCAAAGCCAAAGAGCCAAAAGCCAAAGCTTCACCAGTAGCCCAGTCAATACCTTCACCGGTTTCAACACTCTTCTTTCTGGTGTTCAAGATACGTTTCAAGTTTCTGTGAATTTCAAAGCCTTCTGGTGCTTCAGAGATGGCGTTACCAATCTTCTTCAAAGTGGCTTCATCGACAGCAGTTGGCAAGTGAGGCAACACTTCAGTAGCCAATTCCTTTGGAGACTTGAAGTCTTCCCAAGGAGTGGTCAACCATTCTCTCGAAGTTGGCTCGTACTCCTTGGACTTGTTGAAAGATTCTTCCAAAGTGTTCCAGACCCACTTCTTGTGTTCTTCAACATCTTCAGCGGTGAAAGTACCTTCTTCAATCAATTGAGTAGTGTAGTAGTCGAGAACAGACTTCTTTTCAGCGATCTTCAAGTACATTAATGGTTGAGTGAAAGATGGTTGATCGGTTTCGTTGTGACCGTACTTACGGTAACCAACAAGATCAATGATCACATCAGAGTGGAAGGTAGCTCTCCATTCAGCGGCCAAGTTGAAAACAAAGATACAGGCTTCAACATCATCAGCGTTGACGTGGAAAATTGGAGCGTTGATGGCCTTTGCAATGTCAGATGGGTATAAGGTTGATCTGGCAAATCTTGGGTCGGTGGTGAAACCGATTTGGTTATTCACAATAATGTGGATGGTACCACCAGTAGAGTAAGCAGGCAAGTTAGCGAAACCCATGGTTTCGTAAACAACACCTTGAGCGGAGAAAGCGGCATCACCGTGTAACAAAATAGGCATGGCCTTCTTGAAAGTACCAATGTCGTTCTTGTATTGCATGATGGCTCTGGTCTTACCCAAGACAACACCATCTTCAGCTTCCAAATGGGATGGGTTAGCAACAAGAGATAAATTCACGTGCTTACCAGAAGTGGTTGGTCTGGCATAGTTCATACCCAAGTGATATTTCACGTCACCTGAACCTTCATCGAACTCCTTGGAACCGGTGAATTCGGAGAAAATCGATTCATTTGGCTTACGAACAACGTTCGACAACATGTTCAATCTACCTCTGTGAGGCATACCAATGACCACATCTTCGACACCGTATTCGACAGAAGTGTCGATCAAAGCTTTCATACCTGGAACAACAGATTCAGCACCTTCTAAACCGAATCTTTTATCGTTTGGAAACTTGGTGGCCAAGAAAGATTCAAAAGAACAAGACCAGATCAAACGATCCAAGATTTGTCTCTTTTGGTCTGGAGAGTTCTTGAAAGGGGTTGGGATTTCGATTCTTTCTCTCAACCAGTCACATTGTTCCTTCGAAGGGATGTGAATGTATTCAACACCATAAGATTGACAGTACAACTTCTCACAGTTGGCGATGATTTCCTTCAAAGTCAAGGTTTTCTTTCCAGCCTCGGCGAATCTAGGCAAGATACCTGGACCCAAGGTGATTTGCTTGGCCAAGTCAGCGTCGGTGAAGCCGTAGTGCTCCAAGGTCAATTCCTTTGGAATGGCCGAGTTCTCACCGTAGGAGATTCCCAAAGGATCAATTCTGGCTTTTTGATGTCCTCTGACTTGGTAGGCACGGACCAATAATTGCACCTTCAAGTGGGTGACGACGTCCTCGCTCATTGGCTGAGAGCCTGGCACGAAGCCGGCAGCGCCGCCAGCCGGGGATGGGACGATGGTGGGAGGAGCCGAGTAGGCCTGGGAAGGGGCCACGTTGTCGGACTCGATGTTCTTGAAGTATGCATTCCAGGAGATGTGGACGCTGGTGGGGTCGTTTCTCCAGGCCTCGTACATCTCGTCGATATAATTCGAGTTGTTACCCTGCAAGAACGAGTCGGTGGCCATCCTGCGTTTGCTGGAAACGAAGGAGGCGGTCGAAATGGACGACAAGAGAGGTTTTTTGAATTGAGCCTTTAAAATGGCGGCGCGTGGAACAGCGCTTTTAAAAGCTCTAAGCATGATTGATTGATAACAATGTGGGATATGTGTTGATAAATCAAGAAGAAAGTAGCAAGTTTGTGGTGGGACTCAACTGGATGTTTTTTTTTCCGGTGGAGTTTGGTGGTGGATGATTTCTCACGGAGATGAAAAAAATGGGGGTTCGCTTGGAACGGTTAATGCGGGTACTGAGGTGCAGAGCAGGGCGAGAATCAATACAGCGTTAGGCACATATATCGAGGTAAAGAGGAGAGGGGCTGAGACGGGCGCGGGCGGCTTTTATATACGTGTTGCGTTGGGAAGCCCTACGTACGGCGCTTTGGGTATGCACTTGCTGGAGCGGGACTAAAACCGATGACTTGGAGTGCGTGGAGTCCGATCCTGGCCGGGTTCTGCCCCGGCTGATCGGTCGATGGTGGCAACGCGCCGGCGGAGTCTTGGGACCACGACCGGCTTCCGGGGCCCGCACGGAAGCCGGGGCAGCAGCTTCCCCAGCCCTGGACCACGCCTCCACGGTCCCTCCACCCCACCAGGGGGATCTTGCTGTCAAGCCTGGCTGGCCACTCCCGGATGACTCCCCATCTGGTGCGCGCATAAATCTCGGATAGTCATTGTATGACAGTCCGGAACCATCGCCAAAATGATTGGCTGGGAACGATGCCCAGCTCGCTTTGTACGAGGCGAGACGCGAAACGTGACCGGCCGTGCATGAGGTGCGGTGCGAACAAATACAACGCTACATCTCGGCTCTAGACCCTCCAGCATGTCGGCAGTAGACCCTCCTTCTATTCTATAAAGATATGTACATTGCTAAGAGTAGAGGAGTTCCTCATTTGGTATACGCGGGAAGCACTACCTGTGTGTCACGCACCGGGTTTGGGCCCGTGCGGGTTTCGCAGGCTGCCCTTTTCTCTTGTTCTTCCGTCACCCGTAGTCATTCTTTTGGCGTGCTGTTCCAGGCTGAATTCCGTGGATAAATGGCCCGGGGAAGATTCCTTCACCGCCACTGGGCGCGACCCCCGATCTGCTCGATGGCTCAGTGTACTTCTAAATACTCAGCTCGCTTTTTGTGCCTAAGGGGATTTCCCTTTGTGTTCTGGTAGGTTCTTCCCTTCAACCTTCCGCCGTCTGTACCTTAAACACAACAAGTGCATATCTTGAACGTCCTGAAACCCCCTCAAAGGAACTCCTTCGATTTTCTTTTGTAAGCGTTACAGTCCCGTAACCATTGCTTGTACCCGGTCAACGAGGTGATCTTTTCGCCGTAGTAATCTGGGACTGGGTTCGAAAATGATTGCGACGATGGGTCAACTCTGTGTGCCTTGATTCTGTTCAAGAACTCCTGGTTTCTGGTCTTGAACTGGTCCAAGACAGCCTTGTTCTTGATTCTGAAAAGAAAGTTGCCAATCGTTGGCCCAAGCAAAACGCCTACATATCCTCCCAATATAACACCAGCACCGAATACCATGAAGGGATCAAAGCCCCCAATGGTCTTTTCCGGGTCAAACTCGAGGTTACCGAGGTACTGCAACGTAAGAAACACACCGCCAAATCCCGAGAACCCAGAGGCCGTAAGGTTCATGTAGTGGTTCTCCTTCTTCAACTTCAAGTACTCTACCCAGTTCATGTGCGGTTTGGGTGCTGTGGAGTTGAAGCGGACGCTTCTCGTCACCCCAATTCTGAGGTTGCTGGCGATTCTATTGTGGATTCCGACGCTCTTAAACATTTCGTGGGTGTGGAATATATATCAGTTTGAATGATCGATCGACTGAGCTGTTCTCACGCTTGGTTCCTTGTTAGATTGAAGATTTTTCGATACTCAAAAATCGTTCGCAACACTACCGACGGTGTCTGATATGTTTCGGAGGGTGACGCCAAACCTGTTTATATACGTACTACAAGGTTCTCAATGTCGCCAGGCGACGGCTAGCTGGCATGGCCATACTAGAAGACTTCCCTGGCAAGCAGAGCCCCTCGCAACCGAGATGCGCCGCTCATGCGAACCTTATTCGATATCGGGCCAGCGATAGCCAATGAGAATCAGTAGAGTCGGAACCGCTCAAAAGTCGTCACTTTCCCCCGAGCTTCACGGTCGGGTCGCTTCTTGAGCACGGTGCATTTTTTCTAGAACTGACGGGCCACCTGCTTTCACGCCACTGAGGCACTTTTAGGCTGCAATTGGCCATTACAATTGGGCTGCGAAATGGAACGCGAGTGGTGTCAACACACATTCCTTCCTACACACTGCGAAAGCGCATTCGGTACGTTTAAACTTGAGAGAGAGGCTCCAGTGACCGACCAGCTACGCGAGAGGAGCCGCCGCCAACACGGCGACAAGATCACGCCACCAGCTAGTCGGCACCACGGGTATCGCTATCGGTCTTTTGCAGTTTCTCTCCGAAATTGTGCAGTTTGGACCGATGCACGCATTCACAAATTTTCCACTCACTCCAACGAGGAGGTTTTGAAAATAAACAACCTCCAACCACTTCGGATTGTCGTTTTGTTCTAGTCGTCACACACAACACTTGTACCATATATCTAAAATTCCAACACCCAACTACGTTAACCTCCCGCGTGTGACTGTAACCCCAATTATAAGACGCCCAACACGAACAAACACTACAATCAGTCAGAATTGAGAATGAACGGCGGAATTTCATCGTTTACCAATAACGCGGCCGTCGGGTACCCTACCGAAAGCACTGCGAATGGAAGATCCGAATTTTCTCCAATCGTTTTTCCCAAAACAAAAGACCAGCTCAATGAACTTCTTGATAGGTACTACCGATTGCTGAAGTCCTCCAAGGAGTACAAGGTCAATTATGAGGTGGCCAAAGGCTTGGAAGCTTCCAATGGTGATGGAGTGGTAAAGAGTTACCAGCAGTTGAAAAGCGCAGGCCCTTTCTCCGACCCCACTGAACCTGAAAAGTCACAAATTGAGGACATCTTGCTCAAGGTATCGAATGCCCAAGCCGAGTTTGAGAAAAGGGAAAAGTCCTTTTACGAAGAGTTGTTGGCCAAGTCGGTGACCCCTGATCAAAAATCGAACTTCAATACCGGCTTGTTGAGCAAACAACTTGCAGGGGTGCAATTGTTGTCTAGGGATTACGATTTATCCTCGAGCTTACAGAAGGACTACGTTAGTTCGCTTAAAGATGAAGAGCCTTCCGATACAGAAGGTGTATCTGTACCAACTGTCGACGACCTTTTCAACCAGTTGGCGAAGCCTACTAGCTCAGACTTTCAAGAGCGGGCCAAAGTGTTTGGATACAACGAATCAGCGAGAAGCTCCAACGGTGATCCTTTGTCTGCTCCCTTGGGTGATATCCAATCGGAAAAAGTTATTGCAAACAAGATAGCCAATCACACCAAAGAATTGGAATCCTTACCCGTGAACTTGTCTACCTTCAACTTCGACGACCTGAAAGAATCGGATGAGTTGAAGATCAAAGCGCTCATTGAGTTAAAATCTTTGCGCTTGTTGCCCAAACAGAAACAATTGAAGAGGCTGATAATAGTGAACGAAGCGAGCCAAGCAAAATTCACTGTTCAAGGTCTTAAAGATCACCCACTTGCATTACAGGAGAAAAGATCATTTAACCTCAAACCTAAGCTGGAAATCTCGAACCCCCATTTGTTAGCAATGCAATTGGAAGAGCTCAAGAAATTAGAGGCACGAAAATTGAAGCACCAATTGCATGTTGCTAAGATCGAACAAATCTTGGAGAGTTCCAATTCGATCAGGTCATCGAATTCTCAGCGCCAAATCTACAGATCTACTACCATTGCTAGACAAATCAACAACTTCCACCAAAACACCGAGAAGGACGAGTCTAAGAAGATGGAAAAGACCGCTAAACAAAGATTGCAAGCTTTGAAAGCCAACGATGAAGAGGCATATATTAAATTATTGGATCAAACTAAGGATCACAGAATCACTCATCTTTTGAAGCAAACCAATACTTTCTTGGACTCGTTAGCACAGCAGGTCAAAGCACAACAAGAAGAGCATGAAGATGCCCCACCTAAGGAAGAGGTGGAAGCAGAAGAAGTCGTTGAAGATACCGTCGACGAATTGCGTGAAAAGATTGACTACTATCAAGTTGCGCATAGAATTCAAGAAACTATTACTGAGCAACCATCGATTCTTGTTGGTGGAAAGTTGAAGGAGTATCAAATTAAAGGGTTGCAGTGGATGGTTTCGTTGTACAATAACAAGTTGAATGGTATTTTGGCAGATGAGATGGGTTTGGGTAAAACTATTCAATCCATATCGTTAGTTACCTACTTGATCGAAAAGAAGCATGAAGACAAGTTTTTGGTCATTGTTCCACTTTCCACAATTACTAACTGGACGTTGGAATTCGAAAAGTGGGCTCCCGCAGTCAAAGTGATTGTATATAAAGGTTCACAACAGCAAAGAAAGTCTTTGCAATGGGATGTAAGAACTGGAAACTTCCAAGTCTTATTGACAACTTACGAATATGTGATCCGGGAACGTCCATTATTAGCTAAGTTCAATTATTCGCACATGATTATTGATGAAGGTCACAGAATGAAGAATGCTACCTCGAAATTGTCTATTACGTTGAAGGGATATTATAAGACGAAAAATAGACTTATCTTAACCGGTACACCATTACAGAACAATTTACCTGAATTATGGGCACTTTTGAATTTCGTTTTGCCTCGGATCTTCAACTCGGTTAAATCCTTTGATGAATGGTTTAACACACCATTCGCCAACACTGGATCACAAGAAAAGATTGAATTAACCGAAGAAGAATCTCTTTTGGTCATCAGAAGATTGCATAAGGTGTTGAGACCATTCCTTTTGAGAAGATTGAAGAAGGATGTCGAAAAGGATTTGCCTGACAAGGTTGAAAAGGTGTTGAAATGTAACTTGTCTGGTTTACAATATATTTTATATCAACAAATGTTGAAGCACAATGCTTTGTTTGTTGGTGCCGATGTGGGTGGAGCAAAATCTGGGATCAAGGGATTGAACAACAAGATTATGCAATTGAGAAAGATTTGTAATCATCCGTTTGTTTTCGAAGAAGTTGAAGCTATTTTGAACTCCTCAAAGTTGACCAATGATCTTATTTGGAGAGTCAGTGGTAAATTCGAGCTTTTAGATCGTGTTTTACCAAAGTTCAAAGCCAGTGGACATAGGGTTTTGATGTTTTTCCAAATGACCCAGGTTATGGACATCATGGAAGATTTCTTGAGATGGCGTGAAATGCAGTATTTGAGATTAGACGGTGCTACCAAAGCCGAAGACAGACAAGATATGTTGAAAGACTTTAATGCACCTGGCTCTGACTACTTCTGCTTCCTTTTGTCTACAAGAGCTGGTGGTTTGGGTTTGAATTTGCAAACCGCCGATACTGTCATTATTTTCGATACTGATTGGAATCCTCATCAAGATTTGCAAGCTCAAGACAGAGCTCACAGAATTGGACAGAAGAACGAAGTCAGAATTTTGAGATTAATTACCAATGATTCGGTAGAAGAAGTTATCTTGGAGAGAGCCCATCAAAAGTTAGATATTGATGGTAAGGTTATTCAAGCCGGTAAATTCGATAACAAATCTACCGCAGAAGAGCAAGAAGCATACTTGAAAAGATTGCTTGAGGCAGAGGCAGATGATGACGAAAAGGAGGAGAATGATTCACTTGATGACGACGAACTTAACGAAATCTTGGCTCGTTCAGAAGAAGAGAAAATTTTATTTGCCGAGATTGATCAACAAAGAAGAGGGTCCGATAAAGCTATGAAGACCAGATTGATCGAAAGAGCGGAATTGCCATCCGTTTTCACAGAAGATATTTCGAGGCACTTTGAGAAAGATACCACAGAACTTGCCAGAATGAGAGACAAGAAGAAGGTCAAATATGATGATGGTTTGACCGAAGAGCAATGGTTGATGGCAATGGACGACGATAATGATACAGTTGAGGCCGCTATTAAGCGTAAAGAATCAAGAATGTCTAGAAGAAAGAGAAACAAAGCAACAAGAGAAGGTCTTTTGGTTGACGAGATAGAGGATGAAGACGTTGGCGAAGATGACGATGATGAGGAGGATGACGACGAAGACTCGAAGTTTGACGACGCCGAAGAAGAAGAGGAGATCAGACCAAAAAAGAGACAACGCAGAAGCAAGACCCCTCAAGCAAACGGAGGCAGCGAAGAACCTGTCGACTACTTGACGCAAAGATGTCAAGAAGTTCTCTCTAAAATTATGGAGCTCGAGGCGGCCGATGACGGGCACAAGGTGTCTGAGATTTTTGTCAAGTTGCCTTCCAGAAGATTGTATCCGGACTACTACCAGATCATCAAGCGTCCAATTTCCATCAACCAGGTCAAAAAACAGGTTGATCAACATCGTTTCGAGACTTTCGAGACGTTTATAGAAGAGTTGAGAACAATGTGTTTGAACGCCAAAACCTACAATGAAGAAGGATCATTCGTGTACAGCGATGCCGACATGATTGAGAACTTGCTTGATGAAAGCTTACTTAACTAAAGGAAGTCTGATCGACTGCCTTTCAAAAGACCATATCCACCTTCTTTTCACGATGCTTAGATAGTATAAACCCAGAGTAGCGAGTCAAGTAATGTATTAATATTGAAACCCGGCCTTAAGCGATGAGCCAATCAAGTTTGCGCGTTTTCCATTACTAATTAGTAGCCACGGCTGGATGCACGCGTGTATGACAAAGTTGCAAAAGGCCAGATGCGCCGATGGCAGACTACTGCAGAAGGCTTCTAGACCGAGCTCGAGCATTGTAATCAACAGGACGCTGTGAGCGACTCTCAGTGGAACTTCTCATGGTGACTCACCCACGAGGCACGATCGGTTGCCTAGACCGGTTGTCACTGCCCATCGGTGCTGATCGTCCGACTTGTAAGCCTGATTACGTTATCGTAGCGCATGCATGGTATGGTCGAGTGCCTCCCTCTGCTCCCCACAATTGAAATTGGGTATAAATACCAACATGAGCGGTCCCAATTGTACGAAGCAAGTTTTGGGCCACTCAAATTCAGTCTAGATGTCATCAATTATCTTAAAACCTTCTTTTCTCACAACCGCCAGGCAGGTGGGCAAGCAGCACTCCAAAGGGATCAACGTCTCGTTGATAGCCGGGATTGTCGGAGCCGGTTCCTTGGCCGCCTACTACTACCAGAAGCAAAACGGACACAATGGCGGTAGTGGAAACGGAAACCGTCTTGGCCCATTGATGGCCGGGACCGCGTTGGTGAACAACGCAGACATCCCCAAGGGAAAGAAGCAGTCCGACTACCAAGCAGTGTACAATGCCATCGCCGAAAAGGTGGAGGACAATCTCGACTACGACGGCGGTGCTGGATTCTACGGGCTTTTGTGTAGATTGTCGTGGCACACATCCGGCACCTACAAAAAGGAAGACAACTCGGGCGGATCATACGGAGGAACCATGATCTATTCCCCCGAGAATTTCGACCCCGAGAACGCTGGGTTGGCCGTGGGACGTGACTTCCTCTTGGAGTTCAAGGACCAGTTCCCTTGGATTTCCCGAGGTGACTTGTGGACCTTGGGAGGTGTTGTTGCGGTCCAGGAAGCTGGCGGTCCAAAGATTCTCTGGAGACCCGGTCGTAAGGACCATCTCGAAAAAAAGACCATTCCGGAGAATGGCCGTTTGCCTGATGCCTCGAAAGAAGACCCCAAGTATATCAAGGGTCTTTTCGGAAGAATGGGATTCAATGAAAGGGAAACCGTCGCATTGATCGGCGCCCATTGCTTAGGCAAGTGTCACGTTCACAGTTCAGGCTTCGATGGTCCTTGGGGTCCATCGTTCAACATGTTCACCAACGACTTCTTTGTCAGATTGTTACAAGACTGGCACATCAAAAAGTGGGATGGAAAGAGGCAATACGAGGATAACGAGACCAAGTCTTTTATGATGTTACCAACAGACATGGCGTTGAAACAGGACTCAAACTTCCTCAAATACGTCAAGGAATACGCCGCTGACGAAGACTTGTTCTTCAAGGACTTTGCAAAGGCATTCAGCACTTTGCTTGAATTGGGTATCACCCATCCAAAAGGATCTACCCCATTTGAGTTCAAAACTTTGGACGAACAACTGGAATAGCTCTCTATACACAGATAATATATACCTTCAATACTAGCATGCCCTGTCAATAGAGCACTTTGACGTACTGGTGCAACTAACACTTTTTCGCAGCCGGTTACCCTACCTGTACATTTGGGACCGCGCACTTCTGAGCACATTTGGGTTTATTCCAATAAGTCGCTGCTCCGTTCGCACACCCCAGAGGTCGCATTATCACTCGCACGACTCTGGAAGGTGAAAAATTTTGCACATTCGAATACTGAGATCCAGTATAAGACCGAACCAAAAAAATTTCACTTCCCTCTTCTTTTCTTTTCCTTAGTTCACCAGTCTCCCATAATGAAGTACATCCAAACCGATCAAATCTTAGAAATCCCAGAAGGTGTCCACTTGACCATTAACGCCAGAGTTATCAAGGTCACTGGCCCAAGAGGTGAATTGTCCAAGGACTTGAAGCACATTCACGTCACCTTCGCTAAGATCAACAACAAGGCTGTCAAGATTACCGTCCACAACGGTGACAGAAAGCACGTTGCTGCTTTGAGAACTGTCAAGTCTCTTATCTCTAACTTGATCACTGGTGTCACCAAGGGTTACAAGTACAAGTTGAGATACGTTTACGCGCATTTCCCTATCAACGTCAACGTTATTGAACAAGACAACCAAAAGTTCGTCGAAATCAGAAACTTCTTGGGTGAAAAGAGAGTCAGACAAGTCAAGATCTTTGACGGTGTCACTGTTGAAGCCTCTGCCAACCAAAAGGATGAATTGGTCATCACCGGTAACTCCTTGGAATCCGTCTCCCAAAACGCTGCTGACATCCAACAAATCTGTCGTGTCAGAAACAAGGATATCCGTAAGTTTTTGGATGGTATCTACGTCTCCGAACGTGGTACTATTGAAGAAGAAGCTTAAGTTTGAACAAGATTGTTAATTTTGCTGCAATCGGTCAAACTGCCGAAAAAGTTGTGTATCAATACATTTCTAATCATTCCTCGATTTTTTTATGAGTTCTCAGGGTTTTATAGTTGAACAATTGGTTGTTTATCATTTGGGTTGACCCTGTCTCATCTATGTGGATTTGTTATCGTGCTCAGCTAGAATACAGAGCCACCAACGATCTACTTGTAGCAAGCGCGAGACTAAGGGTTATTGGATATAGATAGTAGGAATTCTTGGGCTGTGAAAATTTTTCCTCATTACATTTTCTAACCGAAATTTGAGTTTGAACAATTTAAGAATTTCTACAGTCGTTTCCGATAACCGAACAAGTCTGAATCGTGGAGCAAGATTTTGCATCATTGAGTTGTTTTCGATAACGTTTGAGCTGAAAGGTTTCAGCGACTAATGTTAGTGGATGCTACTCAATGTCGCAAGATCAAAAGTCGGGCAGGAGGCTGATGGCTGTGCTGAGCCGAGCCAACCGCTCCTCCCACTTTGCCGCCAGCCACATGATAATGATGGCGGTTGATGTCAACCATGTACTGGCAGAAACTTAGGCCTACTCTACACGACGGCTCTGCCCACTGCATTGGCCTCGGCCCCAGACAAATCCTGTACTTCGTAGTCCTGAGCATTTCTCACCAGTGCCGGTTTCGCTCGTTTGGTGATAATCGGAAACGGCCTGCGAATCGACATTTCATCGTTCTTTTGGTCAGAAACCATGGCAATCAAAGTGGCATTTTTGGGCCCTGAAGGGACGTATACCCATCAAGTAAGTACATCGTTGATCTTCGGCAACTTATTTCTTTTGGTATTGGATCTCAACTAACCTCCAGGCGGTAATCCAGCAGTTTGGTGACGATGCTGACAAGGTCTCCATATATCCCCAGAAAAGTATTGCCGACTGCTTCGATGCTGTCGACCACCAAGGAATGGACTTTGCGGTGGTGCCGTTTGAGAACTCGACCAACGGACAGGTGGTGTATACGTACGATCTTCTCAGAGACTGGTTCGTACCCTCCACGGGTAGAGCGAACCAAAGCAGCATAGGTGACAAACCGCTCTCTCGCCAACCTCCCGCCTTCAGCATCGTGGCAGAGCAGTTTGTTTCGATCCATCACAACTTCATCACCCGAGCAGATTCTATTGAAGATGTCAAGACCATCTACTCGCATCCACAGGTGTGGACTCAGGTTTCGGCATTTCTTGCGTCATCTTCCTTGTCTTCTTCGGTCATGAAAATAGATACTTCGTCAACCTCCAAGGCTGCCGAAATGGTCTTTGAAGACTCGAGCAATACCTCAGCGTGTATTTCGTCTACTATGAGCTCGCAGTTGTACCAGTTGCCGATCATGAACGAAGGAATCGAGGACAACGCAAACAATACCACCCGGTTTCTTGTCCTAGGCAATCCCAAGGCTGCAACCATACCTCGAGATGTCCCCGGTGGAAACGCTAGTCCGTCTAGAACTCGTGTCACGTCGTTGATTTTCTTGTTGAATCATGACAATCCCGGAGCGTTGTGTGAAGCCTTGTTGTGTTTTAGCAAGCACAATGTGAATTTGACGTCCATTAACTCCAGGCCGTCCCACTTGAGACAGTGGCAATACATTTTCTTTGTGGAAACTTTGGAAGAAGAAGTCGGCGACTCGAATATCTCGGCCTGTCTTGAAGACGTCAAGTCCGTTTGCTCAGACGTTGTGGTCTTGGGAAGTTTCGAGAGAAGTTGGAGATTCAAGTTGGAGTGAAGGACTGTGGCGAGTCACTCGAAACCGCTACCTTTTGCTCAAGATCTCTTAGATGTGTATAATACTATAAACGATACAGTGCCATTCAATAGCAAACTAGTCATTGATATTATTTCTTGCAAGTCGTCAAGGCTCGCCGGTGGTTCGTTACGTTCCCAAAAGACTTGTGTGGCTGTGATCTACCCCGGGGCAATGGCCAACGTGCCATTGCTTCTCTTCTCTTTGTACAGACAAAAGGTTTGGGCTCGCTAAGAACCAAACTTTTGATACGTCCATTCGGTATTATCCAATGGACAAGCGTTTCTGGTCTTTAGCCATCTCTTGATACAGTGCAAGTGGAACGCATGGTTGCACACACCCCAGGCCGCAATACACTCTTTGTCGCCATTGTTGATTGAGTTGGGCTGGCACTCAATGCACGGTTCCATCAAGTGGTTTCTGCAAATGGCACAGTTCTCGATTTGGATATCTGTAGGTTAGTATTGGAGTTCCTCAGGAGGCTCACGGAAAGTGTTGGAAAGTAACGTACCCCACGACCAGAATGCTACGGCGGTCCATTTCTTCACCTCGAATCTCTGTTTCGACGGTTTCTTGGTGTCAAGAACTTGTGCTTCGGATTCTAGACCTTTGTTAGTAAGAGGGTTGGCAAAAGCGCCGTCTATGGCACGGGCGGCTTCTTCTGGGCGACACATACCACTATCGACATCCATGTGATCGTGCTCGGACATCGTTGCAGTGCTGGATACAACGAAGAAGATCACTAATCACCAATATTTGGAGTGAGGTCTGATCGGGCTCGCGTTTTTGGCACACGAAAAACGCTTGCCAGCCCAAACTGACTAGAGCAGTTACCACACCACACAAATATGTCTGCAGAGAGCGGTGACCTTATATCGTCTTTGTATCCGCCTCCGCCGGTGTACTACAAGTACTTTACTGCAGACAACTTGAACAAGTTCAAGGAATGGCAAGAAAGCTCGGAAAATGAGGAAACGGACTCCAAGCAACCGTCGGTGCCCGTCGAGTCTGACGAGACACAAGAAGCAGACCCGGAAAAGGGTGTGTCGGCCAGAGTGCCTCCTGGGGAGCTCAAACTCATGGTGCCACCAGTACAGCCAAAGGAAACTCATTACCGAGGGTACGGAAATCTATGGTCTTTTGAAGACAAACTTCCCAGCTTGAAGAGCGCCAATTGGGACCAGCTATACCAAGATGACGACGAGTCGATAACGTCGGAGACCAAGATCAAAGAGCTCCACAAACTCATGGACTCTCTCTTGCTTAACTTTCTCGAATTGATAGGAGTGGTTTCGATTGACCCGCAGCAATTCGAAACAAAGGTCAAGGACTTGTCATTGATATTGATCAACCTCAACCACCTCTTGAACACCTACCGACCTCACCAGTCCAGAGAGAGCTTGATCATGTTGATACGGAAACAGATCGAGGCCAAAAAATCCGAAATATCCAACATTGAGTCGGTAAGCTCACAAATTAAGAGTAAGATATTGTCACTAGCTGAGGATATTAGCGACGCTGGCCAGGACAACACAGATGAAACAGAAGTATCCAAAACAACGACAGAAGAACAGAAGGACGCTATAATAGAAAAATTGCTAGCTGAAATATAAAGTCTGGTCTACGCCTCCACTACATTTCTTAATTTTTATTCAACCTTGTAATACTATTATATGGGGCAATCTCGACCCACTTTCAAAACAAGTCTAGGATGTCAGAATTGGATTTGTGAGCACTTTGGTTACCGTCTTCGTTCAAGCTCAATCCAGACAAGCCTTGGGTTGCGGGTGCTTGAGCCCCAGCCGGTGGTGCGGTATTGAACAAGCTCAAGATGTCATTGGTGTTTTGGGATTGGCTTTGTGCTTGGCCATGTCCTTGCGATGGAGTGCTTGGGGTGTTGAATAAGTCATTCAATTCGTCTAACAAGTTACCCGAGCCACTTCCGTTATAACCTGCTTCTCCACTTCCGTCTGCTTCGTCGTCATCGTCGAAATCAAGCAAGTTTTCATTCTTAGAGTTGTTGATGATTTCTTGCTTTGCCAACTTCTTCAAATCATCAATATTCTCTCTAGTCGATTTCTTGTCTCCCGCAATGTTGGACGCGCCTCCCGTGGTAATAAATGTGAATGCTGGTTTGTGGTACACTGATGATAATGTAGATAACTCTTCAATCAAAGCCTCCAACACATTAGGGTTGAAGGTGGATATGGTAGATTTGATGGGCGGTAATTTGGTCAACACAATCTGCTTTTGGGAGTCGTTAGCCGATGATGATAAAAGTCTCCAGTAAATGTAAGCTTTGTCTCTAACATCTGCGTTCTCGCATTCTTGGGTGGCCAACTCCAAAACTTTTTGCAAGAAGTTTGAATATTTGGTGTTTTGAACTGTTAAATTGATCTTGACAATGGTCGTCAAAATATTCAACTGTAACACCGGATCATATTCCAAGAACCCGTCAATTAACTCGGCAAATTTCTCGTTCAAGAGCGAGAAATACTTTGGATATTCCCCTAACAACCATATGTAGCCTGATAATGAGTCGTTTCTGTCCAAGTCCTCGACATGGTTCGAAATCACGGGTATGATCAACGTGATTAAATCGTTCTTGCCTGGATATCTTCTCAAAATGTTGGTCAAAACCACAATAGACTCGTTGATTATCAAGTCTCCGCCTCTCTGATCGATTAAGTTGCACAACAAATTGACTGACTTCACAACGCAGCCGGCCAAGTTGATGGCCACAGATCCAATAGACTTGATTGCCTTTGCTACCAATGCAGGTTCGAATTCCATAGCGTATTCTTTAAGTTCGCCCAAGAGCAAGGAGCTGTTGTGATCGTTGGCCAACCGTATCATGATTTCGAGCTTTTCCAATTTCAAATACAATGGATCGGAATATCTAATGAAAAAGACTCTTAATTCTTTGGACAATATTTGAGGGTATTTTTCGAGAATGATTCTGATATTCTTCAATCCGACGTATTGAGCCTCCGGAATGGAGGAGCTGATGAGTGAAACCAAAGGAGCCGAAAGCTTTTTCAAGATGGACGTTCTTTGTGCAGTCACGGGGATGTAGTCGAGATGGTGGATAATAGCTTTAATCGAGCTCAAAACAACAGACGGGTTGACGTGCTGCAATTGAGGTACGATTCTCTCGATAATGTGGTTCAATTCTTCTTTGTCGGTGGTATGGTAGTCTGTTAAAGTCGTCAAGATGGTGATTCTTCCCCATTCAGTACACTCGTTCAAACACATGAGCAAACTTTTGATGACGTCTGAAGTCACCGTGAACACTTCCAAATTAGGATCGGAGTTCATGTCCCTGATCTCCTGCAAGGCGTTCAAAGAATTGGCGATGACCATTGGATTGGGGTCCTTGATCAACTTTTTCAATTGATCTAAGAAGCCAAACTCAATGCACATTTCCGAGTTCAAGTCGAACAACTTGGCGACACAAATGGCAGCCGTCTTCCTGACATACGGATTATCGTCCCGCAATGTTCTCAGCAAGGGCATCTCCATGTAGTCGACCATCTTGGCCACTCTGATGCAGCCCATGGTTCTGATAGCAAGTGCTCTGATCAAAGGATTGGGGTCCTCGGTGTCCTGGACAAAAGTATTCACAGCCAAAATGCAAAGCTCCGGATGGGTCTTGGCATAGTTCATCAAGTACAAGTACACCAATTTCTTCTGCTCGAGATCGTAGGTGGCAATGTTCTTCAAGACGTCTGGAAACAACGACGACACATCTTTGCCCACGGTCATGGCCTGGATGACCCGCTGGATGGCGTCTTTCCGCTCGCTTTTGTACTGCGAAACCAAGCCGTTCCGCAACTCGAAGGTCTCGCCCTTTTTGGGGCCCTTCAAGAAGTTCCGGATCTTCTTTTCAAGCGACATGTCTGGAGAAGGTCAATCAATTTGTTGTCATAATTGTAGACTCGTGTTGATTTGACGCGTGGTCACGTGACTGGGCCCGCTGGGCGCCAGATCGACGCAACCGGGTGGGTTCCTTAGCTGCGTGCCTGCATGCAGTCAGGCCACCCACCAGACGTAGAGCCCCCACGAGCCCAGTGGAGAAGCAACGACGACGATGGCAGTCTACGGGAAGTCGAGCAAAAAGAGAGCGCGGGGCCCGTCCGAGCGGGACAGCTTTTCCAGCGACGACGAAAACGACGACGTTCTCGCTACGAGCCACGCCAAGGTAGCGAGGTCCAGCGACAGCTTGGTGGATGTGGTTCAAGACCGGGCCACCACCACCACGAGACTGCGGGACGCTCGTGCTCCCGGGTCGGAGCTCCTTCCGTCGGCGCTGTTTGTGTCCCCCAAAAAGTCTCCACTCAAGCAGCTTCCGGTCATCACCGACCACTTGACCACTTCACCCCGGAGGTACAAGAAGTTGATGGAGACGGTCGAGCTCTCGCCCGGAAGAAACGGCGGGAGTCCCGGCCGGCGCGACCTGCTCAATGCAAAGCTTGCGAGCATCGCGGACTCGCCGCAGACCCCGAGACTGGCCCGAAGCAAGGGACGAATCGCATCTCCAAAGCTCACTCCGAAAGAGAAGAATGCGTGGGACAACTTGTTTGAAAACATAGAGGAAGAGAAGCCCCGGGTGTTGCCGCTCAGCGAGGATGACGGAAACGTCAGCAGCGATTCGGCTACCCCGGATAGCCAGCGATCTGGGGCTGCCTTGGACGTCGACTTGCGACTCATCACCAACATATTCGACGCATCCGAAAGAGGTGCTGTGAAAACTGACCCCGCCGATGAAGCGAAAGAGAGTCGCCAGGCAAGATCTGGTGCAAAGCCGAACTCGGCGCGGTCCGTTCTGGAACCCAAGTATGGTCTCGAGCGGTCGTATCTACAGCATGATAAGGATGACCGGGACAGAAGCACCGGTGCCAACGATGAGGGAGACTCCGACCAGCCCCTATTCAATATCAACGACTTGCGCAAGTCCGCAATGACCAGCAGGGTAGACGATACCGTTGCACTCATGCTTGAGGGGCTTGTGTTCAACCTGCTTTCGCCGTTGGTGGCCAACAACTCAATCTTGATAGCAGCACTAATGGACCTCAGTATTGAAGCTGCCGACCCAGAGCATCGCAAAGAGATTCTAGCCTGCAAAGACAGCATAATACCTCGTCTACTGCGTATAAACGACCAGTTGGTCGAGTTAGGCTTGCACAATGGCGAAGCTCTGTTACTAGAGTTTCTTATAGCATTTTGCACCCACGCAATAGTGAGTGAGGCCCCTCAAACACATGTGTTGGACCATGCACAAGTCATACAATACTCAAACTACTTGGGAAACACATTCACAACCGAAAAGCTACTGGAGGTGCTCGGCTCACGGCTTGGAGATTTGCAGAAGACGATCAAGAGTCGAGGTTTGGATCCAGGAATACCTCTAGGCACTCAACCATGCTTGCCTCTTCAAGTTTCCTTCCTTGCACTATCTCAAACGCATACACTCGAGACTTTAGGGTTGGCATGCGACTGGTACCGCCGAACATCAGACACAGCCCTTCGTCTCAAGTTGTTGGGGATAATAGAAAAATGTATTGAAAATGGAATCGGAAGCGAGCAGAACCACAGCGGTCTCCAAGAGTTGCTCGAGTCGTCTTTCGAAAACATTCGGCAAGAGACGTACTCTGAACAAGATGTTGGGGTCTTGAAACTCGCTGTGTTGGTTACCACCAGCTATCCCAAATGCGACTCATCGTGTCTGCTTTACCTATCGACAAATGTTCAGTCGATATTAAACATGGTCAACAGAACGTACGACGGTGCCATAGGAGGAAAATTGGACTCAACAATACTCACCCTATCGCTCTTCGGTGTGGGGTTTCTTGTGAACTTGATCGAAAACCAAGAGATGGGGGCGTTCGACATAGACGTATCCTCAAACATCGAGCGCATGCTGGCGCTCCGCAGCGCTCAAGTGGCGCCAAACGAAGCGCTCGACCACCTCAAGGGCTATAACTCAATCTTCCTCGGTCATTTGAAGGTAGCTCGTCATCCACGCATCATCGATACCGCGGTATTGATTCACAATCTCACCACATTCCAAATGTCAATCGACAACTCTGGCATCGATAGATGTATTACCACTTTGATAAGCGAGCTAACATCCTGAGGCAGATACGAGCTTCAGCGGCAGCGTCAAAGGACTGGTAGTACAATAATTTTCACGAAATAACACAGAACATACAAGTCCATATCTGTTCACTGTGGCATCAGCAGTAGACTGGTACTACGACTCTCTTGTAGCCCACACCTCGTCCTTCGGCTTTCTTTCCGTTCTCTCTCTCCCGCTACATGTTCCCTCTACGTTTTGTTATTCACAATCTGTATTACTGTACAAACGGACTTGTCTTTAAGGATTCATCATTGTCGTGAACCCAATGTGAATGGATGGAAATGGATGGATGAGAACTCGATTCTGGTATCCTGGTCCAACGACTTACTCGTCCTTGATACCGGCGATGGCTCTACCAGTGTAAATCAATGGTATGGCGGTGCTCACGGCGAAGATGGCGTAGTATGGGTAGACGATGAACTTGGAGTATTTACCTCTCAACCACAATGGCTTGGTGGATGCTTGGTAGTGCTTTTGCAACTTGATGATTCTTTGGGGATCCATATTAGCGGTTCTTGGGTGTTAGTTGACAGCTGCCGTACTGGTGATCTCTGTTTGTACTTACACTTAGTGTGTGGGTTGGTCTACAGATTTATCAAGTGATTTTTTCTGATGTTCGTTTCTCATATTGCCTATTGGTTGGTTTTTAGTGGTGGTTGAGGATCACGTGAGACTCGTATAAATTGGTAAGTACACGTCCTGTAATCGGGCCCTAAGCCCAAGGTCAATGTGTGTCTGGGATCTTGCTATGCTATATATGTAGTGTGGTTCGGCTATGGGTGAGTCTGTTCAAGAGTTCATGTCGGTCAGAAGGGCGGGCGCCGTGAAAGACGCGAGACTGGCATTCCAAATCGGCACCATTTCGGGACATCGAGTGCATGGAGGGTTTTGCATTCTATTCTTCGTCGCTGATTTCGATCGTCAGCCTTCTCAGTCGCCGTGGAACCGAAACGCCCACTATTTCAGGGTCCGACTCTTCAACGTGTCTATTATGGAACACGTCCATAGCGTCTCTCAAGTCCTCGGAGCGGAAGTAGTCTTGGAACATGCCATCCTCATCGCCACTGAGCTCTATCGGGGAGTCTGCGCTGTTGCCCCCCTCGTGAGCACTGAAACCAAACCACGCCTCAGGGGAAGACTCGTGCGACGGTGCCTCCTCGCTGGATAGTATGTCGTCCTCCAGGTTGTCATGCAAGTCTCTGTGGATCTCCTCGACGCCCCTTGTGTCGAGGAAGCTGTCGGCCGAATCGTACTCATTGTCGGAATCGCCACCCTCATGTTCTTCGTCAACGGCGTACGGGTAGGTCTGGCCGTCATCGGACTCGTAGTACTCCTCGTCCTCGTCCTCATCCTGCGGGAACCTGAACCGGGTACCACAATGTAGGCATACCGTGCCATTGGCTTCCCAGTGGCAGTTCCCACACCGCGGCACGCCGTCGGAGTTGTCCAAAAACGTGAATCCGGACAGAAAATGATCGCCAAACAACTGGTTGTGCTTCGAGTCAAATTCGTACACCTTGATGCTCTCGTCTCTCTGCTCGATCATCTGCTGGCGTTTGTCTGGCTGGGCCGTCGTGTCTATTATGGTGTCGGTGATGTTCTTTGCTATTTCTTTCAACTGGATGTTCAACACGGGCTTCAGGGCGATTTCATGCCGGCAAGTTGGACACGTCATCTTGTTGCCGAACCACGAGTTGATGCACTCGTAGCAGAATGAATGGCCACACTCGGACGTGACCGGAGCATGCATCGTTTCGGAGCACACCGCACATTCTAGGAGGCTCGTTAGCTTACCCAACAAGTTGCTGGTCAACAGTTGGTCCTGAAAAAACACACGTTAGTATCACAGCGTGGTGTACAGTCGTGCTGGCTAGTCAAACACTTACGATTTCTCCCCAAACCTTGTGATTTTCGTCCATAGTGGGCATCAGGCTGAAGAGTTGTAACAAGTCAGTCAGGCACAGCTGTGGTGCGGTATGCAGGACGCGGGTCTCTCCTCTACAGCACTATGTGCAGGCAATAGTGACAGTTTCAATACGGGGCCCCCCATCCAGACCACCGGTTCTACAGGCTACTAAAGGTCGTGTGTATTTACATGATGCTGGGTGCTATTTTAGACTCTCTCTGTCTCCTCCTCGCTCTGCTTCTCCTGTCCTCGGAACCGCTGCTCCATCCATCTGTCCATGAGCTCAAACGTGCGCGATACCGTTTGCATGATTTCTGGTCGATCGCGGCTGAGACGAAGGTCGATGTCGGCTATCAAGCCTCGTAACTTCTCTATGGAATGCTCCAATGCGCCCAAGTCGATGGGATGGGCCCCACTGGTGCCCTCTTCTTGTGTTTCTATTATTGGTGCTCTGGCACGGTGGTACGCCAACTTCTTGGCTAGTCTCTTCTCGATGTAGCAACACTGGTGGTAGAGATACGGACTAAGTATGATCTCGTCTATGGGGAACTCGTCTATGACCTGGACTATGTTCGCGAAGTCGCTGCAAATGGAGCTGTTCCGAAGTTCGATGTTCAATCGCATCATCTTCGAACGATCGTCTAAATCGTCTTCATTGATGGACCCCAAAACGTGCTTGGACTCTTGGAAAAGATTCTTATTCATCAACATCCTGGCAAACTTGATCTTGTTATTTGTTGAAAGATGGTCAAGCTTCAAGTTTTCAAAAAACATTCGAAGAGTCCCTTTTTTGCTGTTGGCTTGAAGAATTATGAGCTCAAACTCGTACTTGCGTATGTCATACATCCTGATTTTCTTTGCCAAGTCAACTAGTATCATTTTGTTGCTCATGTCCAGTCTCTGGAAAGTTTTGATCAATAAAGAAAAATCTGGCCTCACGCCCTTTCTCAAGACATCGATGAACCCCTTGTTGACTCTGAATTGGACTTGGTCGGTGAATCGGATCATTTTCCCATCATTTTGTTGCTTCCACTGGATTTTGCTCCAGTTATTGGAGTCGTACTTCTTTCTCTTCACGTCTAATATGTTTCTGTCTAGATGGCTCGGTGTCAATTGAGAATTGACTTTTGTAGTGGATAACAAAGAGAGAAGCAACTCTTTCTTCTCTTTTCCAAAGTACTCATTGCTTTTAATCCAAGTGTGGAACTTGTCGGAGTATTCGTCAGCATGGTACGGATACGTGGTCACAAACGTCTCGAACAACTTCTTGATGTAGACTTCATTGAATTGCGTGCGTGCGGTAATGGTGTCAAGATACTTGAATAGCGAGACAAACTTGTTATTCTTTGAGTAATACTCAGCTATCAATTCGTAGTATTTCTGATCCACGGCTAGATCATTCTTCTTGATCATCATGAGCACATATTGGACCATTTTTATGTCGGAATACCTCACGAAGAACTCAAGAAAGCGGTAAAGAAAGTCGAGTTGCTCGCTCGGGTCTGCAATGTCGTTGCTGATACCGTTGAGCAGTACGATGTGTTCCTGAAGGACCACCTTTTTCTTGGTATGGGTATCCGTGCTTAAGATCTTTTGTTGAAGTTCTATCATTCGCACCAAGTGGTGGTCCGAGACCGAGTAAAGTTTCAATGACTCTTTGTATGCGGCAAGCTCCTCCGGCGTCGCCCACTTGTAGTGATATTCGAGTAGTATGGATAGCACTTTTGGAGTCGGTGGTTCCTCAAAGTTCTGAGTCCAACTGTGAAATGCAGAGATAACATTCTCAAAAAGCGCATCTGATTTGATCATGTTGATGATTACTGTTTCAAGCAAGGATACGTCTAACGGTCTCCCCAACGCTATTATGCTGTCGAACAAATTCTTCGAGAACTCCACTTCGTAGTTACAGATGAAAGCGCTCAACATATAACTCAAGGTGCCGGAGTCGTATGTGCGATGTTGCAAGTATGAGTGTATGAGGTTCTCCATCTTGGCCAAATCGTTCATGTGATAACAAAGCCAAATGTAGTGGTCGTTGAACTTTTGGTCCATGGAGTCCATTATGCCTTCAAAGTCTTGGGCGATTTGATAAAGAATGGGTATTTTGTCTTGCAAATAGAGGTAGTACGGATCGTCCACCTGGTTCAACGTGGAGTATCGGGGAGACTCTATGGGGCAGTCCTTGGAGTACACGGGCCTTCTTTGGGGAGATTCTTTCAATGCTTCATCGAGAACGAAATTCACGACGTTAGGATCGAGTTTGGGATTCTCTACCAAGAGAGCATGAACTTGTGCCAAATCGCCTTCGTTTAGCAAGTCGATAACTTGATTTATGAACGACGGCTTGGTGTCCCTTGCAAACCGGCTCTTGAGTGAAGCGGTCAACAGTAGTGGCCCCAAGGAGCCGGCGGTGGCTTTGGGAGTGCTGTAGTTGAAGAAGTTGGAAGGAATGTCATTGGCGGGCTGGAGAGTCCACTTCGAACTGTCTTTTGTGATGGATGAAGTATGCGAAAAATGTGCTACAAATGTGTTTTGAAGCGGGATGACGGAGTCGTGGAGGATTTTGAGCCTGCTGCGGTGTCTTAGTGGCCAATGTCGTAACAGCATTGGAGTATTTGCAGACGACGACTCTGCTCTAGGATGCTTAACATACTGGATGGTGGAGCTCAAAAAATTGTGCGACTAGCGTGCGAGAAAAAAAGATGACAGAAGTCAGTTGAAGCTTTTGGGCGGGAGAGGGAGGACGGGAGGCCAGGCAGCACCGCACGGGACGCGTGATTGTGGTCTCCCACGCGTAGGATCATGGTCAGTCGAGGGGCACCCACCCCGTTACTTTGCGAAAGTGGAAACAGCACCTCTCTTTGGAACGCCTCCCAAGACACGTAGTTCGGGCAGCGGTGCTTGATCGAAGAGAGCGACAGGTGAGTGGGGCAGAGAGTACGGAGCGTGAATATGGGAGAAGAGGAACAAAGCGAAGAGAAAGGAGGGCGTAGGGCAGGCCCAGTTGAGCGATTTTGCCCCTGCGCTGGGCGTGCAGCGCAATATCCTTCTCGTATCAAGGGGAGCTGTTTCGCCGAACTGTGTCGGCACTGGAGATCGGTTCGGTTCTTCGATACCTAAAAATACAATAGGATCTGCACCAGCAGTATGTGGGCCCCCGCCGTTCCCGTCGCTGCAAGCGGGAATTGCAGCGCAGTCTAAGCCCCTACCCCTCAGCGGTTGCCTTTATCTACTGGCAATGTGTCGGACAGAGGGACTGCAAATTGTCGCATTTCTGTATAGTGGAGGCCGTTTCGCCGTGATTTAAAGTTGAGCGAATTAATTTCTGAATCTCTCACTTGGCATCACACAGGGCACTCTCGCCGTAGAGGAGGGTGCCGTTCCAGCTTCCGATCCAGACGGCCATGGCGTGGCGCCGCGCGCCTGTTGCTGTCCGGCGGGATGGCTGAAGCGGACCCGTAGGCCGTGTCTCGCGAGCGTGCTGCTTTCGACCGCTTGTCGTCGCTTTCGCAGGGTCCCCCATCCCAACGGCTCCCCACTCGGGGTGGTCTGCAACCCGACCCCATCGCAGCAACGCCGCTCCTGGGGGAGAGCCCCAGAACGCCGCCTCCTCTACGCCGAGTTGTTGCCACTTCTCGCTCCGCTCTTAAGCTCTCTCTGTTTTGACTCCTTTCCCGCAAGAGCCACATCTTCTGCTTAGGTTGCCCATTGCGGTGGGCACCTGGGGGGTGGAGGCTCGATCGGAGTGGGCCCCGGTGCCATGTGCCATGCTAAGGCGTGCCCCTCCCCAATTTGGCAACTCTGCGCAAGGAAAAACTTTCCACTATTTATTTGGCGTGGAATCCACTCATCACAATACACACAAATAGTTTCACCACATGGTCCTTATGATTACGCAGTTTCTCCGCTAAAAACTTGGTCAGAGTGCTCTACATTATTTCCAAATCCATCTCCGAGTGACCTGTTCCGTTTCGTACCGACATAGCCACCGCCCCTCCAGTTGATCACCTTTGCGTCGTTCCGAGAAAACTATGTCCCTGTAATCTGTCCAGCCGCCCAATATGTCAGACTCCGAAAGTTTCCGCTCTGCATCTCCTGCAAGGGATATCAGAAATACAAATCCAGACGAAATCTTGGATGACCACAGACACCAAGTGCAGTCCCTCCCCGCAAGAGTGACCCTCGAATCCGCCATAGACGATTCCGATACCACCGACGACCAGCGCAACCTACGCGGTAGCGATCACATCCGCCGCTCGTCGAGGCGCAACTCCGGCCACGACCCCATGGAGAGGAACTACGAAACAGGCCCCTCCAGAGCCCATCGCTCCTCGCAAATGACCAGCTTGCGTCGCGACTACATGTTGAGCACGCACGACGACGACGACGATGACTCCAATCCATACATCCCAGTGACTTTGGGCAATAATCCCGCTGCTTCAATGTCCACGCCTGGTGCGAGAAGGGGAAGTACCGGTGGACGGAGATCGCACTCGTTTTCCGAACACATCAAGTCCATTGTAGTCCCAAAGCTGGGAGAAGAATCTCAGACGGGAGGAATCCTCAAGAACCAAGACAAGAGAAGCGGACCGTCAAACGCGAATAGAAAGTCCAAATCTGGAAGAAGTGGGTCTTTTGTCGACAACACACAAGCGGACCATCTTTCTCCAATGATCAAGTCAAGAACCAACGATAGCAACAGTGCAGAGGATAAGTTCAACGCTGGCAAAAAAGAAAGAAGACCATCCAGATCTTCTATCGATAGCGATGCTGATTCACACGCCTCCAGATCATCACAGGAGACAGAAGAGGATGTTTGTTTTCCAATGTTGAGAGAACACATCCGTATCAAGGGCATTGATTTCGATGAGATTGAAGACTTCATCAAGGAAGAAAGAGAACTCGAAAGATCCTTGAAGCAACAGCAGCAAACCATTGCTGATAGAACTGCTCGTCGTGTCAGTGCTGCGGATGCTAAATCTACAGGATCAGTTGTATCCGC
This sequence comes from Suhomyces caryicola, assembly GCA_030568635.1. Classification (NCBI taxonomy): domain Eukaryota; kingdom Fungi; phylum Ascomycota; class Pichiomycetes; order Serinales; family Debaryomycetaceae; genus Suhomyces; species Suhomyces caryicola. Next base: position 132,660 of record JAJMGG010000013.1, on the reverse strand, counting down.
TCGTAGCAATACGGCACTCAAATACACTCCAAAAAACATCTTGAAGAAAACAAACACTACATTATCGAGACTCAAGTCCAAGAATAGCATTGCCGTTGACGAGGCCTCGGTAAGATCGATCCATGTCCCAAATAAGGATGGTTCCGATGCTTCAACGATGGACGACTTTTACTTGGAAAAAGAAGCAAAAGAATCACCATTGAGAGATCATGCAAACGATGACCTTTCGACAGCATCCGAGCAGGTCAAATTTGGTGGGACCAGAATCACTGACAACTCTTCGGATTTGCCAGATAGATTCTCTTTCTTTTTTTCTGAATCTGAAGAAACAGTACATGCCCCAGATATTCCCTCCATGGTAGGGCCTGGTCAAACTGTGCGTGAGTTGTTCAGGAACGGTGAAAGTACATGGTGGTTGGACTGTGTGTGTCCGACTGACGCAGAGATGAAAATGTTAGCAAAAGCTTTTGGAATCCATCCTTTGACGGCAGAAGATATCAGAATGCAAGAAACTCGTGAAAAAGTCGAATTGTTTAGAAACTACTACTTTGTGTGTTTCCACACTTTCGAACCAGATAAGGAGTCCGAAGACTACTTGGAACCGATCAATGTTTATCTTGTCATCTTCCGTGATGGTGTATTGTCATTCCATTTCTCACCAATGTTGCATCCCGCAAACGTTAGAAGAAGAGTCCGTCAGTTGCGAGACTATGTCGATGTTAGCGCCGATTGGTTATGTTATGCAATGATCGATGACATCACCGATGGATTTGCTCCAGTTATTACAGGTATAGAGTATGAGGCAGATGCCATTGAAGATTCTGTTTTTGTTGCAAGAGACATGGATTTTAGTTGCATGTTGCAAAGAATTGGAGAATCGAGAAGAAAGGTCATGACGTTGATGAGGTTGTTGTCCGGAAAAGCTGATGTGATTAAGATGTTTGCGAAGAGATGTCAAGATGAGGCTGCTGTCCATCATCATACCAACTACGCTACGAACCAACAAGGATCTGCACCGCATGAAGCAGCTAGTGGAAGTGCTACTCCTAATGCAGCTGGGCACTACACGGGTCCATTTCCCGTTGGATTTAACCATAGTGGAACGGGAGGTGTAAGTTTTGGGCCGGGGCCAGGTGCTTCCGCTAACACATTCAGCAACCAATGGCAATATCCTACGCATCCTAATAGAGCCCAGCCAAGAGCTGACATTGCTTTGTACTTGGGTGATATTCAGGATCACGTTGTTACCATGTTTCAGAACTTGTTAGCATACGAAAAGATCTTCAGCAGATCGCACTCCAATTACTTGGCTCAGTTACAGGTGGAATCGTTCTATTCGAACAATAAGGTGACTCAAATGTTGTCCAAGGTGACTGTTATCGGTACCATTATCGTGCCCTTGAACTTGGTTACTGGTTTGTTTGGTATGAACGTTCATGTTCCAGGACAAGGTGGAGATACACTTCAATGGTTTTTCGGAATCTTGGGTGTGATGGTTTTCATTGCACTTTGCGCGACAGTATTCGCTAATATTTGGATCACCAGGGTTAATGGAGGATCTGCCAATTCGCGGCAACCTGCAGTAAGCTCAAGGAGGTCCATCAAGAGCTTAGGCTTAAGAAGAACAAGAGATGGTGCAAAGTCCATTCTCAGTGTTCCCAACAAGTATGACTAGTTACGATATTGGCTCTACTTGATTTCTTGCACAATAAATTATAAATTTTATACATTATAGATTGTTAATTAACATAATAAAAACTCAAGATCTTTACTACTTAATAATTGGTGCCTTGGAAACAGTTACTGTTTCTTTGAGCTCCTCTCTTTTCTAGCGCTTCTTCTGGCACTCATGTCTCCTCTCTCTTTCCGTTTCTCCTCCTCAACAGGAACCCATATGTCATTTTCACCTGCGCCTTCAGGAAGCTTTGGTCCATTTTTGTCCCTGAACACTTCCGATCTCCAGTTCTGCAAGTGTTTCTTCTTGGTGTACTTTCTCTTGTCTTTCATTCTGGACTCTTTTGGCCTGTATGGAGCAAACTTCTTTATACCGATGAAAGAGTTCAACTGCTTGTCATCTGCTAAAATAATGTCTCTTGTCGTTAAGCCGAATGCTTCTGGAGAGACTTCACGGTATTTGAATTTGACCTCATCCTGGGATTGAGAGCGCCCTCTCTCTTCTTCTATTTCGTCTATGAGTCTGGACGTGTTGGCCTCAACAATTTCCTGGGCCTTTGCTTTCAATGACTCCTTACCCTTCTTGGCCGACTTCTTTTCTTTCAAAACTTCCTTCTTGGACTTCTTCTTTGGAGGCAGATCAACGTCCTCGCCCAAGTCCTCGTCATCGCCGTGTTTCTCAACATTTTCAGCATCAACGTTTGCTTCTTCTTCTTCTTCTTCGTCTTCATTTTCATCGCCATTGTGGAAATCGGCCATGATTTCATCGTCTTCATCCCATTCGGGTTTCTGAATCTCGGCACCGTAATACTGTTCGTTGAAAATCTCTGCCATTTTGTTGTCCCAGTCAGCGTCATCAAAGTCATCGTTGAGCAATGACTCACCAAACACCTTCTGAATTGTTTCATCGCTCACTTCTTCACCCACTGCTTCCTTTATCTTAGAAAGTCTGTCCATGACTTTATTCATTTTGGAGGTCTTCTTCTTTTTCAACAATTCCTCCTTCTTCTTTGCTTCCTGAGCCTTCTGCTCGAGCTCCTTTTCTCTTTGCCTCTTTCTGGTGTTGGTGGCTGATCTTCTCAATGTTGCTTGATTACGTGCATACGAAACAATCTCTGCTGCATTGGCATCTTCGTACCTAAAGTTGTAGGCATGTTCAAACTTCTCGACAGCATCATCAAAATCCTCTTCGTCATCTTGATTAATTTTGTCCAAGTTGATGACCTTGTCGTTTTTCTTGGGAATCCATGCTTGATTGTCCAAAAACGCCTTCAAAAACTCATCTTCATTCTTTGAAGGGTCCGGTAATCGGGTGACCAATTTATCTTCTTCTTCCTTCTCTTCTTTTGTCTTCTCTTTAGGAGCCACCTTCTTCAAAAATTCATCTTCTCCTTCGCTATCTTCGCCATCGTCATTGAAGGCGTTTTTGATATCAGAGAGTAATTGGTTTCTCTCTTCCTTTTCGGCGACTACGAAGGGTTTTTCTCCATCAACAGTCCCGTAATCATTCTCAGTTTCTTCATCTTCTTTATATCCTCCAGAGAGTAAGTTCATTCTGTGATAATCTTTCAAATACATTGGCTTTTCCTTCCTGATCATGGCCTTCATTTTTTCAGGGTCTTCAAAAAACTTCATTTTTGGATCTAACAATTGTTTGGGATCCTGCTTGATAGCATTAAGAACTTTCTCGATCCCCTCTTCCACCTCAGCCGTGATCAAATCGCCGTATTCATCCTCATCTTCAGATGACGATTCCTCATCGGACGCAGAGTCGGACTCTTCCTCTTGAATGGCCACTTTTTTCACGGCTTTCGGCTTTTCAATCTCAGTCTCGGGTTTAGTCTCCACTGCAGTAGCAGGTCCCTTCTCGGCTTGCTCTTTGGCTCTCTTGGTAGCGGACTTTTTTCTGGCCATGTTACTTGTGGTGCTTTATCAAAATATGGGTTTCGCTCTTTCGATGAGATGAGGTTCCGGATCGGTCACGTGAAAAACGCTGCATTTAATTACTGTCGTATAATCGTACTACTAGAGTCTAATAAGTTTCTGGGTGGGGACCTTCTCCTCCTGGTACCACCATCTGAAGGCTAACTCGCATCTGTTGAGATCCAAGTTCTCACTGAGTACCTTCCACATGATTGAAGTTAAAAATTGTCGCTCTTGAATATTGCTGTTAGCCACCAAATTCCATATTTTAGAGAGCCACTTGTCAAAGGCAGACAACGGCAAGTACGGAATGAGGTTGATCATTGAGACCACGTATGCCTCTCTGATCGTCTCTGACGTCAGACGGTCTTGGAAAACGTAGTCAGGAGCTACCTTTCCTCTTGGTAAAATGTCTAGTTTGACCAAGTCCTTCGGCTTTTTCCCTTTGTTGGCATGGTATATATCGTTAGACTTGCGTGTTTTGTCGTCCATGTTGCGAAGCGTAGAGTTAGCCTCAACTTCGGGTATTGGCTGCGCAGAAGCAAACGTGATATCGGCATTTTTGGTAGCCTTTATTGGAACCCCTGCACGGCTATTGGCAGCCACATTGTATAAAAACTCAAGGAATTCTTCACCCGAATTCGAGTAGAGATGGTTGGAATAATGTATTGGCTTCGAGAGGATCTTCTTTCCCAACGTTTCAATTGCAATACTCAATTGGTTGGATGACAACCTAGCAGGGAACTGGCTGATAAGGATATTGATGTATGGAATACATTCTTTGATGTTGGCCTCGTCGTCGTTTGTAAAGCAAAGCAACAAGGCTGAATGACTTGCTTCGATAGTGTTGAAGTCGGTATACTTCAGATCATCCGCCAAGTTCAAGCATACCTCTGCTATTTCTGATTTGATAAAGTCAACATTCTTCACCTTCAGTTGCAAGTAATTTTCCCACAACCCCAAGACAAATAATACCTTCGAACGAGACAAATGATCGTTATTGAGGACATCGGGATGGATATTGAGCTCCGTATAGTCTCCAATCAATTTCATAGACAACCTCTCGAAAGCTGGACCATCCGTCAATGCAATTTCCGTGGAAAGGTAGTAGATAAAATTGTATACATCGAATCCCCCTTGTCCGATTGAAAGAAGAACAAAGTTGATGTGGTACAAGCTAATGAGGATTCTTTGAGATATTTGCCTGTATTCTTGTTCTACTCTTGCCGTTGATTTGGCCAAAAGGAAACTTGCAAAGGAGAAACGAGCACTGGAAGAAAGGAATCTAGTTAAGATTCCTTGGAAAATTATCGTCTCAGCAAACAAGATACCCTTGACAAGATACCAATATTGTTGGTGAGGAGTTTGAGGGCTTGCTGAGCTCTTATCATCGTTAAAAATCGAGTCCCGTGTTGTGAAGTACAAATCACGATTAAACCTCAGTAGATTCTCGAGTAAGTCCATTATCACGTTGAACGAGAGCACGGAGTAGTTCAAACGGCGCAAGTATGCTTCAAGAAGAAACGAAATGCGGTTTGTGTGCTTCACAACTGGTTTTTGTAGAATCTCTTGCTGAAGGGTTTCTTCCAATTTTGAGTCGTTGGGACTAAATTGGAAGATTCGCTTGTAAACCAATACCGACGACTGTGGGTTCAAAAACATTAACTCAAAGATTTTGTTGATCATGAAAACATCTGACACACCTTTGGTGTAGTCGTGAATATTTTCCTCCTTCTTGAAGGTGATCGCCAAGCTCATTATGCTCAAGTTCACTATATCAGGGTGGAGGGTGTTTGAAAGACTATACTTGAGGCTTTCAGTGAACAAGCTATGAATTTTTGAATCCCAATCATTGAAAAACCACTTGTACTCAAACACGTTACTCTGGGTATAGAGCTGATCCCGAAGCTCATTGGATAATAGGAGACCTGATATGATGGGCAATACCTTCCAGCTGTTAGACTGCGGATTGAAGCGGGCGAAATTTGTGATTTCTTTCAAAATGACCGAGTAAAAGGTTTTGATGGAAAGGGTGGGTCTCGAGATCTTGAGCTTCTTATCGGCAATCAACTTGAACACCTCGATAATCAAGTAGTTGGACTCGAAGGAAGGTACGTGCGCCCCAAAGCACACGGGGATGTTCAAGAAGCTGGCCATCACGAGCCGCAAGTTGTGCTCGTGCTTAATGTACGGAAGGTAGTGGTAAAGGTACCCCATGACTTTGGACACTGTGGTTCCTGGGGCTGGCGAGCGAAGATCGTTGATGAGAAGGTCGAGCTCCTGCGGAGCACCGCCGAACCGGTCGTCGCCGGTGGACCCTTTCAAGCTCGCAAAGGAAGTGCCTGGTGGACCCAATTGACTCATGTGATACGCAAATAGATCGAAGTGGAATGACAGGAAATTGAACTTTTGTGGAGAACCGAGGACGAGCCTAAATGGGGTCTGGGTGGTGTTGGTGGGTGCACGTCCCAAAGTCGGTTGCAACTGTGAAAGTCGAACAACCGCTACAGGTCATCAGGAGGCGGTCGCCTGCCTAGACTACTTGTCCCATTAGGTTTGTGTGTTCTTGGTGAGTCTTGTGTCCACTAAATGCGCTCGAATTCTGGTTTTCTATACACATATATCGCTTGTGTTTTATACCCAGTCCACTGGCTTTTTCAAAACCTGAAGCAACTTATCCTCTTCAGATCCCTCTTCTGGGTGGTGGTCGTACACCCACGAAGCGGTCGAAGGCAAAGACATCAAAATGCTTTCGATTCTCGATCCAGGGGTCTGCAATCCGAATTGAGTGCCTCTGTCCAACACCAAGTTAAACTCAACGTATCTGCCTCTTCTGATCTGCTGCCACTTTTTCTGCTCCTCGGTAAACTCGGAATCCTTTCTCTTGAGCACGAGCGGTATGTAGGAGGGCAAGAACGCATCAAAGCACGACTCCACAATGTGAAGAATCTCGTCAGCAGGCTTGGTATCAAAATCGTCAAAAAAGATTCCACCTATACCTCTGGTCTCTTGCCTATGCTTGATGTAGAAGTATTTGTCACACCACTCCTTGTACTTGGGGTACAAATCAGTATCGTACTTGTCCAAAGCGTCCTTATGGGCTTGGTGAAAATGTTTGGCATCCTCCTCGTACAAGTACGAAGGAGTCAAATCACAGCCACCTCCAAACCACCAAGTCTGCGGCTCCTTGGTCTCAGGGTCCATGGTTTCAAAGTACCGGTAGTTGGCATGCGTGGTGGGGGCATGTGGGTTGTGTGGATGGATCACCAAAGACAAACCACAGGCGAAGAAGGCGACACTCCCGTCCTCGCTGGACGATTTCAAATTGCGGTGGTCGGCCTTCATTCTGGCCACTGCCTGCGGAGGCAACTTGCCGTGAACAATCGAAATGTTCACACCACCCTTCTCGAAAGTAGTACCCTCTTGCAAAACCATCGATTGCCCACCGCCGCCTTCGCTTCTGGTCCACGCATCGGTATGGAACTCAACGGTGTCCAATTCGCCGATCGCAGTAGTGATTTCTTTTTGCTTCAATCTGACGAGCGCCTCCATGCGCTCCCTCATGGGAAGTGACGTATCGTGAATTTGTTCAGGCGTCACCATGGTGTATTGATTATGTCCTTTCTGGCGATCTATGCGATCCGCTATTAACGTCCTTTATAAATCTGAGAGGGTACTGTATGTAGTCCTCGGTGATTTGCGACTGCGTTACGACACGAACAGCTGATTTTGCAGTCACCAGATGGCACCTCCTACGCAACAACTGATCAAAAACATAATGTGACGAGCTCGTCGTATAGAGTTCTAAATTCATATTGAGTAATTTCTTTACGATTTCTTTTGCTTGTTAACTGATTCTGGATTCGTTTCAGGATTTCTTCTTTTGTCTTGACCCCTTAGGTACTCTGGCGACCCAGTACAAAACGACTGTGAGAAACACATTGAACGCACAGAAACCAACAAAAACCCCGAAGTTTCTCCATCTCTGAGAGAAGTGGGTGTTGATGCTCGACAAGAAGTCATTTGTAGAGCTCATCTTGCAAAACTGGCATCCCAGTGTGACGTCAGCATTGACCAAATACCCACCAGCAACTTTCATATAGCCCTCGAAAAACTCTCCGCACGATAGTCCCCCAGGAGGATTGATATTAAGCAATTCGGTCTTGGAACATTCAATTGCAGTGTTAGCCAACCCGGTTCCCAACATACCCTGAATCAAATAAGTGATTGGGTTGAACCTGTACATAAAGATCCAAAATCTAGGAAGTGTATCAGGGCCAGCCAATACGCCACAGAATGTCAAACACATGGTGAATAGAAACACCGAAAGATTTGCAGCATTGTCCGATATTTCAATAAAGGAGATGCAAAGCTGACCAAGCGTGGATGTGTAAATGAAGAAAACTGCAATAAAAAGCCACATAAGGACACCACGACTATCGACTTGGTCGGTTGGTACAGCGTTGTTATAGAATCCAATAGGGTAGTACCAACAGAAAAAGGAAATAGTACCAACTGCAACCTGGTATGGAATCTCGGACGTGATTTGACCCGTAATAAATGAAAACCAGCTGAATGTCTTAGACGGAGCCTCTCTGACTTCGTAGATTTCTCTTTGATGCACGTAGGACGGGTACATTTGCAAAATCAAAGTGTTTAACTGGACTGTAAACAAGAATACTGAAAACATTTGATTTTGCAACCCCTGCAATGACTTGTCTGCTTTGAAAAATGAAAATCCGTTAAACAACGAAGTTGAGATTACCAAAAATAATTTGGCATAAATATAGTTCGGAGATCTCCAATTTTGAACGATAACTCTTCCCGAAACAATGAGGTACTGCTTCCAGAATCCGGTTGCGTACTTGTCGTGGATGCCTGGAGTATCTTCTCGAGGTAGTTTCGCAAGATCGATTTCCATTCGAATCAATTCATTCTGAACATCCTTATATTCGCTGGAGTTTTTCCACACTTCGAAGTAATCTTGGAGAGCATGAGAACCTGGGGCTGCACCAACAACATCTAGCATCCACTCGGCTGGGTTTGCATCCTCTGGACAGGGATCAGCACCGTATTTTTCGAAGTAGTTAATTAATGAAGAACAGTTTTCACCCAATTCTCCGAAGTAGACTGTTTGGCCACCCTTCTGCAAAAACAATAAACGGTCGAACTCTTTCAACAATAAAGCAGAAGGTTGATGGATGGTACACAAGATGGCTTGTCCATGGTCGCAAAGTTTTCTCATCAACTTACAAATAGACCAAGCAGTTTGAGAGTCCAATCCGGATGTAGGCTCATCCAAAAAGAGCAACAATTTGGGTTTCGCAACCAATTCAACACCGATTGTCAATCTTTTTCTCTGTTCCACATTCAATCCTTCTCCTGCTACACCGACAAGCGCATCGGCATAAGCTTTCATTTCCATCAAGTCAATGATGTACTCGACGTATTCATTTTTTTCCTTACTTGATACGTCTTTTGGTTGTCTCAATTGAGCTGAGAATTGCAACGCTTCTCTGACAGTTGATGTGGGCAAATGCAAATCTTGTTGTTGAACATACCCAATTGACCTTTGAAATGAAGAATCTAACGAATGTCCATTGACCATCCTTATGCCATCTGTAATAACTCCAGAGGTAACTCTTTCGGACAAACAATTCAATAAGGTTGTTTTGCCTGCTCCGGAAGATCCCATCAAAGCTGTTAGTTGACCGGGTTTTACCCATCCATCGACATGATTCAATATAACACGGTCCTCTGATTTGATTCTGACCTGGTAAGTCAATTCTTTCCAAAGAAAAGTTTCCGTTGATTTTATTAGATTATTATCGGATGCATTAGGATCTCGGTTACTATTTGCGTCAACTGTATCGCTATAGTTAATTTTTTCGTCCTTTAATCCTGCCTCGATATCTTTTGCCTTCAGTTTAGCCTTGGCTGCAAGTTTTCTATTTTTTTTTATGGTGGACTTCAAAAATAGAGCAACTTCCCCCTTTTGCATACTTCCTTTGTTGAACTCAGTTAGAAAGATATAAAGGAACAAAAAGGCAACCACAAATCCAACCGTGATTCCCCAGTCTCTCCATTTGTGGGTGTTTTTATATTGGTAGGACTCAAGTATGTACTGAGATCCGCTGACAACAGTTTTACCTGGTTCGGAACCGACCACAGAACATATCTTATTTGATAACGGGAGGTCATCATATCCTGGTCCGCTGGGGATATATCCGGCACATTCGAAGTCCCTGTTAGAGAACTCATTAACCATTAAAGACTCGAAGGAGTAACCCACTGGGTTGATGTAACCAATCCACCTTGACCAGCCCAACATTTTTGGGGTTGGAATGACGAATCCGGTGAATATAATCATTGCAGCTAACAATAACGAAGAAAGTGTCATTGCACCAGCAAAACTCGTTGAGATCGCCCCCAACGACCGAAATAGATGGGACATGACCAAAGTACAGGTAAAACATGTCAACCAGTAGTAGAAGAATCTTCCCGGGTTTCTCCTAAAGTTGACCATAAAGTAGTAAGGGAAGTTGAAGGCAATCGAAGTAGCTAGCTTATTTGGAAGCTCTGTCAATATTCCTGCAAATGCATCGGCTGATGGCCTATACATTGCGTACTTTTTGTGCTTTTCGACAATGTCTCTAGATTCGAATAGGGCCATTATCTCCAACAAGGATGCAAAGGCATTGTATAAGATGGCGAAGAATAATGCAGAACCACGAAAGTAGAAGGAATCGGTGTCCGATTTCAAGTTGTAGAATACTGAAGATAAGACCAAACTCATGCAAAATTGCGAGAAGAAATTTGTCAATACAATTGAAGGGTCGCCTTTAGTTCTAAGCCAGTTTCTTCCCATCACGTACTTGATTTGCATAAAGAAGGAAACTGTGTACGATGAATTAGGAGATACATTCTTGGACTGTTTTGCAACATGGGCTTCGTGGAAAGCGTGTACGCGATTATTCGACTTTGTTTCCTCGATGTGTGTATCGATTTCATGCACCAAATCGGCATATTCTTTGGATTCTTTCCAGCATTTCTCAAACTCAGCTGGGGTATTGGGAACCTTATTCTCGAATCCAGGCTTGGGGACTCTCTCGGAGGGGTTGGTTAAAGAAGTCAAAAAATCAGCCGTCGTTTGTCTCTGGGGGCATTCCCAACCTTGTCTTTCAAAAAAGTCTTTGGCTTTGTTGGCTTCACCAAAGAAGATTTGATAGCCCTCGTAAAGAACCAGTACATTATCGAACAAGTCGTACGAGTCTTGGGAGCATTGGTAGATTGCAATCAAAGGAGTGGCGTCTAGTATGGTGGCCGAACATTTCAATGCCCGGATAAATTCCAACGCAGTTGCAGAATCCAACCCTCTTGTTGCATTATCCCAGCATTGAATGTGCGCTCCACTCAAAGACGCCTCCGCAATAGAGACTCTTTTCCTCTCGCCTCCAGAAACCCCTCTAACGAAATCGTTTCCCACGTTAGTGTATCTGGTGTGAGACAAGCCATACGTTGCCATGTACACGCTGGCCATATGTTTTGCGTATGAGAGTCGATCGACATCGCCTCTATTGGCCGGCGTCCTCAATTTGGCTGCAAATTCCAAAGTGTCCCCTACGCACAAATGTGGGAAGTGCACGTCGGTTTCTGCCGAATAAATCACCTCCCCGCGATAGTTGTTTCTGATGTCCTTCTGACTCAACCCATCGTAGGTGATGATTGACTCCTCGCCGATGTTGAAGCCATAAGTATAGGTGGCAATGGTCTTCAAAAGAGTAGAGCAGCCCGCCCCTGGTCTTCCAAGAACCACGGTGACCTTGCCGGGCTTCATGATTGCGTCCATACTCTTGAGAATATCAAAGTATTGCGATTCATCCGGCTTTTTTATCATGTTCCACACGTTCTGTAGGAACTTGAGAGCACCGTTGGTCACCGTGGGTTGATAGTCGTAGTCGGCGGCAATTCCAGAGGCTCTCAAGTTACGGTACGCAACCCCCAAGCTGGAAGGCTTGTAGTAGTCAGGATCCGAATCAAACACCTTTCTCAAGTTCTTGACCCAATATCTAGAGTCAAAATTGTCACTCTCAGGGTCCAAAGATTCTTCACTGATATTGGTGCCACTGAAAGTGGGTACACCTGGAACACCATTCATGTTGGTGAGGTATCTGTGAAGTGACAAATCATTTCTTTCGAATGATGTGTGCGTGAACTGTCTTGCTAGCTCCCTGATTTCTCCATCGGTTGCGCTATCAAACCCATTGTACTGGCTATCATTGTCAATAGAGTCAGATGGTGGAGCAGTGTCTTTGAATGCAGGTGGCTCGTCCGAGTCCTTTCCAGAGGACGAACTATTAAGAGACATTTGAAAACACTTTTCCAGCTCAAACACAAATCTAGGAATCTTCCATTATCTTATAATGGTCTCAGATTGGTTCATTGAGGCTCGAGCCATTTATCATTTCAGTTGCAAATACATAAATCTGGCTACATTTCAAACTCGCGCCGGATACCGACCCGTTCCGGTTCCGTTTTCTCGGTCGAATGACCGAAGTTGGGTTCCATTTTGGGGCCAATGCCGTGGTTCATTCTGAAGCAAAGTTCTGTTCTGTTTCTTCAAGTATAGGCCAAAAGTACGGGCTTTGAAGCGGCTGCTCCCCAAAGTAATGTGTTCATTACGCAGGTCTCTCCTAGTATTATCAGTGTACTCAGCAGAGACAATTCTCGCAGCTGAACAAGTGGTAGCAGAATGAGGCAGGGGCCCAGCTAACTTCAACTACTCGGTCACCACCAGCACTCTACCGGAGTACCTCGAACGGTTGCTGAGAACCTTAGCCAGTCCACTCTCAGGATCTAGATTTATGTTTACTATCGAACGAACGCATCGTGATGAAAAAAGCTGAGCCAAGTCACCTGACACCGAGCCAAGAGAACTCCCAGATATTTGGCACACCTCAAGCACCGTTGCTCACAGTACTAGATGCCTTCTTTCGAGAAGCAAGCCGATTCTACGAGTATCAAATGATGGTTTGAAGGAAGCTGATTGACGTTGCCTGATGTTAGACAGAACATGAATCGTTACGATCTGATTATATGCAGTATAAAGCTTATTTACTGATCAAGGCAAGCGAGCTAGAACTGAAATATAAGGGAATTTGAGATTTTGTTAAAGTTCTGTCTAATATGCCAAAAATGGCACGATGGATTTTTTGAAAGTATTTGTGAGTCCGAGAATAGAGTCACTCCTGTAGGAAGGGGGCCTTGGGAAGTTCCCGGAGTGAAGTCCGGTATAGCCTTGCTCTTCTTTGATAAGTTGGACATGTCGATTGATTATACATGTTGCGACAACGGTTTATGACATTGCATTTCGCGACACTCAACGCGACAACAATTACGCGACCTTCTGGTACATAGTGCGACTATCACGTAGATCATGTTTACATCAAGCATATCTGAGTCCAACACATTAATGGCTTCAAATTTATCGACCACGGAGTTGTCTGCGGAGAATCTTCACCGCTTTGTGCACAACTTGATCCTGTTGTCGGAGCAGGACTTCCGGTTGGAAATCAAAAGCAGCGATCTCCTAGTCAACTTCATCCGTTGTCAGGCGGCAGATACATTGTATGTGATCAAGAAGAATACCAATGAGTATCTCTTGGTAAACGAATTGAGCGCGGCAGAGAGCTCTACAGGAATAAGCTCGATAATTATATTAATCAAGTCAACTGGCCCCTTACTCAACTCCATTTCAGTCAGCGGCCAATTGAACATCCTCAATATTCCCATCAGTAGTCAACAAGATGATCCAGACGGCGAAACCGAACCAGAGACGGATACGAGAAACTCAAACGCTATCTTCGAGAAGTTGAGGTCTTTGGTCAATTTGGGGTTGTCTCCATATTTCGATCTCATAACTTCGAACCAGCATATAAACGTCGATAACAATGAAGACAACGGAAAAGGGTCATCATCTGCATCCATAAATATGGCAAAGAAGAAATTGAACGAATTATCACTCTCGTTGCAACATCTCCAGCAAAGGATACAGATCCCGGACTTGCTAATAAGTGTTCATCCCAAAATTAAGCTGGTGATCTCACAGCCTTCTGAGGCATATGACCAATTGATTGATGATTTAATTCCCGACTCATCCTTTTTGAACGAATTATCTGACATCGTTATAAACTGGATTAAACAAATCCAATCAATAACAAGATTGAACCACGATCCCTTGGATGGTGATTCGATTACAGAAGAAGTCCAGTTTTGGAAGTCGATGGAATCAGCATTAATGTCCATAACACAACAAATATCGTCTTCTGAGATCAGAACATCCATCGATGTCTTGAACAAGGCCAAAAGATTCCATATTACCCTAAGTTTTCAAAATGACGTCGGACTCACAGACAAATTGACCACTACTAAACTTTATAACTCGTTACTAAAGGAGTTACCTATAGACGAATTAATATCCGTATCTAATAATCATGAGGAATTGGAGAAGTTCGAGATGTCCATAGTCAACTTATTTAATCACTTCAAGCTAAAGTTGAAAAATTTGAACTCCTTTCCTTTGATGAGGTCTGTCGAGATGACAGAGATTATACTCAAAGACATAACGAACAAATTCAGGTCTATTCTTTCGAACTTTTCCTTGATGTCCCTTCCCTTGTCCAAATTTTTGGAAATTCACGAACGATTGATCATCAAGATCTTTTCACTAATCGACCAAAATATTAAATTTATAATAAACTTGATCAGAGAGTTACTTCGGAAAAGACAAGAGAAGTTTATTATCATAAAAGTTGATCAAGCCGAGTATAACGATTTACGAGATCGAATTGCATATTTGAAGGATTTCCGTCTAAACCACAGCGACCTTTTATCGTTACTTGAAACGTTTCTCAAAAATGAGAGCTACGCTGAGTCTAACAAGTTGGTAGAGGCATATAACAAATATCTTGTGCCCATTAATGTTCTAGATATGACAAAGCAGGGTAGGATGATTTGGTCAATGAATGAAAAGTTGTATCTGAACGTATACAAGCAGTTGAACTCGTTAATTGTGTTTCGATTGAATTCGTTATTTGATACCTGCCATACTTTCATTGACTTCTTATCTATCTTCAAAACTTTTGGCTCGAACAAAGACTTATTGCTGCTCATCAATGATGAATATAAATTGAGAATATTATCAATAGCCAACAGCGAAATCGAAAAGCTTTCGGAATTGAATCTCAAAACCAGAGACCTTGTGGTACAATCGATCTATACTTCTGAAAAGATACACAGGTTTGAGTTAGCAGCGAATACATCTTCAGTCATCAGCGACTTACTGTGGCGGCTCAGTATGATCAGGAAGTTGAAGTTCTATCTCACTAATTTGGAGTTTCTATTAGGACAGAATTGGAATAAGTACTCTCTCGGAAATAAGATAGAATCCGAGGTGTCTGCACTTATAATCTCATTGAACCCTGAACAGCTATTCAACGAGTGGTTGCAAATGGTCACCGAGAAGATGGGATATGTGGAGAAGGCCAATCCAATTATCAGGATTACAGAACTTAACGAGAACCAATTTGATATTATCGTTAACTACGACAATTCATTAATTGAAATTTTGCAACAACTTCGTCAAATTGCGAATTTAGGATTCAAGATACCTGTCACTCTTCAAATCCTGTCAAGGAAGGTATCCAAGTTATATCCAATAATCGTTGCATTATCTGAGCACGTTAACATATTCAAAAGAACTTTCGACTATGGCTTGACAGAAACTGAGCATGGCAAAAAGTTTGGATTCATGTTGGAGAAACGAAAGTTGAAAATTGCTGATAGCTTGAAAAGTTTGAGCTCTGTCAACTGGACGTTCATCTCCCAAGCTTTGGATTTATTATCCATACAAGAATCAAATGTGGAAGGTAACACTTTAAATGAGAACTTGATCGAAGTTCAATCCTTGAAAAAGGTAGCAGAGTTTCAGACGTTAGTATACAAGGGGTACGAACAAATCAATAAGTTGAGTAAGTTTTCTGCCTACTTAAAGAGCACATACTTTAAGCTTCAGACTTGTCCCTTCTTATCTGAATCGATCGCTTCGGTAATAGATCTGATCCAACGCGAATTCAACAAATTGATACTCGACGATTTTGATGGCATTGAAGTATTGTGCACTATAATCAACTCTGAGATCGAGGAGGTTTTGATGGAAAAGTGCAAACGTCAGCTTCTAGTATTGGACAAGAGTTTGAAAATACGAGAAGACGACAAGGAGAAGAATGACGAAGAGTACAAGAGTGAGGTTGATGCTAGCTTAGTTCAACTCCGCTCCCAGAATTCTATTATTTTTGAAGATCGGATATTCATGATCTCGCCACCATTAGAGTCATCGAAACTGAACTGGCTCAACCATTTAAATGACCTTTTACTCACCGTGGAATCACAACCCACGATTAGGAGTGATCACGTACTGAAAGGCAACTTCAGTCAGGTATCCTCTAGATTATCCTCCCCAATTTGTGAGATATTATTGAAAGTGGACAAGATTATTGAAAACGGCCACTCGTACTTCCTGAAATGGACACTATTACAAAACTTCTGGGAATTAGACTTGACCTCAGAAGAAGATATCCAGAAAATCATTCCTCTGAACTCGAACTTGAGTCAATGGTCGGAAATTTTGAAAAACATATTGAGCTTGAGACGAGTTTTTGACAACTCGGATAATGCTGTTGTGATCGCTAAAGTTTTGGAAATTGATTATACAAAAGTTCAGTCGAGAGTAAATTTGAAGTTTGATGAATTTCAACTACAACTTTTGAATCACTACAGCGAGAAGTTTCAAAACGAACTTTCGAAATTCAATAGCGTTTTAGTCCATGCTAAAGAAACTTTAGAATTGAAATTTGATTTGCAAGTCGAGACAATCAAATTGATTTTGCATGTGGAGAACTATTTAACCTACAAAGATAGTTTGAATGAGTGGGAACTGCAAATCTCAAATTTCAAGGACGGACAGGTTTTGTTACTCAAACAAAGGTTCAAGTTTCCATCTAATTGGATCTACACAGAGCAGTTGGATAACAACATATCAATGATAAATACTCTCATTGAAAGAAAGGAAAGTTTAATAAGAGATAATGAAGAAATCATCTTTTCGAAAGTCAAGGCGGAGGTCGCAAGAATCAACGATTCTGTTCTTTTGTTGTCAAAGGAATGGCCATCAAAGAAGCCAGTTGCAGGAAATTTGAATCCCTCCATTGCAATGTCCCATTTGAACGGCTTTCAAAGCAGATGTAACACATTGAATGACAACCAAGTCTCGATTGCGAATGTATCGAAGCATCTTAATATTCCGATTAGAATCAATATGCAAGACCTTTCGCTAGTATTGGAGGATATCCAAGACCTCAAGTCGGTGTGGTCCTCCATAAACACTTTATGGGAAGAGCTTGAGCCTATCAGATTATTCAAATGGGTCGAAGTTCAACCGAGAGGATTACGTCGTACTTTAGACGATTTATTAAGCTTGTCTAGAACCTTCCCAGCAAAGGTTAGACAATATGCTGCCTTTGAGGAGATACAGTTGAAGATAAAGTCGTATCTCAAAAGCTTCGGGTTCATTAATGACCTCAAAGGTGATTCGATGAAGGAGCGTCACTGGAAGATACTCTTGAGTCAACTAGGAATGGAACCCATACCCTTCGGATCCATGACAGTCGGAGACGTATGGAATTTGAACTTTGAACTCAATGAAAGTACTATCAAAGCAATGTTACTCCAAGCTTCAAACGAACAAACGATTGACGATAATTTGAGTAACATTAAGAAAGATTGGCAATCAATCACTTTCGAAATGTTCAACTATGAGAACAAATGCAGATTGGTCAAGAACTGGAACCACCTATTTGACCAATGCAGCAATGATTTGAACGCTCTCGCTAGTATGTCCAACTCACCATATTATCTGAGTTTCGAACAAGAGATTTCGGGCATGGTTGACAAATTGAATAAAGTGTTTGTTATTTTGGATTCATGGATTGATGTACAGAGACAATGGGTCTATTTAAGTGGAGTTTTTGGAAGCTCCAATAACGACATCAAAAACTTGTTACCAATTGAATCTTCCAGATTTACCAACATATCCTACGAGTTCTTGAATACCATAAAAAGAATCTACAAGTATAATTTAGTGATTGACATTTTGTCGATTCCTGACATACAGCTGATTATGGACAAACTTTTGGAGAGCCTCGTCAAAGTTCGAAAATCTTTGACAGACTACCTTGAAAAGCAAAGAGAGTTGTTTCCTAGATTCTATTTTGTTGGAAATGAGGACTTACTCGAGATTATCGGCAGTTCGGTAGATGTCAATCGCATCAACAGGCATTTCAAGAAAATGTTTACTGGGATTTCCGGGGTTGATTACCAAAGTGAAAGCTCTACCATCATTGCCGTTATCAGCGAACAAGGCGAAAGAATGGTATTAAACCATCCGGTCTCATTAATTAAATTTCCCAGACTAAATGAATGGTTGAAGGAGCTTGAGATGGAAGTTAAGTTAACGTTGTCCAGCTTGATCAAGAGTTCAATCATAAAGTATGAGGCCATATTCAAACCGGATTCAATTGGGTTAGAACCTTTGAACGAATTTATTCTATCAGTTCCCGCTCAGGTTTCTTCTGTCGTCTCACAAGTCGTGTTCACAAAGCATTTAACATCAATCATAGAAGAAAATGCACTGCTGTTCTTCCTGCTCTATTCGAAAGCAGTTGAACTATTAACTCAACTACTTGGTTCGGATGTCTCGAGCCTTCAACGCAAGAGAATCGAGTACTTGGTAATAGAGATAATTCATCAACGAGACGTCATCGATAAGATTGAAAAAACTGAATCCATTAAATCCAAGCAGTTTATTTTCAGCACTCAGCAGTTGTTTTATTATGATGAAAAAGGCAATGATCTTTTGAAATGCTTGACTATCAGACAAGCTGAAGCGGAGTTTTCATATGGCTTTGAGTACTTGGGAATACCAGAAAAGATGGCATATACACCATTGATCGAAAAGTGTTTCTTGACAATGACCCAAGCTTTGAACCAAAGGTTAGGTGGGTCTCCATTCGGACCAGCGGGAACAGGTAAAACAGAGTCCATTAAAGCACTCGGAATCAATTTGGGAAGAATGGTAATTGTGTTTTGTTGTGACGACTCATTCGATTTTCAGTCAATGGGGCGTATTTTCTTGGGGCTCTGTAAGGTGGGAAGCTGGGGATGCTTTGACGAATTCAATCGCTTGGATGAGAGTATATTGAGTGCTGTATCATCACAAATTGAAGCCATCGAAAACCATAACGACAATCAAATCGAAATTTCGGGCAAGGGTATTTTTGTACATCCAGAAACAGGAATTTTTGTGACCATGAATCCAGGGTATGCCGGAAGGTATGAATTACCCGAAAACTTGAAGAAGTTGTTCAGAGGTATTTCGATGGATAAACCGGATAAAGAGATTATCGTGGAAGTTTTGTTGACTTCCCAAACATTCATACACGCCAAAGAACTCGCAAGTGTCATAGTCCCTTTGTTTAATGACATCGAAAATTTATGTTCGGAGCAAGGTCATTACGATTTTGGTCTTCGAGCTCTAAAAAGCGTCTTAATCAGGTGTGGTCAAATCAAGAGAGAAAGCAGCGAATCTCACGCAGATTCTAAGCTTAATGAGTCCAAGATGATCTTACAAAGTATGAGAGATATCATCTCGCCAAAACTAATCAAAGCTGATGAAATTATTTTGGAAGAATTGCTTTCAAGACACTTTCCTGGAATCACTTACGGAAGCGGCGATAATACTAAGTTCGTGATACAGTTAGAGAAGTACTGCGAAGTCAATGGTCTCCATTTCGATGATTCTTGGGTTACGAAAGCGTTGCAATTATATCAAGTGCAAAGCTCGCATCATGGGATTATGTTGGTTGGTGCCTCAGGATCCGGTAAATCGAAAATTTGGAAACTGGTTTTGGATACTTTATCAGTTATAGAGGAGGTAGATTGCTTGTCCTTCGTGATTGATTGCAAAGTGTTGAACAAGCTGGAAATCTATGGATCTTTAGATCCGGTGACAAGAGACTGGACAGACGGATTAGTGACTAGTATCTTGAGAAGGATCAGAGCCAATTTGAGAGGTGAACTTTCGAAAACGATTTGGATTGTGTTTGATGGAGACGTCGATCCCGAATGGGCAGAGAATTTGAACAGTGTTTTGGATGACAATAGGTTATTGACTTTGCCTAATGGAGAGCGTCTTGCCCTTCCCGACAACGTGAGGTTGATCTTTGAGGTTGACTCCTTGAGATACACAACCCTTGCTACTGTTAGTAGATGTGGAATGGTTTGGTTTGATTCTTCTTTGGTTCCCTTGCAGGGCATCTATAAAGATCTTTTACATGATCTATCCACCAAAGTGATTGACATTGCTGAAGATTTGAGTACTGATAAGAACGAAGTCGCTAAGCTCCAATCAGAGTTGGTCGAGGATTTTGAGAAAGTTGTTGATGTAAACTTGGTGGCAGAAATTGTTACAGAAGCAAAACTCATCGATCATATTATGGAATTGACTATACAAAGGTCGATTTTAACGTTTTCAACTTTGATTAGATCATATTTCAGACGTTTGATTACCTTTAGGTTGCAAAACAAAGGAATCCCTGTCGACGATTCAATTGTCTTCGTACAGAAGGCAGTGTACCTTTCGTTGGTATGGGCATTTGCAGGCGACAGCAGTCTTGAAAAAAGAGAACTTTTTGCTGTCACCCTTTCTAAAATGGATAGGTTCGCTACTGTTGCACCTATTGATGATGCTAAAAGTTATATTGATTTTGATATTTCAATACCTGAGTTTGAATGGGAGAATTGGAACAGCAAAGTTGACGTACTCGAACTTGAACCACAACATGTTTCGAATCCTAACACAGTGGTACCGACTCTAGATACCGTGAGACACGAGTATTTGATATACTCCATCTTAAACGAGCATACGCCGTTGCTCCTTTGTGGTCCTCCTGGATCTGGTAAAACTATGACCTTGCTAGAAGCTTTGAGAAAATCACCAAATTTGGATGTACTTTCATTGAACTTTTCGAAAGACACCACGCCTCAGTCATTGATGAAGTCGTTAGAACAACGATGCGAGTACAAGAAGACAAACTCTGGAATAGTACTCACACCTAAAGTGAACGGGAAATGGGTGGTTGTATTCTGTGATGAGATCAATTTGCCAGGAATTGATAAATATGGCACCCAGAAAGTAATTTCTTTGCTTCGACAGATGATCGAACACAAAGGATTTTGGCGAGTGAAAGACAAGCAGTGGGTTTCGCTTTCGAATATTCAATTCGTGGGTGCATGTAATTCACCAAACGATCCTGGTCGCCATAAATTGAATGATAGATTTTTACGCCATATCTCCGTGATAATGGTTGATTATCCAGGGAAGAGATCACTAGAGCAAATCTACCAAACTTTCAATTTGGCAGTAATGAAATGTTCTCCGGATTTGAGAGGATATACTAGGGCTCTCACTGATGCAATGATCGAAGTGTATTTGCTCACAAGAGAAAAGTTGAACTCTGAAATGCAAGACCACTACATCTACTCTCCACGTGAATTGACTAGATGGACAAGAGGTATTTTGGAGGGCTTGAAGGCAACTGAACATTCTGATTTGCTGTCCTTAGTAAGATTGTGGTATCATGAAGGTTTACGTCTTTTTTACGACAGATTGGTCGGCGAGTCCGAAAGACTATGGACTAAAGACCTCTTCAGGGATATCACCAGCAAAATCTTTCACAACATAGATATCGAGAGTGCGTTGAAAGAGCCTGTCTTGTATTCAAATTGGTTGACTCTGACTTATGAGTCAGTGGATGAAAGCGAACTCAGAAAATTCGTTAGCGAAAGACTTAGGGTATTCAGTGAGGAAGAGATAGAGGTCGATTTGATCTTGCACGAGGATTTACTTGATCAATCATTGAGAATTGATAGAGTATTGAGACAACCACAGGGCCATATGATCTTGGTGGGACCTAGTACTAGTGGAAAAACGACTTTGAGTAAGTTTGTTGCTTGGATCAATGGTCTAAAGGTGGTCCAGTTGTCCGTGACTAAGAATTACGGCATAGATGAGTTCGACCAAACGTTGAGACATATCTTATTGAGATGTGCAAAGGGAGAAAGCATATGTTTCATAATTGACGAATCCAGTATATTGGAAACTTCATTTATCGAACGGATGAACACTTTATTGGCCAATGCAGAGATCCCAGGGCTATTCGAAGGCGAGGATTTCTCCTCCTTGATGACATTATGTGTGGAACAATCTCACAATCAAGGGTTGTTGTTGGATACCAATGAGGAACTTTACTTCTGGTTCACTAGGCAGATTTCCGAGAACTTACATGTTATTTTCAATATCAGTGAGATTAAAAATGAGAAGAGGCCAACTATCATATCTTCTCCTGCTTTGTTCAATAGGTGTGTTATGAGTTGGATGGGAGACTGGTCAATAAGTTCGCTACATGATATTGCGTCTAGTATCATCGAAACTGTTCCACTTGATATGTCGAATTATGTTATACCAAAATCTTTCAGTCAGTTTATTTTGGCAAATGTGACTGGATTCAGAGATGTGGTGGTCGATGCTTTGGTATTCTTCCATTGCTTGAAGTTCGATTACGAGTCATCGTTTCAAGAGAAATGGCCCAGCAATTTCCTATTTATGATCGAGAAATTCATCAGCATCTTCAATGAGAAGCAATTTGAATTGGAGGAAAATCAAAGACATATCAGTACAGGTCTAGACAAACTTAGGGAAACTGTTATTCAAGTAAACACAATGAAGAAGGAGTTGTCAGAAAAGCAGGAATATTTGGCTGCGAAAGACGAGGAAGCAAAAAAGATGTTGAACAAGATGTTGACTGAACAAAACGAAGCAGAAAGAAAGCAGGAATTTTCGGTAGTGACTCAAGCAGAGTTAGAAAAGCAAGAGAAGGAAATGGAGAAGAGACGGTCAAAAGTGTTGAGAGATCTCGAGAAGGCGGAGCCGGCTGTCCTAGAAGCTCAGCGTGGGGTTCAAAATATAAAGAAACAACATCTAACCGAAATCAGAAGTATGGCAAACCCTCCATCGGCTGTGAAGATGACTATGGAATCAGTATGTATTTTGATTGGGTACGAAGTCTCAACTTGGAGGGATGTGCAACTCATTGTTCGCCGGGATGACTTCATTGCAAATATTGTGAACTTCAATAACGAAGAACAATTATCAGTGGACTTGAGAAGTTATATGGAGCAGGTTTATCTCAGCAGAGAAGAATACAACTACGAGGCAGTATACAGAGCCAGTAAAGCCTGTGGTCCATTACTTCAATGGGTTGTGGCACAGCTCAGTTATTCAAGTATCTTGCAGAATATTGGCCCCATGAGAGCAGAGGTCAAGGTACTAGAAGCTCAAACGAAAAAGACTAAAGCTCAATTGATAGCCATTGATCAAATGATAAAAGAGTTGGAAGAAAGTATTGATCAGTACAAGGAAGATTACAGTTCCTTAATAAGAGAAGCCGAGAATATCAAATCAGAAATGAAAACAGTTGAAAAAAGAGTGATGAGAAGTCTTAAGTTAGTCGACAACTTGACTAATGAGAGAGAAAGATGGAAAATTAGCATCAAAAGGTTCGGGGACCAAAGGGAGCAGTTAATAGGGAATTCCTTATTAGCTGCTGCATTCACCGTGTACTGTGGGCTGTACGATCAGAAGGGACGTGAATTGCTTCTAAAGATATGGAAAGATAAGTTGAAAGCATCGGGTATTGGATACGACGAAACTGTATCCAGCTCTAGTTATCTTACTACTGGAGATGAAGCTCTCAAATGGGAGCAATGTGGTTTGGCGAACGATGAGCTAAACATTGAAAACTTCACCATAATGAAGAGCTGTGTGACTCCTATGATAATCGACCCCTCTTCGACCGTTGTCAACATTTTGTCTAATGCATATGCTCCTAAAAAGGTTACAGTGACCAGCTTTTTGAATGAAAGTTACGTCAAGCAGTTAGAAAATGCTTTGAGATTTGGGGGGATTATAATCATAGAGGACGCAGAGTATTACGACCCTATCGTTGATTCGATACTTCGAAGAGAAATTCATAGAAATGGGGGTCGTATGATGATAAAGTTGGGAAATCAAGAGATTGATTTCTCGCCGGATTTCAAAATGTACCTCAGTTCAAGAGATAGTCAGATCAGATTGTCACCCTTTGTTGGTGGCCGTACTACAATCGTCAACTTTTCTATCACAAGTTCTACGATACAGAATAAGATACTCAATCTAACACTTCAAGAGACTAATCCCGAAATTGAGAAAAAGAGAATAGAAATGGCTGCATTACAAAGTGAATATCAAGTGCGACTTCACACTCTTGAACAAGAGTTATTGTTCTCTTTGAGTGATTCAACTGGAAGTATTATCGACAATGATTCTATAGCCGATACACTCGAGAAGTTGAAGAATGAGTCTTGCGAGATTGATAAGAAGATGAGTGAGTCAAATGATGTTATCAATTCAGTGGAGCAGATCCGCAACAAGTACTACGATCTAGCAAAGCACTGTTCGTCAATCTACTCGATATTCAAACAGCTCAACAAGCTCAGTATTTTCTATGAGCTTTCTTTGAAGACATTTGTCTCAATTTTTGAAAAGGTATTGAAATCCCCAGAAAGTACGACAGAGAATGAAGATTTCATACTTCAATTGTACAGAGAGACTTTTGCTACCATTTCGCCTTCTTTGACATTTCACGATAGGTTCATCTTTGCAATTTGGCTTAGCGTCAGATTCTACACCTTGGAATTAGGCCAACAATTCAAAAGAACATTTTCAGTCATATTGGAGACCATCTCCACCAAGTCTTATAGCACGAATATGACACAGATCCTCGATGCCTGTTATGCTAGGTATGACCCAGAAAACATCAGCGATCTCGAAAAGATACGGATAATGAATGAGGATAATGAAACGTTCAAGACGCTTTTCAAGCTTATTGAATCTTTACTGCTACCTGAGGTGAAAGATTCGTATATGGATCATTTGATTACGTTCACTTCCATGTTGTTCACTGGTGAAGGAACTTTCAGCTCGAAATATGAGTTGGAACACTGGGTTCTGGAATCAGAGGGATCGAACCCGATTATCTTGGCCTCACCTGAAGGTTATGATGCAACATTCAGGATCGAAAGACTTGCTCAAGAAAGAAACCAGAAGTTAGCCATTGTCTCAATGGGATCTAAGGAAGGGATCGAGATTGCCAACAAAGAGTTAAGTATAGCCTCCCACAAGGGTACTTGGATCTTGATTCAGAACATACAAATGTCTCCAATATGGTTGAACTACTTGGAGCGTAAGTTAGAGACATTGCCATCAAGCTCTAAGCTCAAGGTGTTCTTGACATGTAACGTTACATCCAAGATACCCGCCGCACTCGTCAATGTTTCAAAGGTGTTAGTGTTTGAGAATCAACCAGGGTTGAAAAACGTTTTGGTTGAGACATTCAAGTTGATCTCACCGGAAGCTTTAGAAAAGAAGACCAGTGCATTTAAGCATGTGTATTTCTTGTTTGTGTGGTTTCATTCGGTCATCCAGGAAAGACTAAGATACTCTCCTATATCCTTCAAAAAGAGGTACGATCTCAATGATTCTGATTTCACTTCTGGATTACAAGTGATCAGCAACTTCTTCAAACAATTCCTGAACAAGTCCAACATACCGCCCGAATCTATTCCTTGGCAGGAATTAGCTTACATGATTGGCGAAATCACATATGGAGGCAAGATCGACGACAAGGACGATATGGAGTATGTTGTATCATTGGCAAAAGATCTCTTTACTCCGCGATCCTTTGAAAGCGGATACAGCTTGGTTGCGAAAAGTCCTGCAAACAGCGAGTTATCTTTCCCAGAAGGTTACTCCACAGGTGCTTACCAAAAATGGATTTCGTCATTGCCCGAACAAGCACCTTTGTCCTGGGTTGGTTTACCAGAGGAAGTTGATGTCTTATGGAGAGAGAGTCAAGGACAAGATATTGCCAAGAGGATGCTCCTTGAAGAGAAGATTTTAAGTGTCGACGCTTAACAGTCAAGTGGGCATTCGGTCAAACAGATATAGATAACAAGTAATAGACAATTTCGTTACAGCATAGCCTGTCGTAGAAATTGAGTAACGTTTTGCTCTGGTGCGATATACATGAACATCAGACGACCACTAGAGCGCTACTGTGAAAATCTCAACACACACCGTCAAGAGCATGCGTCGTAATCGGTTACTGGTCAACTACTAATATTTTAACTTTTCATTATGATTAAATAGACAGATTTTAGAATTTATATTTCATAGATTGCATATTATACAAGCAACAAACCCAGGTAAATAATTTACTCGTCATCTTCTAAGGTTTGAGCGGCAATACGATCCAAATCTCTTTGTCCGTTTTCAGAGATTCTTCTTCCACCCTTTGGAGAGATTTCCAAAACACCGATCTTTTGCAAAGATTGCATGACCTTTCTGTTAATGGAACCAGAAGCGTCAGCGTGTCTGTGAGGTCTGAAACCTCTGTTGATGGCACCACCGTACAATTTGTTCAACTTACCGACACCGACTTGCTTTCTTAAGTAGATGTGTCTGGCAACGGAGGCAGCTCTCTTGTAGAACCAAGTTTCAGATTCTTGTGGTGGCAATTCATTACCGGCAGAAGTCTTGACAATGTCAACGTAACCTGGGACTTCCAACTTACCTTGTCTTTGCAAGAATTGAGCGTAAGCGTTGATGAACTCTTGAGCTGGAACGTCTCTAGAATATTGTTAGTAAAGTCACAAATTAGAAACCAAGTCGGGGCTGGTAGGGGAGTCATTATAGTGGTAGTATCTTGGATATCATACATCACAAATCTAGGGCTAAATTTGGTCCACATCATTCAAATTACACATCTTGATCTCTTCCATTCACACGAGAGTCTTCTATGACCCTCCCTATCCACCACGACAGTATTGTACAAAAACATACCTAACGGAAGCACCTGGCATTTTGTCTTTGCTATTAGTAGTTAAAGGTAGTAGAAATGAAAAAGTGAATGGAACTGATGAAGATTTTTTTTTCAGACTAGGCATAGCGCTCGCACTGGAGGGTGTTTGTGTCACCAAACTGAGTCGAGCGATTGTAGTTTGGATGTTTGAAAATAGGTGTGCACCACAGAGGAAAAATGACAGTCACGTAGGTCACGTGACCAAATTTAGTGCGTGAGGGTCGCGGAGGCATCATTGACATGGAACACCTTGATAAAATACTGCAGCCGACGAGCTTGATTGGGATTTCGGAACCGAGTTGGGACAGAATGACCGTTGTTGCAAAAACTAAGCTTATCAGTCTGTAGCCATCGGAGATTCTACCGCTAAGATAGATGACAAGCCCATCGCTTGATTCTACAATCAATTCCCGGATGATAAATTAAAATGCTATATCATATAGAGCCCAAATAACTTATATTCTCATATTATACACTAAACACAAGTCAAGTGAGTTTCTGCGAGATAATGAAGAAGACGTCATTATCAAGTAATTAAAGAGTAGCAAAAGAAAGATGACTAACTTAGACCTTGAAACCCTTAGAGTTTCTCTTACCTCTGGCTCTTTCGAACTTTCTACCCTTAGACAAGATTCTTGGGGCCTTGTTCTTGTGTGGACCGAAACCGAAGTGTCTAACGGCTTCTCTGGCGCTTCTTGGACCTCTGAGGATCAAAGTGTTTTGACCCTTTGGAGCTCTCAAAGCTAATTGATCCAAAGTGATGGCTTCACCACCGTTCTTCAAGATGGTAGCCTTGGCACCAGCGGTGAATCTCAAGGCGGCGACGGTAGCCTTAGGGAAAGACAACAATCTGTTGTCGTCGGTGACGGTACCAACAACAACAATGGTCTTTTCAGAAGAACCCTTTTGCTTCAAGGTACGGGCAACTCTGGAGATAGAGACTGGAGGTCTGTTGACCTTGGACAAGAACAAAGATCTCAAGATAACCTTGTTGAATGGAGCATCAGTACGACCTAATAATAGTTAGTAAATGACTTTGGTTCTGCTCAGAAGACGCACAATATACACTTGAATGTACAGTGTAATGCACTCGCAGAATGGTACTCGTGATAGAATGTTACAAGCTTCTTTCAACCGCTGTATCACCAACTCAAAAAGCTTGTCTCTATCCAGTAGCATGCCTCAAGACAGCTACCGAGCTTATGCATCTGATTGATGTCTGACCATTCTAGTGGTACTTGGACACATTAATCCATACTGGCAAGTGCTAGTCGCCCGTTGCATTGGTACTTTATTGTCGCCAATATGTCCATCAGCTGAAAGAACACACAAGAATACAACTGCTTCCGGATTAATTAGCCCTGTGCCTAGAAGGTATCAACAATCAACAAACTCGCATAATCTTTCGAGTCCAATAAAGGCTATATGCCCATTTCTAACACACATGACTCATGTATATCGTTACATCTTCTTTTTGGTGGTCCCTGTGAAATGGCTGTTTCCAGCCACCGAGACAAAAACTGTTACATACGGGCTAAGAAAGCGTACAACTTGACCAACAACTTCAAGTAGACGTTGTCGGACTTTGGAGCTTCTCTGTGACCAGATCTGGCGTGTTGCTTGGAAGTGTGATCTCTACCCATTTTTGTATATGCTTGATCTAGTTGATGAATAAAAGAGGAGAGATGGAATATAAGGTGGTGAAAACTTTTTTGGTGCACTGAGCGAATGGTCGAAGGTCGTGCGGACACGAGAATTGCTAGGTGCGAAAGAAGTAAAGTGCGCCTGCCGCGTGAGTCGAGATGAGCACGAGGGCCGAAGCCCTGTCGCACAGGAAATCACGCTATTTTGAGTCACGTGATATACGCTGTCACTCACCTTTACACTATCTGATCAAGCTAAGCTAAGATAAGAACACCCCCAGGCTACCGGAAACGACCACCTTATGGCTCAACTCACTCCAATCAAGGGGTTCAGCAATACACCTGTCACCAAGTCGATATGTATCATCACCACAGTAGTGGCGCTAGCGCTCTCAATATTGATGGTGAAGTACGTGGTTCGCCTCTCGATTGATCCATTAATCGTGGAGTACAACCAATACTGGAGAATAGCGGTATATCAATTATCCGTGGTCAACGAATCGGACTACATGTTGGTCGTTCTACTCTGGTTTCACTTTAAGAATATTGAACGGTTCTACGGCTCTCGCAAGTACTTGTCCACGATCGCGGTGTTTGCCGTTTACAATGCATTGGTGTGCTTTCTCATCATGAGCTTCGGGCAATTGTCCTTGTACTACTTAACGTATTTGGTGAAATCTATGATCTGGCCTACCGATAGTCAATTCACGTATCATACCACTTTGTTCAACGAAATAGTGCCTGGGCCCTTGGGCATTTTGTCATCCTTGTATGTTTGTTACGGGGCGTACGTGCCAACTTCGTACCAATTCAAAATCTTGCTCAGCAACCCGTATAATAGAGAAGATGGTACGGAAATACCAGCCGGCAGCAAGGAACTTACATTGACCAATCACTTTCCAATTCATATCATCTACACGATGCTACTCTTCAACAATGGGTTCAGCTCCATAATACCGTGCCTTGTCGGTCTTCTCTTAGGCAAGTTGCACGTTTACGAGATATTGCCAGGGAGCAAGGGGTGGTTGGTCTCCAACTTCATATTCAAATTGTTCATTGCACCATCAAAATTGATTAAAACAAACGTTTCAGCAGCTATCACTAGATTAAGGGGCGGGTACCTGGCTATTAACATTTCAGCAAGCAACGAGGACGAGGACGGCGAGATCAACCTACAGAATAATGAAGATGATGAGATCATGGCATTGGATGGGTCTACAAGACCAGAAAGCCAGATAAGAGCAGAGACCCCAGTACGGCCATTGGGAAATCAATTCTTGGACAACTTTAGAACCTGAAGCATTGAAAGAGGCAAAACTAAAAATGAATCCTGTATTTTCTATAATTTGTACTAGTTAGGCTTTACGAGTAAGTATATTAGTCTTGATGTGAAACATTCTTACTAGATTTACTGTTATAAGGATTATTTAGCAGCAGATTTGGCCTTAGCTCTCCTCTCAACATCCCAATTGTACAATCTAGCGGTGTTGACTTCCATGGTTGTGATGTTTTCTTTCAAAAACTCCAAGTCCTCCTTAACTGTCTCCAACTGTTCAATGTTCTTTTTTAATCTTTCATTCAACAAGGCAATGGCCTCGTCCAACTTGTACTCCAACATCACGTCTGCGCCCAACCACAAGTAGACGGCGTCCAATTTTTCCACGTCGATAGTGGCCTTGGTGTACAATGTATCGTTCAATTCGTAGTTTGCTTGAATCTGCTTCTTGCTGGTGGCGCCTTCGTCCTCAAGATCACTCGAGTCCTCGTCTTCCTCTTCCTTCTTTTCTTTTATGTGATTAATTACGTCCAAGTTCTTTTCGATGTCTGGTATTTTGGTATTGAGGTCGGCCATTTGCTGTCTCTTAGACTGTTCCATGTATTTGTATTGTTGCAACCTGTCCTGGAACATTTTCATTATGTTGTCGAAGTCTTCTTCGGGGTTCTTGATGATAGAGTCTACCTTCTCTATGAAGGGAGCCTGTGGAATACCACGGGGGTTTGTTTTAGTGGGTCTATATGGTTAGTAGTGCCAGGTGGGAAACGGTGCCTTCAGTACTCACTTTAATAGTTCAGCCATTGCAGTGGTGTTTGGTATCAATAATTGAAAGTTTTGGTGCTTTAACGTATCCGGCGAACAGAGTGCATATTACAGTGCGATTTTGTGAGAGCCTGTGGCGACGTGGGTGCGAAAATGCTACGTAGGAAGCAACACCAAGTATGCGATTCTTGGCTTCAAGGGTCCAAAGGTTCTAGAGTGTTGTCCGTCCTTACTAAGCATCGTTGTAAAATTCAATCAGCTACTAATCCTAGATAACATTTAACACGTCACATCTCTCTACTCAAGCCTTGCGAGAACCGTAGCCAGTTTCGTTTTGCAGCTTTCTCAAGTCGAACGCGTGCAAGACAGATTCAGCTGCCTTGACACCTGAAAGGGCCATGGCTCCGAAAGTTGGACCCATTCTGTTGGAGCCATCCACCTCGGCCAATTCCATACCGGCGATAACCAAACCGGGAACGACTTCTCTCGTTCCTTTCACGATAGCGTCCTCGGCTTTGTTCATGTCGAGGCCTCTCATACCTCCCAATTGGAAGCCGTCGGCAGTAGGCTTTGCGGGCTGTTCCCCCTTGAAGGCGCCGACAATGTCCTTTGGAGCTTTGCCCAATTCCTCCAATCTCTTGGCACTGAAGGCACCAAATGGACCATCATGGCCAGTTGTGGATAACACAACGTTACAGTTGATTGTGTTTGGGTCCATACACGACTGGGTGTCATGGTTCAAAGCGACAAGCGTCCAGTTGGTGACAACACCGGCAATTCTCAATTCACCAGTACTTTCGTCACGACGGGTGATTAAGTCCTCGACAGCAGTCGCGTTGAAAAGCTTGATGTTAGGAAATTGTAACACCTTGGACATCAAGGTGGACATGAATAAAGCAGCGTGCTTGACGACAACGTAGTCACCTTCGTCGTCGTATTGAATGTCCAAATCGTCCAAGAACAAGTGTGCTGGCTTTCTCAAGACCATGGCTGAGAAAAGCTGTCCTCCCAACCAACAACCACCACCAGGTGAAACCAGAGCTTCTATGATAGCGATTTTCAACTCCGGTCTGTTCTTAGCCAATACGTATGCAGCTGATAATCCTGCAGATCCAGCACCGACAATTACAACGTCCGATTCAGTGAACTTGTCCAAGTCGGCGAAGTAACGTCTAGTCATGGCTCTTGAGACAGTGGACTCTCTAATAGGAGCAAACTTGAAGTTATCCCAGTCAGCGAAGGATACCTTTTCATTTTCGGCATTGGAAGTCAAGTTGATAGCGGAGCTGGGTGCGGTGTAAGTAAAGTTAGTGGAGGCTGGGGCAGTCTCAATCATGGTGGGTGGGATCATATTGGAGAGCAATTGATGTAGAGAGTATGAAGGGGAGGTATGAGAAGGAGAATCGGACGGATATTTATACAATTCAGAAAATCGTTCCTCCGGATGACAGGCAATCGACCAGCAAATGTCTCCCGGTGAGCTCCCGGACTTTTGGGAGTGTAAGTGGGCTCAACTGTGCTTGCTTTGCAATTTAAGCTATTCCGTTGGATAAGCGCATAGGCTTGGGTGCAAATTTGTTCCAAGATGATCCCTGGTTTCGGAGGGACGTACTGCAGACAGCGCAAGCGATATGCGTTTGCCAGCATAAGCGCATACCGCCGGTGCAAATATCGCAACCAAGCGACCTCTAACTGAATACAATGCAGTTACTGCTGTACAATTTTGATGGGTCTATCTACTATGTACACTTTGTGGAATGACATTCCCCACTCCAGTTGTCAGATGTCTGAAACTTACCGAGAATATGCAATTAGGAGGAGCATTTATATGTAATTGCGGGAGCCTGATTTGGCAAAAGGAGAAGCGACCCGTTTGGGTTGCAGGACGTGTCTAGTTGTTGGGCATTCGTGACTAACCCGATTCTCTCTTTAGCTGCCAGCTCAGGGAAATAGTTCCGCAACAGTTTGTTCCTTACCTAATTTCGCTAGCAGAATTAGACTTGCCTTATTTGACTGGCTCTATTTGCCGTGTTCACTGAAACCGGAAAAATACCTGTCCCTAAAGTTCTTAATTTGATGCTCCCGCAAGCCGTTGCTGGTTTCGCCCTGGTACGTGGAGTCTCTCTTGATATAGACCAACAACCTTCTGGACCATTTGTTGAACACCTGCTCCAAGTTGTAAAGTAGTTCCAATTGCTGATGCTGTGGTATTTGGTTGGGTTCGAAATCGTCATTGGCAGTTGGCATCCAGAATGCTAGGCGCCCACCCACGGGCAACCGCGAGGCGGAAAACTCCAACAAATCGGCCAATAAGCTACTCAACTCATAAGGCTTTTTGGGTTGGATGAAGTCCTTTCTCAAGAATGCATTTTCCCCTTCAATGAGAATATTCTCCCGGCCTATAGCCTTTTCTGCGTCCTTGGCCCCGCAAACCTTAAGCCCTTCTCTCACTCCGTAGGGTGGGTCGCAGACGATCGTGTCAATTTGGAAATCCTGCCTTAATGCGTTGTTGGTGAAATCCATTGTTAACACATCCATGAACTGCAAGGTGGTGCCATACTGCTTGAAGTTGGACTTTATGTTGCAGTCGTCGCCCTTTCCTCTGAGAATCCGGATATCGATGTCCGAGCCTATCGGTATTCCGCCATAGTTGGCAGCGGCAACCAAGAATGATCCTGTGCCGGAAAACGGATCATACACAATCTTTCCTGGGTTCACCTGCGAGATATTGCAGCTCACCAAAGATAGTTCAGCATCGAATGAGGTAGTTCCAATGTACTTTCTTCTTCTCAAGTCATATTTGTCCAACACCAACTGGGTTCTGTCACTCAACTGGACCTCTCTCCCAAACCACATGTTGATTGGGGTCACTGCCTTCACTCCTCCCGTGACTTTGTACTCTTCCAACACCGTGAAAGTCTGGTCGGGGTTCTTCATCTTTATGGGCCCCTCGAATGCCAAGAAAGAAAACGATTCGATGATCTCTCTACGCACCTTACTGCCTCTCGAGCCCATATACCCTATGAAATCAAACTTGAAAGAGTCGTTCTTGTAGGTATCGAACTTGTCTGCAGATCTTGATTTGACATCGCTCATCAAGGACTCAACATCTGGCCCCATCCCCCAGAGCTCGTAGATACCTCTGGCCAAAATGGATCTCTTCAAGATCTTCTTGGCCTGTTCATCGTTTTCCAACTGGACGATTTGAAACGGGGTGCTTTCGTCATGGTTGGACAAGTCGATGTCTATTCCATGAAGATCAGCAAGAGACTCCAACTCCGCCTTTCTGAAGTTGGGATAAGCTTGCGCAAAGTATATCAAGTACAGTCTCATCGTTACCGGGTCCCGATCTGTCGCCCTTGATCAAAACGCATCTCTTCGCAGCCTTCGAATGTTGGGTCGTGTGCCGCCTGCCAAATTTTTTTAGTAAAGGTCGTCCAGTGGCGTCAAATACTCAAATTTCAAAATCTCCTTCCACTAGTACGAGACTCATCCAGATTTGTATAATATCGGTACATAGATTGTTTAGTATTATACAGGTCCATATTCCGTCAATAAACTAGTTTTCGATACCTATCACCGTACATCAGCTTCAAATCCCGATATACAATGTCCTCCTTTGACGACGACGACGAAGCTCTTTTCGAAGACATCTAGTATGTATCCATGTCGTGGTGTGATGTTTTACCAAGCCCGAGTTCAAATTACTAACCGCCTTCCAGTGGAGATGAACCAGAAACCAAAAAGGAAGAAACCCCTCAGTCAAAAGACTCTTCTGCATCCACCGCTGCGCCTTCCACTGCTGCAAAGCAGGAAGACAGCAATGGAACTCCTGCCAGCGAAATATCTTCTGCTCCGCCAACGAGCGCTGAACCATCGTCGAATCCAGTCCCACCTCCCCCTCCTCCTCCGCCAACGGATCAGCAGCAACAATCTCAGTATAACCAGGGACAGCCACAAGGCCAATACTCCGAAAGCGGCGCTCCACTTCCTCCGCCAGCTTCTGGCCAATACAATGGAATGCCCCCCCAGTTTCCTGGCCAATCCAATCAATTTCAAAATGGACAGTTCGATGCTTCTGCAAACCAGTACCAGAACCAGGGGCTGAACCAAAACAGCCAATACCAAAACAATGGCGGGTTTTCTGCTCAAGCCCAAGCTCCACAACACCATCAACCATCGAACGTCGGCAGAGAAAGCGGCAAGATGTTTATTGGAGGTCTTAACTGGGATACTACCGAAGAGGGGTTGGTCAACTACTTCTCCAAGTTTGGTGAGGTGCTTGACCATACTATCATGAGAGACAACCACACCGGTAAGTCTCGTGGTTTTGGATTCTTGACCTTCAAAGACACATCTTCCGTCGATGAGGTCATCAAGACCGATCACGTGTTGGACGGGAAGTTGATCGATCCAAAGAGAGCTATTGCAAGAGAAGAACAGGACAAGGTTGGAAAGATCTTCGTAGGAGGAATTGACCCAATGGTCAACGAACGCGATTTCAATGAGTTCTTTTCTCAATTCGGTAGCATTATTGATGCCCAATTGATGATTGACAAAGACACCGGA
Organism: Suhomyces caryicola; assembly: GCA_030568635.1. Taxonomy (NCBI): domain Eukaryota; kingdom Fungi; phylum Ascomycota; class Pichiomycetes; order Serinales; family Debaryomycetaceae; genus Suhomyces; species Suhomyces caryicola. The sequence continues at coordinate 97,681 of JAJMGG010000013.1, read as the reverse complement.
AGATCCAGGGGTTTCGGTTTCATCACATACGACTCTCCAGATGCGGTGGACAGAGTTACAGTCAACAAGTTTTTGACTTTGAAGGGTAAAGCAATGGAAGTGAAAAGAGCCGAGCCAAGAGGTCAACACCAGGCTGCCCAGCCAGCTCAGGCTCCACCACAAAATCAATATAACCAATACAGTTCGTATGGAAGTCAGTATGGTCAATTGCAACAGTTCCAACAACAGCAACAGCAACAACAGGGATACCAACAAGGTATGAACATGACTCCGGAAATGATGCAAGAATACTGGCAAAGAATGCAACAATGGTACATGTATCAACAGCAAGTTGCCCAGGGTCAAGGTGGTGACTTTCAACAGGGTGAGGGAGCAGAACAGCCAGACCAACCATTGAACCCACAACAACAAGCCTCAGAGCCAGATCAGCAAAACGCTTCCAAGTCCAACGACAACGGCAGCAACAATAACAATAACAATAACAGAAACAACAACAACAACAGAAATGGAGATAATAATGGCAAGGATGAAGGCAGATCCAACAATGACAATAGTCACAGTAATCCACACAGGGACGGAAGAAGGAATAATTTGCCAAAGGGACCAAGAAGAGCACCACCCTCTGGCCCATCTGGAGGAGGATCCAGAGGAAGAAGCGGCTACTCAAGAAGAAATAGAGGATACCACCCTTACAGCAGAGGAGGCGGTGGCGGTGGTGGTGATGGTAACGGTGGAGGTGGTAACGGTGGAGGTGGAAGAAGAAGATGAGCCATCTGACTATCCTCTGACCAAAAGCGTACCTAAAAAAATTAGAAAATTCTACTTGGTAGGAAAAATGTATTCAAAATGAAGGATCGAATTGTTTCTGTAAGTTCAGATAGCTTGTTCTTATTGACACTAGCAAAGCACTCGAGAGTTTATTACACGCCTTGTGCTACGATATTGTCTATTCGACGCCAGACTTCTCTGGTTCAACTCTATTAGTTAGTCTATCAATATAACACTATCTTATTCTAAGTTTTTATCTTCTTCCTCTCTTTGCTGGACGAGCATTCTTTTCCTTTCTCTTCTCCTTCATGTTTCTCGACTTTCTTATATCTTCAGTTGATCTGAGCTCTTGTCTTTGTCCTGGCTTGTTGAATCCCTTGACTCTTACACCCGAGTCAATGGCCTTCTCAACCTTCTTCTTTTGCTTGTGGTAGTCATCTCTAAACTTGTCAGGCAACTTAGGGGCGGCGGTCTTCTTGTGCTTGAATCTCTTGTCACCGTTCTTATCAGCAGCCTCATTAGATCCAGTCTTCACAGGTTGTATGTTTCTCTGCTTTCTCCAGTCATCGTATCTGCCAGACTTGAAAGTCGCAGGTATCTTATTACCACTTTCACCAATGATGAACTTCTTGTCTGTGGACTGGGAGTTGATGTACTTACCCTTCTTTTTATCCCATCTCATGATTTGCTTGTTCTGTTGCATCTTTTCATCATTTTCAATATCGAAAGTGGCGCTTGCTGCATCGTTGGCAAACGAAGAGTTGATGTTCATCTGCTGATCCTGGATAACCGAGGCAGGAGCATAATGACTAAGGAAAAATTGAGGGTCTCTATAGCTTTTCCTCTTCTCTTCCTTCTTCTTCTCGATGATTTGGTCGGCATCTTCGAAAGCGTTCTGTAACTCATCTTCATTCACATCCTTGACTCTTGCGGCTGTGTATCCGATCTCTCCTTCGTTGTTCAAAATCTCGTCTTCAATACCACGATGCAATCCGGCCTCTCTTTCCTTTTCCAACAACTCCCTCCTTTCCTTAGCCCGTCTTTGAATAGGAGCAATTTGTCTTCTTCTCATGTTCATGAACTCAACCAAACTGTCTTCGGCTTTGGCATGACCCTTTTTGTTGAACTCGAAAACAGTTTCTTTAGAATACCTGTTCTCTAATTTGGCTAAGAACTTTTCCTTCTCCTTTTCCAAGTTGGACCCAAACAACAAATGTTGATCGTCCCAAGAGCCAGTTTGCATGATTTCTTTAGCTCTCTTCAAAGATTCTTGAGATGCTGCTTGTCTGGAACGGTAGTACAACTTCTCACCTTTGGCTGCAACTTCTTTGATCACAGTCAATTCGTAGTGGTTTCTTAACAAGTTTTCATACAACTCTTGGAAGGTCTCAATATCCACACGTGGAACAGAACCAATAACGAGTCTTTCGTGGTATTGGACCTTGGGTTCCACGTATTTCTCAGCAAGCTTTTCTTTCAACATTTCACATTTTTGTTCATGCATGGATGTCAATAAAACCTTCTTACCCAAGAAGAGTTCGAGATCAAGGAGATATGGCAACTCTTTCTCGTTCACTATTGAGTACGCCCAACCCTTGTTACCAGCTCTAGCAGTTCTACCAACACGATGAATAAAGATCTTGGTTGAACCTGGAAGAGTGAAGTTGATAACGTTGGCCAACACAGGAATATCAATACCACGAGCAGCCACATCCGTCACGACCAAAACGTTGGTCAAACCAATTCTAAACTGATAAAGTTGGTTTTTTCTGGCATGCTGGTCTAAAGTACCGTAAATGTACGAGCACAAGTAACCAGCATTCTTCAACATGTTGGTGATATACTCAACATGGTGCTTGGTTGGAACGAACACAATAGTGGAGTGCTCTGAAGGCAACTGGTTTGCGGGTGGCAATCTCTCCTTCTTGAACTTGAATCTCTTTTTCTTACCATCCTCTTCGTTGTCCGATGCATCTTCTTCGTTTGATCTTTTGGCCATATCCTTCAACTTCTTGAGCTGCTCTGGAGTACCCAATGGCAACTTGATAACCTCTTGTAATAAGTAAAGTAAGTTTGCCTCTTTTTCGTTTCTTTTGGATGTGAAGAATGCCATCTGCAACTGGTCGGAGATTTTGGACTCAGCATCCAATCTCACAAGAACAGGACTGGTCAAACCAGCCTTCGCAAAATCAACCAAGGATCTGGGTAACGTTGCGGAGAACAATAAAGATTGCCTTTGAGGAGGTAATGCCGCGAGCAATTCGTTCAACTGTTCGGCAAAACCCATTTCGAACAATCTGTCAGCTTCATCGAACACGATGTACTCGACAGTTTTCAAGTCCAAGCTCATTTCGACTTGTAAATGCAAGAATCTACCAGGAGTAGCGACAATAATGTCAGGGTTGGTCATGATAGAGGAGAACTGGTCTTCCAAAGATTCACCACCAATAAGCAAGATGGACCTCAAGTCGGTTCCTCTGCTGAACTCTTTCACCTGCTTGAAAGTTTGCATAGCCAATTCTCTTGAGGGTGACAAAATCACAGAACGAACACCAACCTTGGCACTATGAGCCTTCAACTTTTCAATCACAGGGAGAATGAAGGCAGCGGTCTTACCCGAACCGGTTCTGGCCATACCAACCACGTCTCTACTCTCCATGATCAAAGGAATGGTTTTCCTTTGAATGGGGGTTGGTTGTCTGTAGCCCTTTTTGGAGATGTTGGAGAGAATGAACTTGGAGAAACCGAAGGAAGCAAACGATCCAGGCTTGGCTTTCTTGGCCTGTGGATTGTTGCTGACAAAGTAGGCCGACATATCCTTCGACTCTTTGTCGTTCTCGGCATCTTCCTCGTTGTCTGAGAGTTCCAATGAGGGGAAACTGAGGTCGGGCTTTGCCTTCTGTTTCTTCTTTGGGGGCTGGGCCTTTTCTTCTTCCTCATCGTCGGATATTATATCCTGTACTTCGGCATCTGAATTCTGGTCGTCTGAGCTATAGTCAGACTCGTCTCCTGCGAGAGCCAAGGAGCCAGCGATATCGTACTCTTCGTCAGACATGGTCACTTGGGGGAGGGTTTGATTGACTGTGAGTGAGAGCATTTAACTGAGAAGCTCATCTCAATTTTTTTGGGGTCGTGTGTGCGCTGAACAGACGCAAATTTACCATGGATCGCGAAAGTGGTTCAGGGGCGAGTAGAGAATCAACTCGCACTGAGCGCAAGACAGTTTGTGTGGGGAATGTGATGAGCTTGATGCCGCGACGGGAAAATAGGCAAACGGATGAACTGTAATTCAGGCTTCGTGATAACTCCGTTGGGCGGGCACGTTACATGAAATTAGAGCCGTGCGCCGACGGGATTAACAGGAGATTGGGGCATTCGACAATCAGAAGAATAGCAAAGTTAACCAAAGTAGATGTAGGCAAAGGCTTAGCGAAGCGAGAGTGGGGAAACGTGAGAAAGTTAGCCCAGCGGGCATACACGGCTAATTGTCGATATTTTTTTGGAGAGGGGGGAGGGGGTATGGGAGAATCATATGAGACCTCCTCACTGCAAGGGTGTAACAGTTTTGAATTGGGTTTTGAGGATTGTTAGCCACAATTTGTAGATATCTTATGATAATCCGCTAAAATGCCGACTGCAACGGAACGCTGCTTTGGGAAATTTGTTTTGTAAGCGAAAGTTAGCTTTCACAAGCACGCAGGTAGCGATACGGTGTTCGAAACATTGGACCACGAGAGTGAGAAAATAGAAGATCCGTTAGTCTAGGGTGAAATATGTATGGCGGTTTTGCTGTGACTGCACAATGCACCACGCTTACATATTCAGGGTTACGTCGATGCCTGGAAGATGTGTAGGGCATAAAATAGAATGTATCACGTTCGGCAAGGCGGGATAAAGTTTGCGAGGCGGCATGGGGTCGAACTGATGAGATGTCGCCTAGCCATGGTAAAACACGTTCCAGAGCTTAAACCGTTTAAGGTATTTAGGAGAATAGGCGAGTTAGACTAGTGCGCAATCTCGACGACGGGAGAGCGAATGTTGGGAAAAAATGTTTTTCTGCCGAGCTGGGTGCCGGAAGGAGGAGACTCCAATCGAGATCCCGCAGCTGAGATTTAGTTGCAGGCTGAGGGGTCGAATTTCAAGATGCATCTCCATCAGGAAATCATCGAAGAGGCACGGAGGTAAGCCAGGGTGGCGACAAAGAGAGTGCGTAGCGACAAAGGGCGAGCGTAGCGACAAAGAAAAGACATAGCCTAGAGACAAAGGTGGTGCAAGCATCACGAAAATAAGGTTCAGGAGAACTAACCAGGAGAAAACAACTCATTAGGATTGCGGTTACGATGACGAACGCTTCGCAGGCTTTCCCACGATTTGGCGATTTAAGGTTTAGCGAACAACCGAAAATGAACAATTGAAGTGGCCAAGTAGTACAAAGCGACCGGTAGACAGTAGGCATCCGCTAACGCGTGGCCCTGGTGGTAACGAAGCTGGTGATCGGAATGTGGGAGGGAGCTGTGAGGGCACGCCTGGCAACCGAATGACAGGTGTCAAGGGCGAGTGGGAATGGGGGACGCCCACGCAAGAGCGCCCCCAGCCCCGACACGGCTCAACAAATGCAATTTGGAACGTGCGGCCGCACATTTGCGGCTGGGATTGGCACCAGCAGAGCAAGGCAGCGGGACCGCAATTTGCGCTTATTAATGAAGAGGAGAAAGCGGTCTTGTCAGGGAATAAAGCACGAACTATAATCTAGAGGCCGATCAAAATACATGCCAACTATGCCGAACGCTGGTGCATTCCGTTCGGCAAAAGTGCACATCTCTACATGAGGAAGCATGTCCGGCAAGGCAAGGTCTAATCGATCTCTTGGCGAGAGTGCAGTATAAGCGACCAGGACCAAAAATACACAAACACACTGCTGACGACACCGCAAGGTGTTTCTCGCGGGGGAAAGTGGAGGATACCAACTGAGAGGGGGCCAGGCTATTAGAGTTAGTGGTCTCAAAGTCGTATTATGGGGCTAAACAAGGAAGGGGAAATAATACGAGAAAAAAAATAATTGCGTTTTGTGCGAGCATGCAATTGTCAGTGAAACAAAATTGCCTCCATGGCAATTTTTTTAAGGGTTTGCGAGAAATGTATCACTTGATTAAGCTTGAGCGACATTCGAGAGGGTTGGGCGACATGCTTCAAGTTGACATATTTGCATAATTGTTGCACCACGACGATTGCTACCTACCTGTCGTTCTAGGTTTCCCTTCGCGGCGTTCTTTTCGAATGGGGAACGCGTTTCTTTGTCGTTTAGATGCTTGTTTAAACTATAGGCTAATTTCACTCTCGCAACACCTGGGGAAGAATTGTCCTTTAAACTCTCGCAACTGCGGGTCCCAGCGAGAGATATTGTCTTCAGGGTTGTCCACGAAAGCAAGCCCAACCTTGGATACGGGCACCGGAGAGATGAAGGTTATTTTTATGTATGTTTTTGTTTTTTCCAATAGCCTTTTTTTGCAGAGAGGGCGTTAGTAGATATTTTAATGCCTCGTTCAACGGGTTTAAAATATAGATCAGCCCATTCCTGCGCTTCATAAAGCAACGGAGATTGGATGATTCTAAGCAGCATAATTGTGAGCAAAAAGAAAATACAAAGTCCGACGGCTCGTGGGGCAATTATTGCCGCAACAATCCGAATGCTTCATTTTTGCCTACTTCCTGCCGCCTGTCATCTTTGTTAGACAGGTCGAATATGTGCTTTCAGGGTGAATACTGGCTCAAACGAATTACAACCTTAACGAAACGCAAGCAACAGCCTTGATCGCCAAGTCCGAGAAACTTAGCAGACACACTTACGCTATGCGAGACCCAAGGAGAGATGGTCGATCTCGTTGATATTTTTCCCTAACGATCTCAACATTTTCGGTTCAAACCATCACTTATTTTGGTAAGCCTGTTTGGAAATTGCAACTGTTCATAATTAATTGCCAGCATGTTAATTGCCAGCATGTTCTGACTTCTTCCCGGTCAATTAAATGTACAAACCGGCCTACTCAATTTCGACTATTACTTCCTTCTGGAAACGAATCGCCGTTAAAGGATATATGTACAAGGTGTCCTCCCCAACGGAGCTGGACGCAAAAAAATATTCTTGGAATGATTCAGATGAAGGTAACCTTCCTCCATGTTAGAGATAGAGAAGATTGAGAATAAAATCTTGGTGTCTGATTTTAGCCTGACAAGATTCCGGTTGCAGCGCTCATAATCAGGAAATTAGTCAACTGGGTAATTATATAAATTTCTGGCAAATATTTTAAGGGGTTTAAGGGAACAAAAAGCATCAACATGTTGAGAATCCTATCAAAATATTCAGAGATCATACCCAACACAGGGTAAGATGGATGTTATTTTATGAGTATAGGAAGATCTCAAGTACCGCACGGAGAACGAACAATGCGAATTAAGTAGCCTGCGACTAAATAGAAGCGGAAAAACCTTCCAGACTCGTACCCAACCAACCTTTCGTACAACCGAAGATTGTACATAATAATCGTCCATAATGATAGCGTTAGCTTTTAGATGGATAAAACCTCTGGGTTGCGTTGCTTTTCGGAGTACGGCACATCCGTGGCTGGAGTTGAGCCTCGAACATGCTCGAGACGCTCAAAAAGATCGTCTGGTAGAAAAGTCGGACCCCGAAATTTAGCCTGTCTTTACGCAATCCCGCTAAAGTACGCGCTCCCCCAAGCGGGTTTACTACTTATAGCCTATCAGGCACTTGTGCCTAATAACGGACATATGGCAGATATAGCTGAAAGCGGAATTTTGGTTGGGGATTCTAGAAAAAATAAAAGGACGCTGGTACGATTGTTCGTTAGGCTAACCTCAGGTTTTCAAAAAAAGGATGGAAAATTAATATTTTTGATGTACTTGAAGGTTCGGTAAAAGTTGCGACACGTTTTGAATTACTTTGGGGTCAAATTGATATGAGCTCCAATCCTATAGTACACTGGCTAATGGATTGTTAGGTTCCGTTGTTTCAAAGCGAACTGAGTAAGACAGGTGACGTGAACCATGTTTCAGGTGTACACCTGAAAGCAGCATTATTCGGGATTGCTCCATCAATAGCGCATGCTTTTCGGATTAGGAGCGGTTGTTTTGTCCGTGAGAGGGATCGGAATAGTTGAGGCTTAAAGGTTTAAAATAGTTAATAGGCAAGCAAAGTTTGATGGGCCCCAAAAAAGTTTTCAGCCCCCCAAAAAATGTGGTAGCGGTTAGGCAGTGATGGTGCGAGGTGAATTCAATAATTAGCGTAAAAGGTTAAACACTTTGTGAGTTGAGGTCAGCCGATCACAAAATAAAAGTTGAGAAGGAAACCCAAAGAAAAAAAAATCTAAAAAATACTTTTACCTCCCAGAAACGCAAGCTTTTCTCCAATTTTCCTCAATCCAAAGACATAATCTGGTAACAATAAAATTAAAGTAAAACCAATCATGCTTAAAAATAATTGCATGGATTGTTATGCAATGCAAAATAAGAAATCAATCTTAACAACATACCACAAAAGTGTCGAAAATGATTGTAGAAGTATGAGAAGAGAGGATACTGGCGCAAAAATACTGTGAAGAGTTTAGAGGGTGAGGAGGATGTCAGTGAAGCAGATAACCGGATTTGACCAGATTGTAGTGAGATCCCACATCTAATACGGGCTGCTAGTTCCCTTTCCATTGTGTTATTTGGGCCAGCTGCAACACAATGCAGCCGTAGGATGTTCCGCTTGATCAAAGCAGGGGTGGTAGGACACACACTCTCAATATTCCTCAACCCAAATAAGATATGTGGGTCATACATATTTGGGCTATAATATGTATCACTTTTGATAGCTGGTAGTTATATACGAAAGACCTGTATAGAAGTTGGTACAATTTATATATATTGACCGATTCCCCAATCCTCCTACATATTGATATTTTATTGATTTGGCTGTATAATTGAACTATTGCCCTCTTTCCCGAACCACGAACCAATTGTCCATCACTCCGTAGTATCAGTTCTTCTTATGGGAGCTACACTTCTTTAAAACCACCAGCACCAGCACCACCCATGACACAACTACCATCGGTTTCTGAGTTGATGATCAACACATCCAAGCCAGAATCCAAGTCCCCAACATCCAAAGAAAACAGCTCGAATGGTCAGTCTCCGCCTCCCCTCACGTCGTCGATACCCAGGGTGTCGTCCACCAATCTGTTCACCGGAAGAATCGAGTACCCATCCAAGACCTTGCGACAGGCTCCCCCCATCCGCAGGTTGACAGAGCCGAGTATAGCCTACACACAGAGCGCGCCCCGTCCCACTCCTCGCCCGTCAATCCCGCCGTCGAGCTCCCATCCGGGTAATCCATCAATCCCAAACAACAACCCCGACTACTTTAGTCAGCCACATGCCCCGTTCTCCAACTACCAGCTCAACCCGAGAGTCTCCATTTCTTCATCTATAGACCCACTCTCGCGGGAACCGTCGTCGAACAACCAATTCACCATTAATTCATCTCCAGCATTATCCAAGCATATAGAACAGCAAGAACAGAACGGGAGCTACCAGTATCCCCACCACACTCCCAGCACAGGCTTGTCCCCGACAGGGTATCCCAACGAGTATCCTTTATACCAGCAGCCGCCGCCCGCGTCTTCTCTGGGAGAAATGAATCCGCCCCAGCCATACCCGTACTACTATCCAGTGTATATGGGCCAGCCCGGTCAACAGCAGCAGCAACATGTGCACCAGGGGCCGCCAGGACCGCCCGGTTCCCATGTGCCTCCCGGCAGCCAGGCGCGTCCTCCTCCTCCTCCGCAGCATTTACAACAGCAATTGCCGCTAAACGTCGGCATGGTCGCATATCCACCTCACGGCGGCCCTGAGGTCCCCCACAACGACCACGCCTACAACCCTTATCTATACGCCGGTCAGGCGGTACCGGGTGACATGAAGGTTGGGTCGTATTACCGCGGGCATCCGCAACCACAGAGCATGAACATGATGGGGCCCACAATACCCGAGAACATGTCTATGATGATGGGACGGTACGAGGAAAATAACGCGCTCATCAACAAGCGCCGCATCATCAAGCGCAGAACACGGACAGGTTGTTTGACGTGCCGTAAGAGAAGGATCAAGTGTGATGAGCGAAAGCCAACATGTTTCAATTGCGAACGGTCTAAAAAAGTTTGTTTAGGATACGAGAACTTAAATGGAATGGTTGGCAAAAAAAGACGGGCCACAAGTTTGGAGCTTGAGGACGACCACCAGCTAGGCAAGGACGACGAGTTGCACGAGGAAGCCGAGGACGAGGACGAAGACGGAAATCTGCCCAAAACTGATCCTGGCGATCAATCTCGGAGGGATTCGGGCCAAGATTTACAGCTAACTCCTCCGCATGCTCTCTACCCTGGATTCATTCCGGCAGGCAATCCGGAAAACACATCGCCTAACGGTAACCAGCGGCCGGAGTCCAAGGCGTCGGTGTACCACTTGCTCCGGTAAGAGAACCGCTGATTACGAGGGGTGTGTCTATCGACGGCGTACTCACAAAAGAAGGGAAACCGGCATTCGAGATGCGGGCGGTGGCAACATTCAATATTGACGTCCTTATCAACGCATGGACTACAGTGGCACTTTTGTTTTTTTGTGAGACGTCTCATGTATTATTCAGCACAGCGCCCCTCCAAATGTGTAATATTACCAAACATATGTATAATAGGATAGAATTAATGTAGTAGGTCAATAGATAAATCGAGAAGCAAGTGGTAGCCACCTCCAGCCCGTATTCGTTCTCCAGCAATTGAAGTCCGAGATATTATATTTTCAAGCGCCCCGCGTCCAGCGTTTAATCTATCGAAATAATCAGTTAATAGTGCGCGGGCGCACGACCGCTATTTAATTTCTGTAGCACCACCACCCATCCGGTGGGGCACTTTAGCTCATCCGCATCCGCACGTCGCACGACATAAAAAGAAACGATACGGGTAACTAATCCTTATTATCTAAAATATATTGTAATCTACAGACCACATCACTGAGAACTGATCGTATTCTCATTTGACTATTCCCGCGTCCACACACACCTCCCCCAATAAATGGTCAAAGCACGGAAAGTAGCAGTGGTCGGATCCCGGTCGGTGGGGAAGTCCTCGATCACCGTCCGGTACGTGGAAGACCACTTTGTCGAGTCGTACTACCCCACCATCGAAAACCACTTTTCCAAAACCGTCACGTACAAGAACCAGGAGTACGCCATAGAGATATTGGACACGGCGGGGCAGGACGAGTTCAGCATCATGAACGAAAAGCACTTGATCGGCAACCACGGCTATCTTTTGGTGTACTCTGTGACGTCTCGGCAGTCGTTCGAGCTTATTGAGGTAATAAGAGACAAAATCTTGAATTCGATAGGCACCGACAATATCCCGCTCATACTCATTGGAAACAAGTCGGATCTCGAGTACCAGAGACAGATAGACACCCACGAGGGCGAGGAGCTTGCCAAGGAGTTCAAATGCCAGTTCTTGGAGACCAGTGTCCGGGACAATGTGAATATCGAGAAGGCGTTCGAGTCCTTGCTAGGGGAAATAGAGCTGATTCAGAACCCAGCCCCGAAAGAGGAAAAGTGTGTTGTTATGTAGCAGGCCGAGAGCAGCGAGAAGGTTTGGGTGAGAAGGTTAACGTATCCAGAAAAGAACGGTACACAGTTAGAGTAGGGAATATTATATTTATTTAGCTCGCGGCGTAGAGCATCAGAGACTTGCATCGGGGAGAGCGACGGCACCTTGAGTGGTTTAGTGCTTTAGGGGAGGAGCGGGTGCTTTGATGGGGGCGAGGGTTAGGGGTTTGCTCCCTAACGGGCCATCTAGTGTCATCAAGATAAGCGAGGGCCAGGCTCGCGGGTTTAAGAGTCTCTGCGGAAAGGGGAGCAAATTGCGTTCTTGCTCCGTGACGGTTCGGAGAGCAAGCGTATTGTGCGAAGCTTATTGCCAAGGACAGCCCGGCGTGCGGGCAACTTGCCTCAGCCTGAACATTAGCGGGTTTGCCTGGGCGTATTTTCTATGTAGCGAACCTTCTGACCACCGCCGTCTTGGCCCGTGTGGCCCCAAGCCCCGTCTTCTTGGCAGCCTGCTGCGTTCCACTGACTCTTAAACTCAAGGGGCTTTCGTATTATTTGCAGCCAAATAGCCATTGTGCTTAATCGCCAGGCTCTCATCGTCTAGGCGGCGTGGTGGTGTTACGAGAGATCTAGACTGCGTACCCGACCTACTTGCTGCAGATCCTCAGGTGCATTCCCTAGATCTAGTCACCCGGGGGGAAAAATAAGCTAAATTATCGTCCGATTTAATCAGGCCCAGTCCACGCCAAAGGCGCAGATGCCTGTCGGTGCCCTACGACACAAGCGAACCCCGTGCCGGGTTTAAAAATGTGGGTCTTCCCCTCCGCAAACGGCGCCACCGGCTCGCTATTGTTGCGTATACTAACTTTGCGTAAGCGTTGTCTGCGTACACCCACTATGCGCTTTGTCTCCAGAACCCCACCGTCCACGTCAACATTCTCCCTTGCATCCCCTCGCGGGTACCACACCCGTTACTCCGCATACACCACTGCGTACGCCTGCAACTGCCTCGGGCGGTCGCCTGAATCAGGCCCCAGCAGCCCCCCGTGATCCTGACCTCGAAAGACTGCAGCCTTGCAGTCGGGGCCTTTAGTCGCATCCACGCGAATCGAAATCCAATTTTAGATTCGCTTACAGCCCAGGCGTCTGCTGTGTTAACACCCACAAGACACCACCCCGCGCCACATATGGTCAGCCCAGGCCCGCTGCACTCGCCCGAGGGAATCCCCTACGACTATGTGGTGATCATAGACGCCGGATCAAAGGGGTCGCGCGTCCACGTCTACCAGTGGCTCAATCCATCGCAGGCGCTCGCGTCGCAGGTGTCCTTCAGGCCCGACCACACCTACCCCCAGATCACGTCCAAGAAGAAGTGGCACCGCAAAATCAGGCCGGGCATCTCCTTCTTCAAGGACAGGCCGCACGACTTGGGCCAGCACCACCTCAGCTCCCTCCTCCAGTTGGCCAGCGCGGTAGTCCCCAAACCACAGCACTACAGAACTCCCATCTTCCTCCACTCCACCGCCGGAATGCGCTTGTTGACCCCGGAGGAGCAGAAGCTGCTCTTGGGTAACACCTGCGAGTACCTCCAGGAAAACTCCGACTTCTACCTCCCGGAGTGCTCGACTCACATCAACGTGATCGACGGGGACGTCGAGGGTCTTTACGGGTGGCTTGCCATCAACTCCATGAAAGGAGTGTTCGACCATCCCGAAAAGCATGACCACGGAAAGAACCACACCACTTACGGGCTTCTCGACATGGGTGGCGCCTCGACGCAGGTGGTGTTTCACCCCAACTCTTCGGAGGTTTCAGAGCACGACAACAATTTGTACAAAATAAAGCTTCACCAGCTTCCGGCAAAGGTTGAATTGAATAAAGACTCGAGCCCAGATTTCCATACGAAAGGCACCCTACAGAGTCTTGGAGGCTATTTGAAACCACCTTCGTCTGTCTTTACGGTTTATTCGGACTCCTTTTTGGGGTTTGGAATGTATCAGGCCCATTTCCGGTACCTCACTTCCTTAGTGGACCATTACAAGAGCGAAAACGATATCAAAGACAGCGAAGGTTCCTACTCTTCGGTTGGCTCGCCAATCCCCGACCCTTGCCTTCCCAAGGGATACACTGCTAAAGAATCGATCAAGGGCGCCGACTTTCTGTTCACGGGCGAAAGCGATTCGGTAAAGTGCCTCGAAAAAATCTTCCCCGTTCTACTGAGCAGCACGTACGCTAGTGGCACTGAATCTGGGCGAAACGCCAATTGCAAACTGTTCGGCGACAAGAGCGAAGGCGGTTCGTGCTTGTTGAATGATAAAATTCCTGCATTTGACTTTGACGTGAATCACTTTATCGGCGTGAGCGGATACTGGGATGCTATAACCAACTTATTGAGTTACGAAGACAATGTATCGACCACAGGAGTGGTCCTCGATCTAGAGAACCCGACCAAGGAGGAAGCAAAAAGAGACAAACACAAATCAGACAATAATGACAACAAGGACACTTACGACTACAAAATTATATACAACCAAACCTCCAAGGTATGCTCACAATCTTTCGGCTTGTTGTTAGAACTCAACAATGCGAAGGACAAAAAGCACCGACTTGATGTCGAGGATCTAGCTGATCTTTGTTTCAAAGCTTCGTGGATCCTTAACTTTTTGCATCTCGGCCTAGGGTTCCCGCGCTTCGGAATTGACAAGAGTTCAAGCAAGGAGTTCAAGTCACTCCAGTTGGTAGAAGAGGTTGACGGGTCGGCCTTCACATGGACATTGGGGAGAGCTCTTCTTTATGCTAATGACGAATATATACAGGCATTCAACAACCTCACCACCCAGAGTCAGAACAAAGATCTAGACCATTCACTTCTCATAGACAGGCCCGGATTCTACCATTCTTCCTCAGCTAACCTATTCCACTTTGGGGCGGAACAAGAAGGGATCCCTTCACGACCGCAATATATCCAGCCCCGGGAAGACCAAACCTACCACTACTATGATTATGAGAAGGTGCAGTTTTCCGACAATAGTGAGCTGGTTTGGAATATTGAACACCATCGCTGGTACGGAATTGCAATCTTCATGTTCTTAATATCACTTGTTGCATGGTTATTGATTGGAAAGGATGGCAGGATAATTTTGTACCAGAAAATATCGCGAACAATCAAGCAATTGAGAGGTAACACTAACCCGACATATACCCGTGTTGACGAAGAGGGTTCGGAGGATGGTTTTGAACTTGGCGAGTTTCCGCGAACTCGCAACAGCGAGCATGTAGTTGGAGGCCGATAGTTCCGAGCACAATAGCCTTACAGATACCTGCCAAAACAAAGAGAGCTATTGACTCCCCCAAAGCCAAAGGAATTGCACAATGCATGTTGTATGTTCCTGCTCTTGCTTTGGTTGGCGGTGTAATCGAACACAAACTGGTCGGACTGGTCGCCTTCGTGGCTGCCTAGCAGATTCAAGTTTATTGTGGGCGGAACAATTGAATCTTTGATAGCCTTAACAGTGAAAACTGACTCCACTGCTCCGGCTGCACCTAATAAATGCCCCGTCGAAGATTTGGTAGACGACACCAGTAGACTATGGTTTTTCCCATCATGGAACAAGCTGTGGATAGCATTGTTTTCTGCTCTGTCCCCTATCACTGTCGATGTAGCATGAGCATTGACGTAGTCAATATCGGCGGGATTCAACAGGGCTCTCTCCACTGCCATTTTCATCGCTCTGAAAGCGCCGTTTCCGTTTTCGAGCGGCGCCGTGATGTGGTTAGCGTCGCCAGACAAACCGTAACCCTCGACCTCGGCGTAAATATCGGCTTCAGTCAATCCGCGTTTTAGAGCATGGTCCAACTCTTCAAGAATCATAATCCCACAGCCCTCGCTCAAGACGAACCCGCTCCTCTGGCCGTCAAACGGCCTGCTTGCCGCCTCAGGATCGTCGTTGAAGTCCGTCACAACCGATCTGGCTCTTGCAAAGCCGGCTAACGCCAACGGGTGAATTGAAGACTCAGTGCCCCCACACACCATCACCTTTGCATATCCATTCTTGACAAAGTTGTAACCGTCTCCTATTCCGTGGAGCCCCGTGGCACACGCTGTTGAAACTGAATGCAATGGGCCCTTGAACCCGTATTTGATCGATATGTTACCTGCTGCCATATTCGTCAAAAGCTTCGGGATGAACATTGGCTGCACCTTTCTGTAACCCGAACTACTGTAATTGACCGAGTTTTCGTACACATCATGGAACGAACCAATCCCACTTCCTACTGCCACTCCAATGGTCTCTTTATCGACTTGACTGTCTAACAAATTGGCATCCTTCAACGCCTCTTTTGTTGCAACAAGTCCATACTGAGTGAATAGCGCAAGCCTTCTCGATTCTCCTTTGTCAAAATGATCCTCGCTATTCCAGCGGTGATCCCTTAGGTCTCCTTGTGGAACTCTACCGATCACTTTCGATGGGATACCATCCCAGCCATCTTTGGCGTAGTTCGGCATGGTCTTGGTCGAAACTAATCCGCTTTTGCCAGATATAAGATTCTTCCAAGTCGACCTTACACCAACGCCTAGTGGTGTGATAACACCGATTCCGGTAACTACAACCCTCGTCATTAAGCCTAACAACTGACAATTGCTTGTTCCAGGAAACTTGACTTCTCCAAATTACTAATATATTTGCGAGCGCACGCCCAAATATCACGTTTATTCTATGTAGCCTTCAACTGTTCTAGGTAACATTCGAGTCGCTTTTCGTCGCCAACTACGAAGTTAATGGGATCCTCTGCAATTATTTGAGGAACGTCACAGGTGTTCAATAGTTCCACCCATTTGTCGAATAGGGACGCTTCCATCTTGTCGATTACAGCGAGAGCATCGTTGGATACTTCTAGATGTAATTTCTCTTTCAAGTAGCGAGTCAACTCTGCTTTCTTCAAGTTTACGGATGGGTCGTAATCGACTGACTTTTTTGACCGCTTTTCATGCTCCGAGAAGTCTACGATCATTACCCGGAATGACCTGTAATACGTCTCTTGATCCTTTTTCGGAATTGAGAGCTTTTCGACTTCTTCTTTGTGCTTGACATAAAACTCAGCAAAGTATAGTTTTTTGATCTCTTTCTTGTAATCCTGCAAGTGTCTAAAGTATAATAATACAGGGGTAGGGAACATTCCTCTAGAGTTCTCGGCCGCCTTGGTATTTTTCACAACCCACTCATTGAATAGCTCTTCTCGATCGGCAGGAGCCACTGAGTAGAATTCCGGATGCTTTATCAACGTCTCTATCAATTCTTCCTCTATTATTGGCCATGGATCATATCTTGAAATCCTAGACTCCAATTGATCCAACAAAGCAATAAAGTCGGAGCTAGGGTCCTCTTTATCATCGAATGAGAGATCGAGGCCATCGTTAAGATTGTCGGAAGCGATGTCCTCCGGCTCGGAATCTTGAACGCTTTCCTGAACCGCAAGATTCTGCAGGATTTCATCATCACTCTCATCTTCACTTGATGAGTAGCCTTGAATCGCACCACCGAGGTTACTTGACATTATCTCCCTCCCAGTTTCTTCCACAATGCGGCCAGATCCTTCTTTGTCGCCTTCTGCCTCTATGTATCCATCTTCTTTTAAGAGTTCTGTAATAAATTCGTCCCTAGCTGTGAGATCGATCGAATCATCTGACTCGACTTCTTCCGAGCTATACAAGTCTATTTTCTCACTTTTGTCTTCTTGAGAAATGCTTTCGCTCTCGACTTTTTGTTCAAAGTAGGTACTTATCTTGAGCCCATTAACTCGGCCCATCAACAACGCTATTTCGTCATACTCTATCTTGGAAAGAAAGTCATCGAATTCGATATCCGACTCGAAAGTCTCTTTCACATCATGCAACTGCCACAACGACTGTTTCAGAACGCTGTTGAAGTAGAAGTGCCTCCCCTCGTCGGTGACAACAACATACCAGTCGTGGTTGGGAACTTTGTACTGGAGCTTGGGCCTTCCTGTTTTGCTCATAGCACCTCAGATCATGCTGTTGGTTTGCGTGCATGGAAGCGCAGGCTAAAGCCCAGATGGATTGCGCGTCCCGCGTGCAGACCGACTCACGTGATCTACCCCTCCTCGCAAAGTGGTGCCTTTCCCGTGCGGGTGCGCCTTTACAGCCAGGAGTCGTGGTCATGGTATACATTAGTGGTACATACAAGATAGCTAAAGAACCGTTCTCAATGTAAATGGCATAGCCGAGCCGGCGCCGGCTGTTAGCTCACCAACATGTTGACGGACATTTTCATTCTTTTCTTCTCTGGGGTGTCGTAATTTGCAGGAGGTGAGTAATTCTGAGCATTTACAATGGGGGACAACTTCCCTGTTAATGAGTGGGTGGTCGTAAGGGTGTCGGTGATAGAAGACGAGATTAGGCCCGAGTCCATGCTTCGTGACGAGGGAGACGACGAGGCCGAAGAGGACTTGGAGTGTGATTCGTTTTCCTGGTCGAGATCGTGATCGTGGGGGCGGGGGAGTTCGTTATCATTATCATTTCCTTCCAAGTAGACTTTGGTGTATTCGTCGGGGTCTTGTGACTGGGATTCGCTTCTTCGGTACAGCTTGCGTATTCTGCTCACCGCCAACTCAGAGCCCTGGTGGAGGTTTTTGGCGTGCCGCAATAGCAAATCTCTTCTCGAAAACGGCCTCTGGCATATTCCGCATGTGAATGGCTTAAGCTTATTATGAGTGGACAAGGTGTGCCTCGTTAGGTGCTCTTCCCTAGTAAATGCTCGGTTGCATTGGTCGCAGTTAAATATTCTGGGGTTTCCTGATGCAGTTTTGGATCCGTAGTTGGCCGGGGTCTCGAATGAATCCTGTGACGTCTCTATGAAGCCCGTCGATGAGTTTGTGGGTGACGAAGACGAAGATGTGTGGGGAGCACTAGTATTCACGCTCATGAAGATAGTAGGGGGGTCTTCTGGTGGGGAAGGTATAACTCAAGGTGGTGGGCTTCTCACTATTGGAGCATTCAAAATGAGCGTTGAGGTAAAGAAGAGTAGGAAA
The DNA here is from genome assembly GCA_030568635.1 of Suhomyces caryicola. Taxonomy (NCBI): domain Eukaryota; kingdom Fungi; phylum Ascomycota; class Pichiomycetes; order Serinales; family Debaryomycetaceae; genus Suhomyces; species Suhomyces caryicola. The sequence continues at coordinate 79,212 of JAJMGG010000013.1, read as the reverse complement.
CAAATCTCCAATTCGGTATGTGTGTATTTCTGGCAGTGAGAGTGTGGAGGACGGTTTTACCGGTGAAAGGAGGGGACTATTTTGTGTCACATCCACCCCGCATTTTTTACAGCAGCCTGACCACTCGGCTTTAGTCTATTCTCAGTCAACCACTTTTGACTCGGCAGAAGGGCTCGTTCGGCCCGATGTGTACGCAATTCCGTATACCCGGTACTCTAATTCCGACCCGGTTGCATCTTGATCCACACACCGATACGGGGCGGGTGACCCGCCCCGGGAATATATACACTTCGACACAATAGACAGCCGGTTGATGGGCCGTTCCCACGCCGTTCTGTGGTCCCTTAAACCCATTTTGTTTCTTGCCCCCACTTAGCCCCGGATTCCCTCAACCGACAAATAATATCAAAATCTCGTTCTCGCTTACGGCATGTGGAAGCGCAATCCGGCGCACGTGACCAACTCTCGGGTGTTTAGAGTCTACTCGAAGCTCACTGGATCCCGGCACCGATCGTGTTATCGAGATGGAGCAGATCTCGAGCAATACGATTTGAGTTTTGGTGGTCACTAGGAGCACCACTGTTCCGCTTGGACCTAGAGTATGTTGTACTGGGGTTTGCACTGTGATTTGATCTCGCAGATAGCCCCGTTATGATTCGGCGTTTCAGAGTCAATCAAGCCAATTACTCTGTGCTTGTTCAGTCGGGCACCTTGATCTGTGCATCAGAGCTTTAGCAGCCTGTACCAATTAGTGTTGATCCAGGTACACTTCTTTCGCGGCTCTGGTAACATATGCATTGTACCGTTTGTTTGACGGCAGTTGGAGCGTCAGTGGCCAACCTATTCAGTCAGTGATGGACATCATCAAACCAAAAAGGGTTCCGTCACTTACTACCCTGAGCATACACGTCAGTTTGTCTATTTGGTCTCGATTTTAACTTTGCAACTGGTTTCGGCGTACCTCTGAGAGACGAACGAAGTAGTTTCACAACCAAAATATTCGTCCGATACGGGTGCCAAATCTTTCCGCTATTTTAGCACCGGCGCCTCCCCGGCAGTTCGTATAACCTGCTGTTAGTCCGCCGAATACCATGTATTGTCGGATGCATTTCAAGTGAACAATACCGGCGATTGACTGACGGAGTAATGCAAAATGCGTCCATATTGACCTGTCAAGTTCGGAGTACAGTTCCTTACATTAATTTGATCAGCTTACAGCCCAACTACCGTGGCTGTCATCTTGGTATACACTATTGCCACAACCGTATCATTATACTTGGTGGACGCTTGCACGAACTAGTAAGGCTGAATGTCTCTCGCATGTCACTACTGAATAGCTCGTCCCAAGCCGAATAGCAAATGGACATCGACATTTCCATTGACCACAGCTGGAATGCCGAACAATAATGCGCAATTTCCCGTCAAACCATCCCTTGGATACACCCTGGGTGGCCATTGCTGCGAGCTTATTGGTGCCGCAGGGGTCAACTCGTTTATCGACGGAATATCTTTTTCTCTGAGCCTCGCCATAAACTTCATTATGCCGCAGAGATGCTCCAGCATACCGTTTGTTAAGCAGCGAAAGAAAAGCTTAGCCATCCACTATAGAGACATTGTATTCCGAATAAACCGCCCATGTGTCAAACTGCCGATGGTCGACAGTGTTAGACTAATTAGTGAGCCAAAGGCAGCGAAAGAACCATCTCTGGCCTCCATCTCATTTCCCGACGGAGTTGCATTCTCAATTAGGGCAAAAGATTCTACATCTGATATTTATGAATTCCTTGCACTATTCAGCTCTTCTACAGGCGCTTACGATTACTCTGGATCATCTCTGTGAAATGCCCCGTTGGCCGAAAATTGACTTTTCGTAAGCCATGTTCTGGACCTCTTCGAAGTGTAATACTTTAACTCTGCAGTATGATACGAATGGTTGCGATCAGAATGTAAAGGGGATAGTCGATTGAATCATACTTGGATATAAATATGACTAGGGCTTTTCTTCAAGTGGGACTCTCTTCAGTCAATTCTCTTTGCTCAGAATGGTTTCCTTCAAAGGTTTGTTTCTCTCACTGTTTGCTGTCAGTTTGGTCCGTGGATTGTCGCTTCCTACGGAGGTTGGCCTCGCTAAGAAGGACAACTCAAAAGTTATCGCTTTTGATTTCACGGTAGAGCATGGACAACCCTTGAACTCCTCGTTTGCTGGTAAGAACTTGAATGAAATTGTTAAGAAAACCGGACTTTCTTACTCTGAAATTGAAAAAAGAGATAAGGCCTTCTTTGGTGACATAGCAAGAGTCGGGATTTTCTACATCATTTCGGTTAGTCTAGGCTCCACCGGCCAGAGCGTTAAAGTTGGCATCGATACAGGTAGTGCCGACCTTTGGGTACCCGGTCCTGACACTATTTGTTCTGGTCCGGCTTTAGTCTCATGTCTTGCGAATGGAGTTTTCCAGTCTAATTTGTCAAGTACGTGGACTCCTTTGGACAAGGGTTACAAGATTACTTATGGCGACAATGCCACAACCACTGGGAACTTTGGAAAAGACTCTATCACTGTTGGGAATGCACCAAAATTGAGTGATTTTCAATTTGTGGTCGCTGACAACACAACAAGCACCACAGGGATTTTCGGTGTTGGTCCCATTGCTTTGACGGATGATAAATTTCCTTACCCCAACTATCCCGTGAAAGCAAAAGAACAGGGTCTTATCAACAAAGCAGCTGTTTCCTTCTACTTGAACCCAGAAGGTGACAATGGTACCGTTATTTTCGGAGGAATCGACAAAGCCAAAGTGGAAGGTGAATTGGTAACTATCCCGCTCTTGGATGCCAAGTACCCGCTCATCTATCTTGAGTCCTTGACTGACCAGAACGGCTACAAGATTGAGCTCCATGAAAAAGCCATTTTTGACACTGGTAGCACCTTCAGCTTATTACCCCAGTACGTCATAGATGAGATCACCCAGCAGTATAACCTTACGCTCTTATCAGGCTTTGGTTTCAGATACACCGATGATTGTTCGGCAATCAACACAACCGGCTCCTACACCTTTGATTTCGGAACGCAAAAGATCACAGTTCCCCTCTCTGAGTTCGTTTCTGTGAGTGACGATCTTTGTATTTTTAAATTGATTCCAGCGCAATCCGACTTGCCAACTATTCTTGGAGCTAACTTCTTGAGATACGTTAATTTTGCCTACAATTACGATGACCATGAGGTCATATTTGGCCAAGCCAAGCATTCGACAGCCTCTGACATTCAGGCATTCTAGAAAAGCACAACTTTCGATTGGTTCTTTGCCTTCTTTTTATTCGTATGTGATATTCTACTTCCGACCCTCAAAAGTTGTCTTTCTATTCCGTTTGTTCTTTAGGATATGAAAATGAAAATACGTTTTACAATGGCTGCGAAATAGCGTCCAAGTTTTAATTCTCATTCGTACTCGCCCTAATAAATGTTACATCCAACATGCACCACTTTTATTTGCCAATTGTAGCCACGCTGACGCCACCTATTCTTGCGTACCTTGACTGAAGCACCATATCGATTACCTACTTTCGAAAGACAGGCTTCTTTGTACTGATGCTTAGGCACTCGGACAACTATATACTCGTTTATACGACCCTCCACTTGCTCGCATAGTCCACTTCCTCTTCGGTAGCCTCGTAGCTGTACATCTTACTATAAGAGCTACTTCTGCTACCGTTCAGGATACTCGAAAGTTATTAATGAAGCATGCCACGTAACTTCAGCTCGGGAGAGCTCTTGGTGATCGGTTAACGCACACCACGCGTGCCGCAGAGCCAGTTCGTGATCAGTCGCCCCAGTCACGTGACACACGTTATCACAAACAGATGACAGGACGCTTATCTGGACTCAAGCCCAACCCCATGTCCAGCTACAACTCCAACTCTAACTACAACGATACGTTCCTATCACGTGTATTCGGTCTACATTCGGTATACAACCAGCTCCAGGACAATTTCCAGTACTATGAGCTGGAGATGGGAGAGCAGCCGCTCCCTGAACCTGACCACAGCCACTACGACCAAGATGCATCGATTCCGCTACCAGCAGCTGACCTTACTCAGACCAGTGAATCCAACAACCCAAACACGCTCTTGGACTCCGAATCGGACCTGGACCTCTCGCTGTCGGAAGCCCCTTCGGCTGTTGGGTCGCCATCAATGGCACCAACGCTGATCAAAGCACGCCGCAAGACTCACGACACGACGCCACAGATCCATTGGAATCCCAATAGGCTCAACACCGAAGACACCGATGACGACAACGAGCTTTTGGCTGCCTCGAAGTCCAAGGCAAGCTCGCTGCCCAAGAAAAAGCTCAAGTTCAAAATCCCCAATCCCAGGGACTACTTTCAACAAAAGAAGCCCGCTTTGCCATTATACAACATTCCTGAAGATTCGAAGCTGTTCAGAAAACCAAAGGTCGATCAGCCGCAGATTCACAGCAGTAATGACGATGTATATCTCCGAAAACAGAACCAGAAGTTTGTAATTCCTCCAAAGCAGAGAGCACTTTATCTTTGGGCTAATATCACCAACATGGACGAGTTCCTTAGCGATGTTTATTACTATTACCGAGGAAAAGGTCTCTTGAACATTGTGATGGTTCGGGTTGTTGACTTGTTGATTTTGATTTTCGTATTGAGCTTCACAGTTTTCCTCAAATGGGGGATTGATTACAAGTATTTTCATGAAAGTTTCAGGTCCAGGACTTCCATGACTCTTCGTGACTTGATAATCTCCAACTTTCTCATTGAAGAAGTGCCTTTGCTGGTCAAATTTCTTCTCTTTGGGTTCTTTGGCTACATTGTCTTGCGAATAATCCAACTCTACTTCGATTTCAACTACAAGCTAAAGGAGATACGCAATTTCTACCACCACTTGATAGGTATTTCCCATGATAACGAACTCATGACAATATCGTGGTCGACCATAGTGGAAAGATTGATGCTACTCAAGGATTACAACAGTCTTACATCCACCAATGATGCAGAGAATAATAATCCGTTACACTATTTGAACGATTTGAGCTCCAAGGTTCGATTGAATGCTCATGACATTGCAAATAGAATCATGAGGAAGGAAAATTACATGATTGCACTCATTAACAAAGATATCTTAGACCTTTCCCTTGCGTTTCCCTTCAATTCAACATCATTGGTCAATAACAAGTCTGTATTGACCAAGACTTTGGAATGGAATTTGAAGCTATGCATAAACAACTTCGTGTTCAATCAACATGGTCAAATTAACGCAAACATTCTTAAAGATCACAATAGAAACCAATTGAGCAAAGAATTGAGCTCTCGATTCAAAATGGCAGCCATCATCAACTTGATCTTGAGTCCCTTCATTGTTATTTATTATGTGCTCCTTTATTTCTTCCGTTACTTCAACGAGTATAAGTCAAATCCTTCTTCAATAGTAGGATTGAGACAGTATACTCCGTATGCACAATGGAAATTACGAGAGTTCAATGAGTTGCCCCACTTCTTTATCAAACGACTTCATTTGTCAATTGGTCCTGCAAACACTTACATTAACCAATTTCCAAGAGGGTTTGTTGTTGTCAATTTGATGTATCTAGCCAACTTTGTTCTGGGGGCTATCATGGCAATCATGGTAATTATGGGACTTTGGTTCGAGGATGAGGACCACAGCTTCTGGTCCTTTGAAATCACCGAAGGAAAATCGGCTTTATTCTACATTAGTTTCTTTGGTACGTTGTGGGCAATAACCACAACTTCTACGGACTCTCCAAATGTGACTTCCAACTCCACTGAGAATGCCAACACAAACACATCGTCATTTGTTTATGACCCCGAAGCCAGTCTTCGGTATGTATCGCAATTCACACACTACCTTCCAAGCTCATGGAATGGAAGACTTCATACTTTATCGGTCAAGAATGAGTTTTGTGACTTGTACAGCTTGAAAATCATTATCATTTTGAACGAAATCATGAGTTTGATTTTGACCCCCTTCATTCTTTGGTTCAAAGTGCTGAATAATTCAGGAGCGATTATCGATTTCTTCAGAGAATTTTCAATTCACGTGGATGGTCTTGGGTATGTTTGCTACTTTGCAATGTTCAATTTCGAAGAGAAGGACAAAAACATGATGTATGACTTGAACAAGCGGAAAAAGAAGACCGTGAAACAAAGAAAGAGCACTTCAATTGACGTGGATGCTGACATCGAACTTGACAAGATCAAAAGGGACAACGGTGAAGAAACCGACGAAAGTGAAGAAGAGAGAGATGCTGAGTTGACCAATGACTATTACCAAGACGAAAAAATGATCAAATCCTACATGTACTTTTTAGAGAGTTATGGGGGGAATAAGGCGAACGGCGGGGCTAGCAATATCAGGCATCCCGCTAAGGGGAGCAAGAGTGGTACCGTCCAGGCGACATCCGTTCAATTAAAGAAGAACCAGAGTCTGCAGTTCGAGCCACCAACGTCATTGATGTACCAAGGGACTTCCTCCAATAGAGGAAAGGACTCGATGGTACAGAGCATGAACGAATCAAGCTACAATATTGATTACAAGTTCGACGAGCAAGATCAGACAGAGGCTTATAACAGAGGTCGCAAATCTGGAGTCTTGGGTATGATAAATCAATTCTATAAACAAGATATCAATAGATAGCGAGGATCGCACTTTTCACAGCCAATCTCTGCGAAAGTGGTATCTATAGCGGTATATGATAAATAGCATCAAAATAGAAGCTGAGGCGAAAACGAAAGTCGAGAAATTCGAGAAAACGGGCAGGCTGGTTGTGGTTCTCTGTTCTAGACTCCTGTCTTTGCGACAGGTCAGACCTCATAATTTTTCTGGCTGTGACATATTGTAGATGATAATTGTTTTAGTACTGATGGGTAGACACTTTTGATCTCATCGGATCTCGTGCACTACCCGAAATTTTTTTGAGATGGTAATACCAAGTTCTCTTTCTAACCACACATCATGGCTGGATCACAATTAAAGCAGCTTAAGGCGGCATTAAAGTCGAACGGCTTGATAGGACAGACCAATGTGAAGAAAAAGAGCAAAAAATCAAAGACTCCATCGGAAACCAGACGAAATGACAATCTTCAAATCTTGAATGGTATCAGAACTCAGTTCAACCAATTTGACCAGCATTTCAACAGAACCAAACACGATGTCTCCATTATTCAGGGTGGCAAGTTCGTTAAGCTTGGCTCAAAACAGCATAACGATGCCACGAAAACTCATTCTACCGTTCAAAAGTCGATGAAAGCCCAGTATGATATGGAGAAGAAAGTACATGGGAAGACAGGGGGGTTGATGGATAGAAGATTCGGTGAAAACAACAAGAATATGACTGCAGAGGAGAAGATGTTGGAAAGATTCACTAGAGAAAGACAGGGAGGTAAGAAGAAGAACTTCTCGCTCAACAGTGATGACGATATGGATGACGATGATGATGAGTTCACTTTGACTCACTCCGGTAAGAAATTAGGAGGCGACAGCGATGACGAAGACGACCTTGGAGGATTCAACAAACTTGGTGAGTCCAGCAAGAAATACGTTGACGAGGATGAACTCGAAGAGCAGAACCCTAACAGAAAGAAGACCAAGGCCGAAGTCATGAAAGAAGTGATTGCCAAGTCCAAATTCTACAAGAGTCAGAGACAACAAGAATTTAGAGAAACCCAAGGAGAAATCATGGACTTGGACGAAGAGTTTGGTGACGTGATGAACGAGATGAGAAACATTGGGCCCGCTGCTCCAAAGCCACAATTTTCCGACAAAACTCCAGAGCAAATCGCATACGACAGCAAAGTCAGAGAGTTGACTTATGATAGACGTTCTGTTCCAGCCGAAAGAACCAAAACCGAGGAAGAAATCAAAAAGGAACATGAAGAAAAAATGAAGAAGTTGGAGACTGACAGAATGAGCAGAATGAATGGATTGGACAGATCTGCAGAAGGAGATGACTTGGACGAAGAGTTCTGGGAAGGGGATGAAGACGAATTTGAAGACCATGATAATGAAGGAGATAGTGAGATGGAATCAGGAGAAGAAAGTGCTGCTGATGAGGAAATTGACGGAAAGAACCCCAAAGCCAGAACCAGCAGCGCCAGCAAGATTCTGATCACAATGCCATCAACACACTCTGACTTTCTCGATATTCTTTCTAATGTTGAGCTCAGCAAACAATCGGCACATGTCAACAAGATCATACAGACATACCAACCTAATTTGGCAATGGGAAATAAGGATAAAATGAACGTGTTTGTGGGAATTTTGTTTGAACATGTCTTATATTTATCAAACGAAGCTAAACCACTCTCAGAAATCATAGAACAGTTCATCAAGATCATCAAGAAGTTGGCTGAAAAATACAACCAGGTACTTGTGGAAAACGTTAGAGAGGAAATCAACAAGATACAAGAAAGAATTCTTGATAACCAAGGAATCTTATTGAAGAGGGACTTGGTTTTCTTTGCCATGATAGGTTACCTTTTTTCCACATCTGATCACTACCATTTAATTGTAACACCAAGTTTGATCCTCATGAATGAAACGATTTCATACGTGGCATACAAAGAGGATGAACCATTGCAGAGAATTGGTCAAGGGATTTTCTTAGTGGAAGCCTTGTTGAAATATCAATCCTTCGCCAAGAGATTCATTCCGGAAGTAGTGAACTTTTTGGAAAAAGCATTTTTGTTGTTAATCCCCGAACCAACCAAGTTGAATCAACAAATCTTCATAAGCACTAACAAGGTGATCAATGGAGAGCACAACCTTAATAAGAAGAACAATTTTGGTACCACCTCTGCCCAATTGAGTGTTAGCGATCTTTTCACCGAGAAGACTGAATCCTACAAGTTCCGTCTTTTGAACAAACTAATTGTCTTGTTGGATCAGAGTGTGCAAATCTGGAAAGACAAGAGTGCTATTCTTGATATAATACCTCCGTTCATTACCATCTTGAGACATTTGGTCAAGTACTACGCAAGTAGCATTCCTCAGTTGAGTACCGTATTAACCAAATTCGTCAAGCTCGTGGAGAACATGAGTAAGGACAGGAAACCATTGACCTTACAACATCACCGTGCATTGGCGATTGCTACTTTTGCACCTAAATTCGAGGAGAACTTCAACCCAGACAAGAAGTCTTACGACGTAAACAGAGAAAGACAAGAGATGAGCAAGGTGAAGAACCAATTGAAGAAGGAAAGAAAGTCGGCATTGAAGGATATCAGACAAGAAACCAAGTTTGTTGCCAGAGAACAGATTGAAGAAAAGAAGGTTATGTACGACGCATACCACAAGAAGATGGCAAACATTGTCAATTCTATTTCGACGGTTGAAGGAGCCGAGAAAAACATCTACGAGAAGGAAAAGAAGATGAGAAAGGGCAAGAAGTAGACTTCGAAAACAGTACATAGAAGCATGGAGAGCTGAGTAGACTTAAATACAAGCTGTCAAGTACACGACGTTATACGGTCCCATTGCGTAGACGAGACCGTACGCATCGGGACTGCCAAATACTCGGCGACAGCAGAAGAGCTGCACGCATTTCCGGAGCAAGGCTCACATTTCCACGTGTAAGGCATATTGGGCACTCAATTGGGCCACCTTGACTGCTTCGCGGCACAATAGCCAATTGTTCGGCGAAGCATTAGTTGCTCGGGTTTTGTGCGTAGTTACATTCAAATTAGCAAGGACGGTGGTTAAGAGTCCGCAACCGGTTTCGGAAAAGCAACAGATGATGAGCACATCACCGGCAACCCCCCCCACCCAGCATACGCCATGTAGTGTGCTGCATGCACATGAGAGCATGTCAGGCCCAATACAGTGGTGGGCTCGGGAAGGGTGCATGCAGGACTGCAAATCCTAACGAACCTTATCGACAACGGTCCGAAGTGTTAATTTTCATGGCCAATTGCTCCCTACACTAAAATTACACGGGCAGTCGTCGGATGGGTGGTTTATGCTAATAACACAATTTATTGCATATAAAACATTTAGCTATTAAGGGTAATAATGAATTGTCATTTGACGGGTAAATGTACAAAGTTTTGTAGTCGATCATCTTAAACTTGGGACATTGCTGGGACACCAACTCTTGGGGCACTTCTGGAAGAGCCACCGAACAATCCACCGTTGGAGATACCAATGAAGGAGAACACGGCGGAAGCAAGGAAGATGAAGAAGGAGATGTAAAGGAAGGCAACGGAGGCTTGGGCCTTTCTACAACGGCCGGTCTTTCCTTGAGCAATGGTGTTGTCGTCAATGTAGTCCTTGTTGGAACATGAGTGGGCGTGGATGTTGGCAGCAATGGCAGTGGCAGCTGCAAAGGTGAAGATAAGGTTGAGGAAGTCGAACACAGCCAAGATAACAGGCCAGGCAAGAGCGGCGATGAAGTAGGCCAAGACTCCGTACAAGGAAGAAGTCAAGATGGCAAAGGCTGCGGTGAAGACAGCAAAGTTGACTTGTGGGTTGGATTGGTCAACGGTGGTGGCGGCCAACGAGCCGGTCAACCCGAGGGCAATGATCAAGAGGAGGAAGTTGACCAAACGTAAGATGGAATCACCAATAGCTAACATTTTTGGATGATTGGGTTGAGATTTAGGGGGTGGTTGAAATCTTCAAATCTTCTGACTGTCTCAAAGTTTTCTCTTCCTGGGGGCCCCTGGCATTATAAATACAAATACGCAATGGAGTGTTATGGGAAAAGTCACACAAATTGGGTAAGTGCGGTGAACAGTATGAGGAATAGTCAGACTATGGGCCTGGTCTTTTGTGGCACTGTTATTATTATCATGACGCACAGATAGTCTTTCTGGAAACGAACAAATTCGGCCCGAATAGGAAATGGTCATGCTTGGACCGGCTGAAACAGCAACACTCACAGCTATTGACCAGTCGGCTTGTTCGGGAAAGTCGCACGGGCCACCCTGCACGCACTTCGGGTCACGTGAGGTGTCAACCAGTTGCCGAGTTGCTCCACAGGCTTCAGCGAACGATACTCTACATCTCTGTCATGCAGCTAGTGCAGAAGCGTATCATCAATTGGACTCGATTGAGCGATTGGCTATTTCTTGATAACGCCCACTACGTTTTCTCGGAAGTACGCCGCTACTTTTTCGTCAACACTTACCTGAATAGGCTCCTGGCCGCCCTGGTTGACAATCGTGGGGTCCGCACCGAGCTTGACCAACAATATCGCAACGTCGCCGTGCCCCTCCGCGAGAGCATGGTGCAAACTAGTCCACCCCTCATTGTCTTTCGCATTGACATTTATTCCCTTTCCCAGCTCTGTCAAAACTTTCACCAACGGTTGTGATCCTATGCTGGCTGCACGATGCAATGCCGTAAAGCCTTTCTTGTCCTTCTTTCGGCAGCTACTATGGTACTCTTTTATCAACTTGTTGACAAGTTCGTAATGGTTCTTGCTAACCGCGAGATGTAGTGCAGTGGTGCCCATATTGGTAGCCAAATCAATGTCCGGGGTCTCTTCTCCGGCGTTCATCAACAAATCAACAATTGCTCCATTCCCAATTGAAGAGGCAATATGAAGCGGCGTCCAGCCACTCAAATCAACCATGTCGTCAACATCGATTGGCTTGATACCAGGACGTGGCTCAACCATGTACTCCACCAACTGCTTGTTATTCATAGAGCACGCCCAATGCAACGGCGTGCGTTCATCGTCGTCCTTCCTGAAAATCAACTTCGGAGTCTCGTCGATCAAGCCCTTGGCCATGAGGTTTTTACCCTCTCTGATCGTCTCATGTAGTAAGTACTTGTCATCTGCCATCTTGATTGTGTGAGTCCGTTCACTTTTCGCCCTCGCTGCTTTTCAATTGAGATCGGCGGTTGGAATCACGTGACATATTGTCCCTGACGCCCCGATTACTTTTTTGGGTTATGTAATGAGCGATGACCGCCCCAGGCTGCTGCCCCACACAACAAGATCAGGTGATATCCATTAGGACGCCTTAAAACACGTCATTTGCCGAATGAAGCGCTTCCGCAGACGCCTACAGAGAGCGACTCTACTATCAAATACTGTTGCACATCAAAGTCTCTTCACTAATACTAATTACGGGATGTGGGATGCCTCAACTTCAATTCTGACTTCGCACTAGCTGCAAAATCCACTGTCCACTGCCTATGGCAATACGTCCTCTCAGTCGGTATCCAGTACCAAGACTTTGAAACACGCAGAGCTAGGCATGCAGGATTCAGTCTGGTCCTCTCTGCTCCTCTCGCCAAGGGCCTTCCACCGCCTCTTCCTTTTCGATCAGTTCCGACTGACCTCGTTCTCGTCCGAATCGTCGTCCGAGTCCGAATCTGGGGGTTGTGCAAAGAACGGTTTGGCAATAACCGTATTCAGTAGCGCTCCGCTACCGGATGCTACCAAACCAGACATATTTTCAGCACCGCCAACCGTCGAACTCCCCTGCTTGAAAGATCCGTCACTCGAGAAATAGTCGTAGATTTCCTTCTCCGTCACCACCTTGCCACGACTGCTGGTACTACCGCTGTTGCTCCTCGTGAGGTGCACAGATGAGCCGAGGTGTGGCCCGCTAGACGTAGACAGGTCCTTGGAGTTGTATCTTGTATGGCTTTGGTGTATTTGGTTATTATTTGCAAGCATTTGTTGATGGTCTCTTTTGAGTGACTCAAGATGTGTTTGGTGGCCATTAGGATGGAAATTACTACTACTTCCTGACCCCGTAAAGCTGGAGCTGTGTGATAGTTTTCTTTGGGTTAGGCTGGGGTGCGAGGAGATGGTATGGCCCCCGCTTGGTGACCGCGACAATATTATGCCTGTGCTGGCTTGAGATGTGGCAATATCGCACAGAGAGTCCTCTGAGTCCGAAGAAGTATCGAGATCCGTGTACGGAACAATTGTGATGTTATTACCTTCACCTTGAAAGGTCGGTGATATGTGGTTGGCTTCTTCCAATACTGGTGTTTGTTCACTTTCATCCATTGGACGTGAAACGTCCTCATCCTCTATGGCAGGGGAGGGTGGTGAAAACTCAGTTGAAGTGGGCGGAACTGTTGGTTCGATGCAAGTTATTTGAGACGAAGACAGCTGCTTCTCGTTAACATCTTTCGCCATACTAGACGGCGAATAACCAGCTGGCGTACTATGATCATTGGAATCATTATGGTCACTCGAGCCGTCGGTCGCATTGTTGTTGGCATTCCTACTTGTGGATTGCATGTAATTCCGGTAGGTTTCGTCAAAGTTTCCGTAATCGACTCTGCTTGACTTGAATGATGCAGAAGTCCAAGCATTGTCACAATGTAGATACATGAAATCGACTTCTTCCAACTTCAATCCCTTCGTTTCGTACACTATGAAGTAAACAAAAACAACGCCCGCTGCATTGAGTCCACCCCATATGAAGAAAATCTTGTTACCTAGAGCAGCTGATCTTTTTCCGGTGTCGATCAAGTATGGTGTAATGTATGCAAATGTGAAATTAACAAGCCAGTTGGTAGCTGCGGTGATGGAAATGGCCTTTTGACGGATGCTAATACCGTAGATATCAGATGCAACAGCCCAGACGGCCCCACCCCAGGAGCATGCAAAAAAGGCAATAAAGATACACGAAAAGGATATACTCAAGATGGATGACACTTCGGAATCTTTAACAGAGACTCCCACTATTGCGACAATAAAGTTGGAAATAGACATTCCGACTCCACCAAACAACATGAGTTGCCGTCTTCCTATGATATCGACCAAAATAATACCGGGGATGGTGAAAATCATGTTCACCACGTAGGTGACGAAGGACATGATGTAGAAGTTTTTCATTCCTGAGCTTGAGAAGAAGTTGACGCCATAGTAAAAGATGAAGTTGATCCCAGTACATTGTTGGAAAGCATGAACCCCTATACCCGTTAGCATTCTGAGACCCTGCTTGTGTCTACCACCACCACTTCTGAAGCAGTCCAAAAAGGTCGTTTTACCAAACGATGCTTCGTAGTCATAGTTCGCTTTTATCTCAACGAGTTCTTCTATCAAGTCGGGGTCGTCAGGCGGTAGTCTTCTGAGTTTAGACAAGCTTTCGAGGGCTTTTGGAACATTGTTTTTCAAAATAAAGAATCTTGGAGATTCTGGTAGAAACAACATACCTCCCGATAGTATAAGCGCCCATAAGAACTGGAGCCCCACCGGGATTCTGTAGGAGGCCGAGCTGTTCATTTTTCTGGTGCCCTGACATACAGCACTCGCTATCATTAAGCCCCAAGTGATGGCCCACTGGTAAGTGAAGACAACGGAACCTCTCACCCACTTGGGCGCAGCTTCTGCTTGGTACAAGGGAACGATGGCCGACAATATCCCCACCGATACTCCTGAAATGGCTCGTCCTATGCAGAGATATGCTACGTTGTTGGAAAGTGTCTGGAAGATGTTGCCCACGTTGAAAATGATGGCGGCGGACAAGATGATGGAGAATTTGCGCCCTAGGTTGTCGGACATCAAGGGAGCTATGAGGGCACCAGTAAAAGTTCCAAGGGACAAGATGGCCGTGATCAAGGCCCTTTCGTGGGTGGTGAAGGACTGGTTGTTTGAGGGAATATGAGACATGACGTAGGTCATTTCGAGGGTATCGTTGATGATGCCGGTATCGTAGCCGTACATGAAACCACCGACGGCCGACACCAAGCCGACTATTATGGCCGAGTTCGAGGACGACTTCTGTCGGATCTTCCGGTAGTATTCCTCTTCTACCGTATTATCGTATAGTATTCTGTCCAAGATGTTCCACATGTTGAGTCATGAATAAGGGAAGCTAGTATTTTTTGGAACCAGGGTGTATGTGCAAGGGAGGAGGAGGGGGAGGGAGCTGACTCGACAGAAGTGAGGGGCTCTGGAAGTAGACGAAATGGGCCTGGCTACAAGACGTGAGGCGTGTAATTCTGTTTTGTTTAAACCCAAGTCATCAAAGGTTGAGAGACGATTTCCTAATAAACTGGAGTACATATAGTAAGTGCTGTACACAGAACGTTTGTAACAAGCGGGGGGAAGGGGCCCTTGGGGGAGCCGGAGTCAAAGTCGCACCTTCCAAGGCGCTGAAACGGTTACGGGTACTCGGCTGAGGAGCTTTTGCCCGCAGTCAGCCTCCGCCGGCGATCCGTCTACATCCGGGCTGTCGAGCCGACAAAGTTGGGGGAGCCAGAGGCGGTCTCCACAGAATCTGGAGTACCACGAGCAATGGAGACAATCGGAAAGATACGAGGGGCCGGTGCGAAGTTTGTCGTTCTTTCGTGGAGAGAGTTGACAAAGTATAAAGTACACTACGATTACCGCCCTATGCCTGGAACCCCCAAAAAAAAGAGAGGGAAGCATGTGCTGGATGATCGGGGAAAAAGGGAGCCGGTCATGGATGGCGGAGAAGCCGTTCCAGTTCAAACCCCCGCTGCATCACAATTTATGTTAAGTGCCTCAGCGCGTACCTCCAGGGCTTGTGGAACCGTTCTCCCTACTGAGCCTCGGTCTCTGTCAAGACTTCCTCTGTATTTAAGCTTGCAGTC
The DNA here is from genome assembly GCA_030568635.1 of Suhomyces caryicola. Classification (NCBI taxonomy): domain Eukaryota; kingdom Fungi; phylum Ascomycota; class Pichiomycetes; order Serinales; family Debaryomycetaceae; genus Suhomyces; species Suhomyces caryicola. The sequence continues at coordinate 63,639 of JAJMGG010000013.1, read as the reverse complement.
AAAACCTTAACTCTCGCGAGTGGCTCAAATGTGTCGCTACGATTTTGTTCACGCTCGGCCTCGCGTACACGACCACGATTCAAGGAAAAATCCCACAGCGGCTACGGGAACGCCAGCTACCAAGTCCTTCGAAGTCGCCATGTCTCAACCCACAACTTCGTCCCAGCTCCGAAAGAGAACCCACAACATCGACGAGCGCGCAAGCCAAGTAGCGGACTCAAATGGCTTGTCCAAGGAAACTACTCATGCCATCCGTAAGAATATCAATGCTGTCAAGACATCCACGTCACGCTCCAGGTTGACCGACTCCATTCTTTACTACATCAACCATTCGATCCTTTTGCAAATATTCTTCCTCCTCTCCATTTACAAGAATATTCAGTCCCTATACCGGAGACTCATCCTCAAGTTTTTGACTCTAGCATACTACCCAAATCGCTCGCCCCAATTGATTAGAGACGACGTGAACAAGTTGTCCAAGATTCCAAAGTACATCTCTTGCATCTTGGATTTGAAGCACGATGATGACGAGAACGGCGGGATCGACGGCTTGATCAACGAAATCAGTGAGTTGTCCGCATGGACCATTTCTGCCGGTATCCCCAATTTGATTATTTATGAGTCCCATGGTTTGCTCACTCACAATCACCAACAGAATTTACCGGTCTTGAAACGGTATCTCTCGAAAAACTTGGCAACCTACTTCGGAACCCAATCTATACCTCGCTACAGCATAAGGGTACCCCATAAAAACTTGGTGATCGACAGTGATTCTGAGGCACCAGAAAGTCCGGTTGTTTTGGAAATAACGCTTCTCTCGAGAATAGACGGCAAGCCAACGATAGTGGAGTTGACTAAGACCATGAGCGAATTGGCAGTCAATAAAGAGTTGTCGGTTTCCGACATCAGCATAGAGCTTATCAACGAAGAGCTTTTGGAGTTGGTCGGACCAGAACCCGATCTCTTGATCAGTTTTGGGCCCTCGTTGGATTTACAAGATTATCCTCCTTGGCATCTTCGGCTCTCTGAAATCTACTGGGAATCGGATAACAAGGACGTGAGCTATGCGGTTTTCATTAGAGCTTTGCAACAATTTGCCAATTGCAAAGTCAACGTCGGGAAGTAATGCACTGCTGCGTTACAAACATCCATGTTGCTAGCCATGAAAAAGAAATGACAACTTTAACTCAAACAGCCTCACCGATCTGATCCGATCAGTTCATTCCACAAGAGTCACAAGATGCCCAGACCCCTCCATTTGCATAATACATTTCATCGCATAATAGAACCATGTCACTATGCCCAGTAGCTATTTATATAACCTCGCCTTGGTAGCGTCCCGACGCGGGCAACCCGAAGTCAACTGACACAAACTGCTTTCAGGAACGACTAATAATGAGAAATTTACACGGTGACTAGCTCTCCTATCTAGAACATAACGCGATACGCCCACTACTATTTAGACTCGTGTTCTCTCTTGAGGTAGCCTGCTGCGGATGGCGACGTCGGGCTGATGTACCGACGATCTGGCCAGCCCCAGGAAGCCACAAATGTAGATAGATCTCGTGGTTGAAACACGTAGCCAGTAGAAAATACCGTACCCGAGATTTGGGCGTGTGCGGATAAGAAGTTTTTCTCTCACACGTCTCGCCCTCACACACACCAAATTGTCGTTCAACTCGTTTTTGATTTGTTGTTATTAGTGGTGATTCCTTTATTGTCTTCCTAGATAACTACACACATCTGCTTGATATTTATCAGACCTCCTGGTGTCAATATATCAATCAATCCTCGCAAATCATCACCTCAGGCCGTCTAGTTCTTATCTAGATCATTTTTCCGTATAAACTGATTGAAGCCCAGTCGACCCAAACTTCTGTTATCTGTATCATCATCTTATAATGGGTTTATCATTTTCCAAATTATTCAGCAACCTCTTTGGTAACAAGGAGATGAGAATCTTGATGGTTGGTTTAGATGCTGCCGGTAAGACCACCATATTGTACAAATTGAAATTGGGTGAAATTGTCACCACCATCCCAACCATTGGTTTCAATGTCGAAACCGTTGAATATAAGAACATTTCCTTCACCGTATGGGATGTCGGTGGACAAGACAAGATCAGACCTTTGTGGAGATACTACTTCCAAAACACCCAGGGTATCATTTTCGTGGTCGACTCCAACGACAGAGACCGTATTGCTGAAGCAAGAGAAGAATTGCAACAAATGTTGAACGAAGATGAATTGAGAGACGCCTTACTTTTGGTGTTTGCTAACAAGCAGGATTTGCCAAACGCCATGAACGCTGCTGAAATAACCGAAAAGTTAGGTTTACACTCCATTCGTCAAAGACCATGGTACATCCAAGCCACCTGTGCCACCACTGGTGACGGTTTGTACGAAGGTTTGGAATGGTTATCTACCAACTTGAAGAACTCTTCTTAAGATTGAAGGGTATCTTTTGAATACTGTTCTTGTTGTATGATCAGTAAATCCGAGTGATTCCTAGTTAGCATAGCTTCAAAACAAAGATCCGAGATAACGTGGGTGGGTACAACTATTTCATGATCTGCATGTCCCTCGGTATTTGCCAGTCCTGTTTTCCCATCTGCCTGTTTCGTTCTTCAGCTAGTCCTTCCATTGCCTTTTGTCTAATCACGCTCCAAATTTAAGTCTTTATAACTTTTGTATTATATTGCTCAATATAATATAATTCATTATTCTTCATCTTGTTACCTCCCCATTTTTATTGTTTTAGATTCCTGAATCCAAATAATTGTTATCAACCATACTCCACTGAACTGGCTTCGATTTGTGTAGCAAGTAGAGTGACACTTGTGGTTCCCCCACCCTGATCTGCATGAGTTGCGTCTCTTTTTTTCGTTATTTACCGAATCGTAATCTAACGCGTGAGCAACGAAATCGGTGGAGATCACCAAAGAATTTCTGTCACGATCCGTGAGGAGCTAAACGAGACAAGGGCCATGGTCTAAAAATATCTCAAAGGCGTCAGCCCTCCAACACGCTGCAGTGCCAATTAAAAGCGGATGCTAACACTTAGAACGTATACATGCTTCATCTGCTCATACTATGCCGCTAACTCACCGAAGCAATCTACTGCCAAGCTCGCTTGGCTTGAGAACGTTTAGACTATACACCCATTACGCGGTGTGCTGAGTTAGGGTTGAAGCCCTATCATTGTTACGATTCACGTGAATATGTTCGCGCGACACTATCTCCGTAAGTAGTAATTTTGTCGCGCCGCATCAAAACAAACCTGCAATTCGTGTGCAAAAACACCAGAGTGCAAGTTAGGTCCTCTCAACATGTAAGACACCGCTAGGGTGTAGTGTCTGGCAGAAACTCGACTGAGCACCAACCAAAAAAAATTTTCATAAGACCTGCCTCTACTTAGAAAGTTCTTTTATATTCATCTATCATCAATAGTTCATATAGCAAAAATGGTATGTTATAATCAACCACGTCGGTTAAGACTGAAGAGTGACTGGAAGAATGAAAGACGATTCCCCGTCCGACTTATGGCCGCAGTGCCGAACGATCACTAGAGTATTGAATCATGCTACTCTGGAGGCGGAAAATGTATGAAAAATTTATATCACACTCGAGATGGCTATCCTATTACAACCACAGACTACCTGAAACGACCCTCATTATGACATGGCTCGAGCGATATCATGTGCAGTGTTGTGCCTAGAACGCAGTTTTCCAAAGAAGTCGAATGATCATCGAAAAGCCCGTCCATCGAAAATCACTCTTCTCGTCCATTCCTACCGTAAGTTCGGGAAACAAATTACTAACAGTATCCAGGCCGGTGTTAAAGCTTTCGAATTACGTACCAAGTCTAAGGAACAATTGCAAAGTCAATTAGTTGAGTTAAAGCAAGAATTGGCCAACTTGAAGGTCCAAAAGTTGCAAAAGCCATCTTTGCCAAGAATCCACACTGTCAGAAAGAACATTGCTAGAGTTTTGACCATCATCAACTTGAACCAAAGAGACTCTGTCAGAGCTTTCTACGCTGGTAAGAAGTACCAACCAAAGGACTTGAGAGCCAAGAAGACCAGAGCCATCAGAAGAGCATTGACCAAGGATGAAAAGAGATTAGAAACCGACAAGGCCAGAAAGCAAAGAATCGCCTTCCCACAAAGAAGATTCGCTATCAAGGCTTAAATTTGATAGACCTCTCCAAACTGTTAATCAATAAACGCTTTTGTTAACTTCAAGTAATTAGTTTATGAATAATTAATGAAATGATCGTTTTTACCAACCACGACTACAACTTCACAACAAACCCCCTGGTATTACTTGTGGATGTTTATTCTACCGTAATCTAATTTTTGCCCGCTCGCTAAGCAAGGCTCATCTCTCCCTTTATTCTGCCATTTCTACGTCCTCAACTTTCCTCTCTGACCTTTTCGATCTCTTGAAATCTTCGATCTTTTGCTTCAACGCAACGTCATCTACCACATCATTCAACTTTAATGGCATTCTGTTGAAAGGGTCGGTGGAATCACTGAGTAGATGAGCCTTGATTGTAGATCTGTCGATACTAATCTTGGAGGATGGTAAAACAACCGGATCTTCCATGAGGGTATACATCAAAGGATCCAAGAACTCGTCTGGGATTTCGCCTAGTTCTAGCTCATCATCTTCGTCGGTTTGACGCTGTGATTCTGCTTTCTTTGCGAATTCGATCAATGATCTTATCACGTTTGGATGAACATAAGTCTTTTGAGACAAAATGCTTTCAGCTTTTTGGAAATACTTGATATCAAAAGATCTTCCATCCCTCGATACAGCAACTACGAACTTATCTTGATTAGATAAATTCGAGTATATCTCACATAAATCAGACAAGGTTTGTCTTGGACTGAAACTATATTTTTCAGGAGACTGAACCTTCAAGTTTGAACACTTGGGTCCTACCATAACAGACAAATTGTAGTCCAACATTCCGGCCAACCGATCAACAATTTCAGGCAAAACAAAACCTTGGGGAACTTCTTTAGTGAAAAGCTTAAACAACTCCATCGTCTTATTACTTAAACCCATGTACGACTTTGCTTTTCTCTCTGCTGATGACAAGTTAGAGTTGAGTTCTTCATCACTTCCATATTCTTCGTCGCTTGCTTGGCCGCTTGCTCTTTTCTTTAACTCCAATTGGTATTTATGGATCGAGTTTAACTCGTTGAATGTTTCATCCAACAAGTATGTTGTATCGTTCAACATTCTTGCGATGAATCGGATGAAAAAATCAACGTTGTGGAGGGAATAATCAGTCAATTGATGGCGGAAAACTGCATTCTTCCACAACTCCTCCAAGATGACAGAAACGTAGTATCTGCTGTTGAACTTATCGTAAAACTGCGATGAAGCGCCTGTCTTTTCCACCATAACATAAAAGTCCAAAAGAGAATACAAGATGTTGTTCATCACCAACTTGTTTGAGTTGAATATTGGCACAATGAATCCAGGCTCGCCGTTCAGCAATGGTAAAGCTCCAAAATACAATATCTCGATCAAGCTGGCTTTCATGTGAGGGTTACCAATAACTTCTGGGCATCTAAGGAGCACAATCGCAAATTCAACAAACAGTTCCAACTTCTGATGATTGTCTATGAGAGGGAAACCTGAGAAATGGGTCGTAAATTTGCAGTAATTGATAATTCCCTCGACAATGAACTCGGGGTAGTATTTCCAAGGGACCGGAGTCTTGGTCTTCAAGAAGTCATGGTCATCCAATTCTGCAACACTGTCAATCTTGAAAACAGGAACAGATATTTTCGTAGCTGGATGCTTATGGGTTGGATCAATCAACCGTGTGATGAATGTTGTAGCCCCAACAATGAAATCAAAAATTTCAAGTTGCAGTTGTCTATGGCTGAAAATAGCCAGAATAGAATGTTTAATCACAAGGCACGTATTCAAGTGTTTTTTTATAGTTGCCAATTGAGTTCTAAGGGTTCTGTGCATCGTGGTGTCAGCCCCCGGTGGTACCACAAAGTTTTCAAGCTTTTCTAACTTCTCGGTGTACTGCTGAATTTGCGATTTCAAGCGATCGTAATGTAAGTACAATCCGCCCATACCATAGTGGAGATATGACAAAGTCAAAAAGAAGCAGTGTGAAATGAAGTTCGGATCTGAATCTTGCATCTTGTATTCCTCCTCAATTTCTTGACCAGAAGCGTTAACCCGAGATTCCTCTTTCACATCAAGTAACAGTTTATTTTGTCCAAAATAGTCATTGTCGATCTTGTCAATTTTGGTATAGTTGGGATAGTCCAAGAATGGTAAACTCAACTTGATCAAGATGACAGAAATATTGTACATGATTGCGTCGCTTGGTAACTTTCGCAAGTCGGCATGACTTCCTCTTCTCAAGTGACTCAAATTGATCAACTCAGCAAACCAATTGAGTACATCCTCCCTGGTTTGAGTAGAGCCTCTGATCAATTTATTAATGATGAAGAACAATCGATCAACGACCACGTTTAACTCATTAGTGATTGAGCTGTTTATGCCCGAGATTTGGCTGGCTGGGATATCTCTGACGTTCTCAGAGAAGAAATAGGTCGAAACTGATTCAACTAGAGGGGACAACCTCAAGAACGGACCTAACAAAGTCTTGTGTTCAAAGTCTAATCCTTCCTCTCTAGACGGAGGTTGAAACCCATTTACCTGTGAGAAAACAGCTGCAACGGATTTGATGTTAACAAGGAATTCAAATACTGATAAATAGCTGACGTATGAGTGATCGTTCAAATTGGTCTTGTAAATCTGACTGCTCAATCTTGGCAAAATAACATTCAAAACGTCAAGCAATGACTCCTGTTCGGCACTTTCGTTGATAACGTCACCCAAGAAGGAAGAGGTGTCGCTGAATCTTTTTACAAAAAGATCAATTGATACCGCTAAATCGTTATTGACAAACATGTCCGGAATTTGGAAACAGATAAAGCCATAGGATGTGGACAATTTGATGATTTTGTTCAAGATTGCAATTTTCGATTGGTATTGAGCAGATTTCACAAGCAACGATCTTTTGGACTTGTAGCACTTGTGGTAAATGGAATATAAATATTCCATAGAGCTGCTGTAAGAGGTGGGGATTCCCGTGTCGGTGAGGATTTCCATGAAAATAGCCTCCAAGTGGTCCTCAGAGAGTAATGCCGATTCTGACTCGAGATCCTGGGCCAATGTCTCCAAGTAGATGCAATCCGGTGCCGAAGAATTGACCGTTGCCTGGAAAAGGTGTTCCAATTCCAACGACATCCATCTGGCCAACTCTATCTCGGGGGACTCTTCGATCTTGGGTTGTTTGGGAGGTGGTGGGGACTTTCCGGTCGGTTCCGACGGCGGCTCTGAATTCTTGCGAGGATCCGGTTGCTGAACCTGTGGAGTTGCCTTTGGCGGCTCTTGCTGGGCTGCCTTCGGAACTGGAGCCGGCTGATCGACAGTCTCGCTGGATACAGATCTTGATGAAGTGTTACTTCCACCAGAAAGTGCAGACAATCTGGCCAAGCGCTTTGCTCTTATCTAGAATTGTTAGAAGCTCCTCTCCGGTAATTTCGGGGCGGGTTACGTACTTCGTCAGCAGACATGGTTCGTGGCGGTCGGAGAAGTCGGTGGCGAGTGGACTCCTTGTGCTTGGCCGTCGTAACTTAGTAATGAAGGTCGTTTCGCTCCACTGCGACCCTGCATCCAGAAAAAAATAGGCTTGGATCAAAATTATGCTTCTGGATATCAATCTATTTGCTAGTGGACGATAAGCACCTGACACTAGAGCCTGGACAGCAGCGACATACATGCGAGTACATTTGTGACCACCGCCCAGCGTATACTTCATTTGTGTCTTTCGAAAGCAAACTTTGGTGGGCTCACGTGCAAATCGACTTTCCCTCACTAGGAGCCAATCAGATCGAGAGTGATCTTACCCCCAGCCCACGGTCCCACACTACTACGTCATGAGTGCCATTCCCAGTTCTATAAGGACGGCCATCCAGAAGCAAAGAGACAAGATCTACGTCTTGCAGCTCGAAAAGGACCTTTTGGACTTCATCAGGAGACTACCCAGCGAAACAGATGAAAGCAGAAGGAAGTACATAATCAGTGCCGAAAACTTGAAAAACTCCTACTACAAATTGTTGAGCCACCAATTGTGTCAATACTACAATCTTCAGCACTGGCGGAACCCGGACAACCAGATAGAAGTCACTCCCATGGAGTACTTTGACTACCAACGGTTCTATCAGGATATTGAAGGTAGCGCAACCGGGCCCAAGAAGTTTGTCACAGTAGGAGAAGAGGTTGCAGCCAGAGAGAAGAAACACTCTGCAGCCACCAAGAGCGGGCCGGTTGTCAAACTCAAGTTGATGAAGAAGGAGCAAAGTGAGCCGGTCGGTTCGTTGGAAATCTGCATACCAACGGTGATCCCTGAATCTCGAGCCAGTCTGGAAGAAGTAGGGTCAGATCTGACGGTGATCAAGGCAGCTGTGTCTCTGGAGAGCGATATCTTGAAGGCATCTGAGTCGAAACAACTTTTATACAACAAGGTTCGAGAGGAAATCTTCCAACGAGAGTATGACAACAGTGATGGTGACGAGAGTGACGAGGTCAATGGGTCTGAAGCTTGCGAAAAGTCGGACCCTGAAGAGGTAATGATCATTAAAGAGCTGGAAGCCACTACCGAGGCAGACAGGCTGAGCGATGTCAGCATTCCATACCAAGCCAGTGGAATCTTTGCAAAGAGGTCCGCGCAGTCCCCTAACCAGCCGCACAAAGGAGGCAAGCCTGGCAATGGGAGGTATGGCAAACTTGCCAATACCAACTTCGTCCCGTTCAGCTACAGCGGCGTGTCGCAAGTCACAATGCCGATCACGCATCCCGCCAACTACGGGACCGGAGGAGCCATCAACATTCACCAGTATGGCTTGTCTTCGGTGCCACCGCCTCCGTTGACGGCCACCAACGTGCCCAGGTACTACAACCACAACACCAACACCACGGTCACGTACCCTGGAGCCTACTTTGGCAGTCCCCAGGCCCCCTCACAAGCACAGGGTATGCTACCGATGATCCCTGGCCCGTATCAAGGGTACGGTTCGTATTCAGCCCCCATAGACAAGGAGACCGAAAGAAGACTCTTGAACAACCCCTACATCATCATTCCCGGCGACAACCATAATAGCAGAAACAGGAACAGACCCAAAAAGCACCACCGGCTGGAGAACGCTAGATATTCCGCCGCCCAGGGCCGGCAGGGCAGCAAAACATAGACGTGGAATAAATGAAACGCGCGAACAAGCCTGTAGAACTGCCCGACCAACGAACCGAGCCGGTAGCGCCTGGTGCTTGCTGCAGCTCTCGGTGCGGCACGCCGCCCGCTGTACGAGGACGGCACTACCCGAGCCAATCTCGCGAGGTCGATCTAGCGCAGGCTAATGTGCCCCGAAAGTGTATTCGAGGACTTCTACGCATACGGGGACGGCCGGCTTGGCGATCGGCCGGCTCCTCGAAAAGACCCTTTATCCCCAAAACGTCTAATGTGGAGCTGCGTGGTCCATCATCCCAGTCGTAGCGCCCTATTGTAGGGCGGTGACACGCATTGTTCGAATTTGAAGTTTTACGCCCCCAAAGCTTAAATAAAGGTCGTGCGGAGCATTCCTCGTGTAGCGGTCAAGACGTGTTACCTGGTTGAACTCACGACTCACCGCCCACAAGCAAACACTAGATAAACAAATACACTGCTCCAAGATGTCGAACGCTGATGATGATTTGGTTCCAGAAACCGTAGAAGGCTACACTGTTGGCGAAAAGAAAACCATCCAAGAGTACACCAAGTTGGACGCCGAGGATGAAAGTTTGGCCAAGTGGAAGGCCTCGTTGGGTTTGAGCGACGAGTCCACCGCCTATCCCGTCAAGGCTGGCGACAACCGTAAGGTGGTGGTGGTTGAGTTGGGCTTGGAATTCCCTGACCAGCCAAACTTGAAGCCCATCATCATCAATTTGGAAGACGCTGATGGTAACACCATTTCCGGTAAGGAAATCAAGTTCTCCATCAAAGAAAAGTCCATCTACCAGTTGGTGGTCAGATTCAGAGTCCAGCATGAAATCATCACCGGCTTGAAGTACTTGCACTCGGTGAAAAAGGCCGGAATCAGAGTCGAGAAGATTGAAGAACCTTTGGGTTCTTACGCCCCTTCCACCAAGGAAAACCCAACCTATGAAAGAAAGTTTCCCGAAGTCGAGGCTCCTTCCGGTATGTTGGCCAGAGGCAACTACTCTGCTACTACCAAATTCGTCGATGATGACAAGAACATACATTTGACTGTCCCTTGGTCCTTCACCATCACCAAGTAACTATAAAGTAATACACCCAATTAATGATAATTATTCAATTCCTTTTAACCTTCTTCCTATCTGGGATATATGGAGGAGCTTTGTTAACCTTTTGGGAAGTTGTAATTGTAGATGTCTCTCTTTCGTACTTTGGAGCTTTTAACAAGGAAACCCCAGGCGGTTTAAAACTGCCGATTCCTGATCTTTTGATTGGTGCTCTTTCAACGACACGAGAAACGGGTTCTGGCACCGCCGCCTTCAATCCCATTGCGCTCAAGATATCCCTATCCTTGCTTTTCGCCTTCAAACTAGGAGCACTGAACACTCGAGCGGTTTTCTTGAGCGCCCGGGCTGCCTCGGTCGCTTTTCTTTTGCTTTCCATCAACTCCATTGCAGCTCTTGCATTGGTAAACCCCAACCCGCTGCCGCGAGACTTGGAGTTGAATATTGCTTCACTCAAGTCCATATCTTCTCCTTGTACGTATATCTTCATTCTCGCTTCGTAGAGCTTACTGAAGTTGGCAGTATCATAAATCTTCGGGTCGTAGAACTCTTGTTTTAGTAGTTGGTATAGTTTTCGCATATTGTCAATACTGCTGAAGGCAATTTGCAGCTGAGAGCTGACTTGGTCTGTCTTCACCACCTTTCGTATGAATCTAGACACCTCCTCCACTGGCTTCCTACCCCATTTGCCTTCGCTTCCAGCTTTCTCGACGTAGGACGATATGTACAATAAAGTTCTTGCACGGGTTGTTGCAACGTAAAAACATCTTCGCTCCTCATTCACGGCATCGCATCCTCCAGAATCTAAGGCAAATCCTGCGGGAAGTAAGCCTTCTGATAAGCCAGGAACAAACACAATGGGCCACTCTAAACCCTTGGACCCATGGATGGTAGATATTGAAATTTTCCCATTCTTGGCAGTTCCCTCCAGCCCAGAAGCGTCTGTTTCGTACAATCTAACGCTGTGAACAAATTTCGCAGCCAAATTTCTCAGGTCTTGGTCATGATCTTCGTCTGAACCGCCAATGTGAACCGGCAACTCTTCTTCCGGTGCCGTGAATCCAACAAAGTTACTCTGCACCTCCATGATATTCAAGTCGAGGTTTGGATCTTTGGAAAATTCTTGCTTCAATCCCGAGTTCGTGTATACAAACTCAAAAAATTGTCTTCTGCCTTCCGAACTCTCGCTGGACCCCTCTAGAGCCTTCAAATTCTCCTTAGCTTCAAGTATGAAAGCCACATACTGGTTGAAGCAATCTTTGGATTTGGCACTGAACTTAATGTTGCTGTTGGTTCGAATAGCCTGTAAGGCGTCGATAACCAGATTAGAGCTCTGTGACGCTTTCTCGAGCTCGATATCAATCAATGCTAACGTCTTCTCGCCGATTCCTCGTTTGGGCATGTTCAATGTCGATAGCACTGCTAAGCGATCATTTTCGTGTGCAACAACTCTCATGTAGTCCATAACTGCCAACACCTCTTTCCTTTCCCAGAAAGCCCTTCCCTTCACCATTAGGTATGGAATCTTCTTTTTGACTAACTCAGTTTCGATCACCCTAGTTTGGTATGCTGTCCGAACCAAGATGGCGATATCTGTGTAGGCTAGCGGGCTCTGCGGTAGCTTGACCAAGTGTTCAATTTGGTATGCAATCCACCGAGCCTCCTCTTCGGGCGACGTCAAGTTCATGTAGACCGGCTTGAACGAAGATGACTCCTGTGAACGAAGACTTTTAGGAGAACGATCTTGCTGTTGGCCCATAACACATTCTGAGAATCCCAATATGTCTGAGGTCGACCGGTAGTTCTCTTCCAAGGCAATTACCTGGCATTTCTGTCCATAATGGCCCAACATCTTCCCAAAGTTTGCAGCCTGAGCATCCCTAAACGCGTAAATACTTTGGTCCGGGTCGCCTACAATAGTGACGTTATTCTGTAATTCGGTATCAGTGGGATGGCCCTTGGCAAACTGGTACATCAATTGAAGCTGGATCTCATTAGTGTCCTGGAACTCGTCAACCAAGACGTGTTTGATGTAGTTCAAGACCGGGAAAGATGAGACTAGCTGGTGGCAGTCTAGAAGGCAGTCATCGAAGTCGAATAGCTTGTCGGTCCTCAACTTTGCTTGATATGCAGAATAGATGTGCGCTATGAAGCCATTCGAGTCTTTGGTATTCAGGTACTGCTGGTTAAGAATGCCTTTTGATTTCAACAGCGATATTTTCTTCTTGATTCTCTTAGAATCGAAGTCATTGGCATTCTTGTAGGGCTCTATCTCTGCGGATCTGACCCCGGTCGCACTGGGTTCGTCAAACTCACCAAGAACCTGCTTCAATATGTGCCCGCTATCCCGCTCGTCGGCAAGATTGAAGCCTCCCAACCCTATTTTGGAACCATGGATTCGGAGTATGCGATAACATATGCTGTGAAACGTTCCTATAAGTAACTTGCTCAATTGTATCGCACAGCCTTCAAGCAAGCTCGCTAGTCTCTCAGACATCTCGTTGGCTGCTCTTTTGGTGAAGGTGGTCACTATCATTTGCTCTGGCGCTATACCTTCATGGATCAATAGATACGCAACTCTGCACACCAACACTTTTGTTTTGCCTGTTCCTGGACCGGCTATGATCTGCAACGACCCGTTGAACGGAGCAGTGACTGCTTTCTTCTGGTTGTGGTTCAACTCATCGATAGCACGGCGGAGTTTATCACCAGACATTGGCGTACTAAATAGCGAGTGCAACGCAAAACAAATCTATTTGGTGCAACTACTACTAGACACACCAACACTGCACCCACCACCGCAAAAAGCACCCACATTAGCCATACCAGGTTTGATTCCAGCATCACACCCTAACACCTGGCTACTATGAGATGCTCGTTGTTGCTATTCTTGCTACTCAGCGGTGTCATGGGTCTAAGGAACTGGCCATCGTTGAGCTCGAATCAGCAGGTAGCCGCCAGGTCTGATCGAGACGTAGCTCAGCCTAGGCCAGTGAACCAGTACCTCTCGTACGGAATTGCAAGCACCAACTTGCTATTTCAAGACAGCAACTACACCATCGCGAACATGCAATATCTTTACACTCTCCTTCAGGTGGGGTGTAGAACCATCATGATCGACTTATACTGGAATGAAATGTACCAAGACTGGCAACTTTGCCCAGCCCCTTTCCCCGCCAATACAACGACATACAGCACGGTAGACATTGACTGGAAGGGAAAGAAGTATACTTGTGATAGCTCGTTGGACATTGATCAAGTGGCGATGGTCTTACTGAATTATGCTACTCTGACAAACTCCAACCTTGATGTCAATCTACTCAAAATCTTATTCAACTTGAAATCCCTCAAGCCAAAACTGCAGAACTTGTCCTCCTACCCTGACGATACCAAGAAATACTCGAAACTCAACCTCACCCTCACCAGACTTGATCTGCTCTTGTACAAGCCAACTGACTTGACAGCTTACCAGAGCGACCGCTCAGGGCTAAAAAGCATGTTTTTTAACCAATCACTCAACCCGATCCCTTCCTTAGAGACGGTTCTTCTACTGAACTATAAGCGGATAATAGTCAGCATAGCATCCAACGAGTTAACAAACTCTTCCAAGCTGTACACCTTCTCCTCCGATGATAGAAATACCATTTTTCTCCCAGGCAGCGATTTGCCCACTATTGTTGAAAGTACATCCAATCTGAGCCTACTAGATACATGCACCTCAAACTACCTGTCGCATGCTGGAGACTACTTGGATTTCTTCAATAATCAGTCTTTGGAAAGTAGCTTCAAGTACATCATAGATAACGATGAGATACCCTTCACAAATGTATCTTTTAAGACATATTTTGATTGTGGATACTCCCCGATATTGAACTCTTCAAAATATGATGTCCCGGGCAAAAACGATACGTTGGGGCCGATTGTCAACTACTTTCTTCCCTACGCGTACTGGTCGTGGGCAGTCGGTCAACCTAGCTCAGATATGAGCAACACCACGTCAAACTCCACCTCGAACCAGAACAATAAAAGAGACGTCAATGAAGATAACAATCAGTTGGCGATGCATTGTGTCGCCCAATACCCGGAAGGTTGGAAATTAGACAACTGCTACGAGGAGTATCGATATGCATGCCAGAGCACAACGTCTCCGAATGACTGGGTCATTCAGCAGGACGTTTCCCTGTACTTCAATGCTTATACGAAATCTACATGCCCTGAGGGGTACCGTTTTAGTATACCGCGACTGGAGATCGAAATGCGCTCGCTTCGTGAGCTGATCAAAGACCAGCATATTCGCTACCCGGTTTGGGTTGATCTTAATGACATCACAGTCAACCAGTGCTTCGTTTCTGGGGGACCATACGCTCAATGCCCCTACCAACAAACAATCAGCATCAGAGAGTTGGTGGGAATCGGGGCACCGAGCACCTTGGTTGCCATCGCCATTCTAGTCTTAGTGTTCATGGAGAAGCTCTTGAGAATTACGCCAGTACAAACTAACAGGAAAAGACATTGGAAGAAGGTAATCAAGGAATATAACGAGAAAAACGATTTCGAGGGAGTACCCTCGTAGATAGGAACAATATTTAATATAATAATTAGGATAAGCCAGCGAGTAGGAATTCGGTGCAGAAGAACAAGTCGTCGATATAGCCACCTGAGGGTGAGGGACGCATCTGTAGTTTTGGACATGCGCCTAGATATTAGGTAGTGCACCACGTTAAGTGCGAACATACATTTCAGCTTTGAATATTTGGGAGGCAATTACCAATATCTCCAACTTCAGCTATCAAGATATGAGTGATCAAAACTGGAAGAACTTATCAAACGAATTGAGACGTAGAGCCACACAGGCTCGTAAGGCTGGGGGCTCTGCTCCTAAGTCGCCTTTCGGTATTTTCGCCGGATTCGGTGGGTTATTGTTGTTAGGAGGTGTCTCGGTCTTCGCTCAGAATGCCTTGTTCAATGTCGATGGTGGACAGAGAGCAATCATATATTCCAGATTGAACGGTGTCCAACCTGAAATCTATTCGGAAGGTACCCATTTCGTTATCCCTTGGTTTCAAAGACCTATTGTCTACGATGTCAGAGCTAAGCCAAGAAATGTGGCATCCTTGACTGGTACCAAAGATTTACAGATGGTCAACATCACCTGTAGAGTTTTGTTCAAGCCAGACATTCTTCACTTGCCAAACATATTCAGAACCTTGGGTACTGACTATGATGAGAAGGTTTTGCCATCGATTGTCAATGAGGTATTGAAGTCCGTGGTTGCCCAATTCAACGCTTCACAATTGATCACTCAGAGAGAAAAGGTCTCCCGTTTGGTGAAAGAAAATTTGATTCGTCGTGCCGGTAAATTCGACATTCAACTTGATGATGTGTCGTTGACTTTCATGACTTTCTCTCCTGAATTCAGTGCCGCAGTTGAAGCCAAGCAGATCGCCCAACAAGATGCCCAAAGAGCCGCTTTCGTGGTCGACAAAGCCATCCAGGAGAAACAACAGTTGGTTGTCAAAGCCAGTGGTGAAGCCAAGTCGGCTGAATTGGTTGGTGAAGCTATCAAGAAATCCAAGGATTATGTGGAGTTGAAGAGATTGGACACTGCAAGAGAAATCGCTACGATTTTGGCAAACTCTCCAAACAGAATTTTGTTAGATAACGATACATTGTTATTGAATACTGTTGTTGATGGTCGTAAGTAGACTATTCAACAATGGCTCGAACTTCGATTCTTATATGTAAATAGCAATGAACAATTAAAAAGAAGAATATGTTACTTCGAGAGTAAATTACTCCGATTCAAAAGACGTCCAGGGGAATTGAAAAGATGAATTCAACTTCCAGGTCAACTAAAAGATTGAGTTGACAAGATCCCCTCCCAACGTAGCACCGGCACCGAAAATGGCAGCATTACCAAACTTACTTCCAAATTTCTTCAAGTGTGATTCACCTTGAGGTTGCTGTTGTTGTTCCACTGGGGCACCTTGAGGTGCTGGAGAGTACACCTGTTGTTGTTGTCCTGGTGGCTGGTAGTAATTGGTAGAAGCTGGTGGATATTGTGCGTAGCCTCCGTAAGAGGGCTGTTGCTGCATTGGCTGTACATTGTACTGACCTGGGGAGTATTGCAGAGGTTGTGGAGCTGGAGATTTGTAGTCCTCTTTGGCCACAACTGGTGCAGGAGCAGGCTCGGCGGTCCCTGTAGCACTTTCAAATTCTTGCTCGGATATCACATTCACATAATTAGATGGAAATACACCAGGCTTCTCTGGACTTCCACCCTTTTTATAGCCCTTCCACCAATCTTCAGACAAATGTTCGACAACTGCAATTCTGTCACCCGGACTCAATGATAAGTCACCAGGTTCGTTTGAGGCATATGCATACAATGCTTTGCAGTATCCTAATGCCTTTGGGGAGGAACGTGGTGGATGTGGTGGTGGCTGGATGTTTTCCGTAATAGCCGTTTTGGCGAAGTCTTTGGTCAAGTTATCAGTAGTGGAACCCGAGTAAGATGGAGGGTTAGCTTGGGAACCCAATTTATCAACCCCCCATGGTTGCATGTCCTTCTGGTACTTAGCTGGAAGGGCATTCAACAATTTTTGGTACAATTCTTCATTGATTACTTCTGAATCATGCAAGAATTCCAACTCCGTTCTAATGGTAGTTAACGACCTATTAATCAATGGACCAGACATCTTTTCTATAGGTTAAGTTAGGAGGAAAAAAAGGTGTGAAAACGAAATTTTAGGCTCAGCAAGGAATCAGGGCTAACTTTTAAATGGGACTGCTTCCTTTAGGTTGGCACTAATTGTCTCCTGCGTGATTGATTTGTAAATGCAACCTAATTTTCTTTTTTTAGACTGCAATTCGTTTCGAGAGGGATTTTCTAGATCGAGTTACCTCAAACTGTCGCCTCTTTTCTCAATTCCCTCACAATGCTCTATGAGTGGTGAACCGTAGTTGCCGTAGCTCAGCCAATCAGAACTGCAATGCAAAGCGTAAGTAGCTGTCCACAACTTGTAAATGCGGACCGTGGAGTCGTTAGCTGCAACGCATATGGATCTCCCATCCGGGCCCGATACTGCACTCAAGACACGAAGGTTGGGGCTTGCCGGCACCTCTTTATTCAGCTGCATCAGTGGATATGAATACACTCTGATTAGCCCACACGAGTGCGAGCTTCCGAAGCCGAAGGTCGCAACTAGCTCTTTCGAGAACTTAGACCAGAGAATGGACGTTACCTGTGCCTTGGTGTCATGTTCCAGAAGCAAGGTGCCGGACCCTGTATGCCAAAAGCGAATCTTACGATCTCTACTTCCTCCTCCGGTTGCCAATAGAGACCTCGACCAAGGACAAAATGCAACGGCTTTGACTGCGGCATTGTGAGTTAACGTGAACTTCTGCTTTGGGTTCTTGAGATCAGTGATGTCCCATATAGTGCAGCAATTGTTGTTACCTCCCACAGCCATTTGGGTGCGGTCTTCGCTTAATGTAATGCCTATATGTGCTTGGTTAGTATATGCCAATGCCGGTAGTATATCTCTTCGGTATAATATTTACCACAGATCTGCTGCTGCACACATTTAAGACATTTCCTGAAATGCAAAGACTTGTTGACTACCTGAAAGATTGATACTTGGCCCTTTTCGTCTCCCGCCAAGAGCGTTTTGGTGCCCGGTATCCATTGTAGACAATAGAAGCACACCTCGTCATTTCGATACAGACTCAACACTACATGAGAGACCTCATCCACCAAGAGCAACATTCCGTTGGATCCAGCTAGAGCCAAGTATCCTCCAAAGCCTGATACTGAGGTGATCAACCCGAGTGGATAATCGGCACAGTCGATCCCAATCATTCCTACCGTGTTGTCGGTTCCCCACCAAAATACACTGGGCCCTAATCCTACAGTAATCCGATTAGATGCATTGGACCAGCAGATCAAGTTGGAATAGAAATCGTTCCGAAGCCCCGGTGCTTGGAGAATATTGCTTGCAACCAAAGCTTCG
The DNA here is from genome assembly GCA_030568635.1 of Suhomyces caryicola. Lineage (NCBI taxonomy): Eukaryota > Fungi > Ascomycota > Pichiomycetes > Serinales > Debaryomycetaceae > Suhomyces > Suhomyces caryicola. The sequence goes on along the minus strand of JAJMGG010000013.1, from coordinate 45,266 downwards.
CGTCGCATCTCGCCGGCGAATTCTTTTGGCATCACTGGCTCACCGCCCAACAACCTAGCCACTTCTTGGGGAGCCGTGGTTGCTAATAACGGACCGACTATGTCTAACGACCCTCGTCTTGAATTGCTAGAAGCACTGCTTCTCCGTCCAGATTGGTTGCCTGGACTACCAGCTTTCTTTGAGGGCAGAAATTGTAAAACCTTCGACATGCCATCTAAACCTAAAGCATCGGCAATATTGTCCTGAATAGGATCCGCTTCTTCAGCACTTTTGAATGGGGGAGTTCGGGGCTGTCTAGTCAAGTGCAGTGATATCTCAGAGTCATTTGCTGTCCGAAATGAGGGTATAAGTGGAATATCGTCGCGTACATACGAATTGAGATAGCTGATTGATCCACGGGAGCCGCTGTTAGAGTTTCCTGACTGAATCGCAAGATCAAGTAGTCCGTTAGAGTCATTCCTATAAACCAGTGAAGAAGATGAGGTGGGAATAAATCTACTGCCTTTTTCCATTTGGCTTAGAATTACCGCAAAATTCTTGAGAAACTCAAACTATTTTCAAGTGGTGGATTCAAAAGGAAGGTATCTCTCCCGTTCCAGAAGCAGATTTATTCTACCTACGAGGACGCAACTGCCTATGTTTCCGCTATTTTGTTGAGCTCCAGTATCTCAAACCTCTACCTTGCGTGCTTTGTTTGCATTCGCGATAAATTTGCAACCTTACAACAACATACGCGCTCACCCGATTTTCGCGAGAACAGAAATGATAGTGCCAACTGTACGAGAAACAAGCAACAGATGCCATTAGTTGTCTCCAAGAAGAACCCCATCATAAAGGCGCAATATACCAAGTATATACTCACCACGCTATTTGTGGTGCTCTGTATACTTGTTAGACAGAAAGTTTCCCGTTTAGTCAAATACCCCTACATTGATGAGATATTTCACTTGAGGCAATGCCAGACATACTGCCATGGAAAGTACTTGCAGTGGGATAAGAAAATAACAACGCCCCCGGGCTTATACATTCTTGGATACCTCTATACTAGAGTCTTAGGGTTTTTGGCAGGAAAGGATGTTTGTCGCAGTTACGGTATACTAAGGTCAGTCAACTTGCTTGGTGGCCTATTCGTCTTCCCAATTGCTTTGAAGAAATTCAACAAGATAGACACTCGTCAGTTCTGGTCAATCAACGTGATAGCGCAACCGTTGTTGTTTCCGTATTACTTTTTGTTTTACACTGATATCTGGTCAACTATATTGATCATTCTTTCCTTATCTTTGGCAGTTCAAAAACCTTCCAATGCCTCCCGAAGTGCTGCTTTCGGGTTCATAAGTCTCTGGTTCAGGCAAACCAATATTATTTGGATTGCGTTTGCCCTCTCTGTTCTTATAGACCGGAAGCTAGACACGAGACAGAACAAGGGCATGAACTTCATTACCAGAACGGTCAAATTCGTTACTCAGCTATTCAAGAGCTGGAAGTTGGTTACTCCCTTCATGTTGAATTTCATATTCTTTGCTTTGTTTTTGGTTGTTAATCGGGGTATTACATTCGGAGACAAGGAAAATCACGAGGTAGAAGCCCATGTTGTTCAGGTCTTCTACTGCCTCAGTTTTATTACGGTATTCACATGGCCAATTTGGTTATCGAGACAGACCATTACAGACTATCTCAGATTCACGTTCCTTGACAACTTTGGTATGAACTTGGGCTTCAACGTTTTGCTGATGCTTATAATCAAGCTTGTTATTGACAAGTTCACTATAGTTCACCCATTCCTTTTGGCTGATAACAGGCACTATACATTTTACATTTACAGGAAGATTCTCAGTCATAGATATAGTCAGGTATTGACTGTTCCAGCTTATCATTTCTCGACATGGACGATTGTTTCAACTTTGAACAAGGGAAATCGGCTCTCATTGAGTCCATTGACGACTCTCTCATACTTGGGGGCAATTTGCCTTACTATTATCCCGTCGCCCTTATTTGAGCCAAGATACTACATTGTTCCACTAGTGATCTTCAGGGTCTTCTCGAAGCCAGTGAACGATTCAAGACACTCACTCGAGTTCATTTGGTTGAATTTGATTAATGTTACAGTAATGCTTATATTTTTCAGATATGAGTTTAAATGGGACAGTGAGCCTGATAGTATACAGAGAATTATTTGGTAACATTAAATAATAGAGAACAGAAGTGAATGCATAATGAGTAATTTATAAAGGGATATCACGAAGATTCACATTAGGTGCTTGCTCAGGTTTTCCTTTGTCTTGCGTAGAAGACCCTTCAGTAGTTACTTCATTACTCAATGGACTTTTCACGTTAGGAGCACTATTCGTAATCGAGGCATCACTAGCACGAGAAGGAGCGATCTTTTGAGATAAGCTGTCAGCAGATTTGTTTCCTGAATTGAAACGATGATTCAACGTATCAATACTGGAAATGTTATTGTTGATAAACTTGTCAATCGTGTTCGAGTTTTTGTACGTTAACATAAAGGTATCTTTGGACCTCATTTCCGAAATGAGTTTCCTATCCTCTAAAGAAGGCTCCGACTCTGATTTTTCCAAAGAACTTATCCACTTTTGGATGCTTCGTTTCTTTAGTATCTCGAAATATGAAGCTTCAAGTTTGGTCTCCTTGTCAAAAAACACCAAACTTCCTTCATTTCCGACGAACAAATCTCCATAGTTATTCTTAGTTTCTCTTTTGATTTCCCAGTTGCCCATTTCGAGGTCATTGGCGAAGATTAATAAAAAGTCACCAAAGCTATCGGCGACTTTGTACTTGAAATCAAACTCTCTTCCAAACAAAATGACTTGACCATATATTCCAGTTCCATTAACAGGAGGAGACAAGTCAACACCAATATAGTTTCCTACATCATCTGTGATTATCGGAATCCACATTGGGTGTGCAAATGTCGGTTGGATTGCTCCGGGAGGTACCGATCTTTGTGGGGGTATATTTAGTGCTGTCGAGGTAGCTGAGCTGGAGCCCGACGAGGATCTCGATGATTTGGATTCCAAATCCAATTCTACCAAGTCGATTGATGGTCTGTGAGTTGAGGAAGATGAGTCAGAAGCAGTATCGCAGTTGTTGTTTAGTTTCTTTTTCACCATCACGCTTGAGTTATGGATTGTGGGAAGCTTTGTCAACTCATTAACCTTGTAGTTTTGTTTTATATTCGACGCTTCTTGATTGAAGATGGTTGCAACCTTTCTCCAGTTTTCCGTCATGATTAAAATTTCATCCAAGGACATGAGCTTCAATCCGAAGATCAAACCTTCCCCCGAAGACGTGTTGGTCGTCCCAAAGTTAGACTGACCATCGGTCAACTTGTAGAACTCCACCACACAAAGAGGCAACTTGATGTTGAGATCCTTCTGAAAGTCATTCAAGTCAGCTGTAGTACACTTGTCTTGTAGCGAGCTGTTCAAGTCAGGGGAGTAGTTGACGAGCCAATTCTTGATATGCCTCCAGGCCAACTTGACCTCGTGCACTCCAAGCCCCTCTTGGTAAGAACCCGAGCCATCCGCCATTTCGAGACCTTCGACCTCGTCATTCGAGTACCTGTTTATGAACTCCGTAGTGGAATGATTATGATGGGAATACAAGAGATTGGTCTCCACTTCTGGCTTGTTGATTCTGTTGAACGATTTTCTGGAATCGTATTCCGAGTACTTGTCATTGGTACTCAAGGAATAGATGAACTCCTGTACTTTCTGACCGAACGTCATCTTGTCGAATGAAACTTGGGCAGTTAGAGAATCCGCAGACTCTAGAAATGGCGAAATATAAATGAAAAGCCCTCACGTCTGCTTAGTGGGCTCAGTATTCGTGGATCGTAATAAATTCAATTGTTTGGACTCAGTCACGATCTACGCGTGTTTGCGTTTTCCTACTTGGTCGAAATGTACGTTGAAAAAGATAATGCTTCACCGGTCAACAATATAGCAGGTCTTTATGCCTTTGTTCCTAGCAAAGCTTAAAGGCATCAGGTTTCCAGGATCATGTCAAGCTGCATGTGCCTGGAACCGCCGTTTTACATGTGTCAGAACCACGTTGGATGTTGGCGATGTGGTCAACTCGCCGGGCGATCGATGACCTCCACCGTGCGCAGCATCGGTCGTAAATATTTCGCCAGTGACATCATATTTACCGCAGGTTTACGCTCTCTAAGATTTATCTACAGGACTAAGCATAGCCCCATGGTTTACAGTATATCCCCCGGGCATGAAGTGCAAATACTACTGAAAAGCAAAGTACACGATAAACCGGGCATTTTAGTCTGGGAAGAGCCCCACAATACAAAACAAAACGGTATCCTGAAAACAAAATTGTAGAAACGAACCATTCTATCAACCACAAACCAACGGTTTGTGAGAACAGTTCAAAGAAGGGGGCATTGCAGATACCTATCCGGGATAGAAACACCCTCAGAACGAGGGCGTTAAATCCCGAACCAGGCCGAAGCCCGACGATAGTGCAACTAGGAATGTTTTGGTTTTGAAGGCTGCGATCCGTGGTAAACAAATTGTGGAAGAAGAAAGAAAATCCTAAAAAGTGCATCGGCTGAAACCTTTTTAAAGCACGTCGTGTCCGGGTAACCACCAATCGCTAAACGAGACCCCAGCTGATAAAACTTCACTATTATTCAACAGTGTAGGGCTGGCCACCATGGTGTTCGAACCACGTTTTGAAGCCACACAATGTATCAACAAGGTTTCTTGATTGTACATTAGTCCCGAGATTGCAGTTATTACGATTATATTACTATTATATTCTCATAGTGTTAATGTTGTTTTTTTATATGTAGTAGAGATTAATAAGTACCCAATTACAACAATTACCAGTTAGAAGAGACAGCGTCTTCAACAGCTGGAGCAGCGTCAGCAGCCCAGTCAACCTCTTCAGTTTCACCAGTCCATTCAGCTTCAGCTTCAGCAACTGGAGCTTCTTCAGTTTCTTCGGTGGTCTTGGATTCTTCAGTGGCGACTTGTTCAATTTCCTCAGGGTCTCTGTAGAAGTATAAATCTGGCATAACAGACCATTCGGTGGTTCTGTCTGGGATGATACCTCTCAATCTCAAGACTTCTCTGGCAACCAACCACCAGATCAAACCGATGGAGTGTTTACCTTTGTTATTACATGGGATAGCAACATCAACGTATTCGGATGGGGAGTCCATGTCGGTCAAAGCAATGACTGGAATGTTAACGTAAGAAGATTCCTTGATAGCTTGAGCGTCGGTTCTTGGGTCAGTGACAACAACCAATCTTGGTTCCTTGAAAGAACGGGTGATGTAATTGGTGAAGTTACCTGGGGTAAATCTACCGGCAATTGGGGTAGCACCGGTGTGGGCAGCGAACTTCAAGACAGCTCTTTGGCCGAAAGTTCTGGAGGAACAGACAGCAACGTCACCGGCGTTTGGAACGGCAGCGATGATTCTGGCAGCCAAGACAATCTTTTCCCAAGTCTTACCGATGTTGATGACGTTGACACCATCTGGTCTCGTCTTGTAGACGTATGGTTCGTTGTGGACCTAGAGATTCTGTTAGTAAAATTATTCCGACGGTTTTTGAATGGAGAAAAATTTGGAGAAGCTGATCGGCTAGTGGACAGTCCTTGGACTAGAGACGTTGTTGAAAACTCGGTCTGTCGGTGAAAGACATGCCCGTGATGATTTCGCATTAAAGATGATCAAGAAGCTCAAGACGCTGGTAGTAGAGCACTGTCAACTCGTTGACAACAGACACTCCACTTCAGGGTCATGATCCTCTTTTTCTCTCTTCTTCAACGAATTCTGTCCGCTTGGCCAACTTCTCCAAACTCTGTTGAATTTTCACATACTTGAACGTTCTTAGAACCCAAGTGAACGTTGGCAGCTAATAACAATTTAGCATCTTCTGGAGTTAAGTCAAATGAAGCTGGTAAGGACATCTTTGTTGTTTATTCCTTTCGGTACTTGATTTATAAAAACACTTCAAAGAAATCGGTACTAGGACTATAAAGTTTTTTAAAAAAAATTCACCAGAGGCCTGAGTGTAGTGAAAATTTTTAATGCGAAGGTGATAGTCTGAGAGGGAGAGCGGTTGGGGGTACTGCGTTGTGCGAGACAGTTGTGTGCGAGCCAACGACCGGATCTTGCGCGAGTTCCGGTCACGAGTGTCTAGAGATGAGTGCGGCCGTTCACAGTATGAGGATGGTGTGCACTGGCGCTGTGTACAGGATCCTAGAGCCGAATGTTAACTGTGCGAGTGCGCTTTTTGCAGGGCTGAAGCCCCACACCCTAGAAAAAGCACGTGACGCGCACTGGCCCGCAGCCATGTCGGAGATCTCATTGCCCGCGTCGCGGGAAGGGCTGGGATGCGACAACGCTGCGTCGCACGGAGATCGCCGCCCAGTACGCCCGGCTGCTGTCGCGAAACAAGGGTTTGTTCCCAGAGACGTGGGCCGAAGAGATTATGCGTGGCGGCGGTGCTCGTGGGCCCGGGCCCCTCCCTTTTGGTCTGCGTTGCTGTTGCTTACGACCCGAGTCGCCTTCATTGGAGCGTGTGTTGCGGCTCCAGGCCGCTTCTCAGTGTCCCCCATCGCACGTTTAAGGTTGGGTGATCTCGGTACGCGGTGGTGCCTTGCCGTCGGAGGCCACGCGTAGAATTGCATCACGCATCCCGCTATGTCCGAAGTCGCATTATCGTAACCAGTTTGTGACAACTGATCTCGCCCTGGTTGTGGGGACACCGTGATATCTTGAGACAAACCAAAGTGCCATTCGTAACCGCATTTTAGCCGATTAGAGCCCCTCTGATTCTTTGTAGGAGTCTGTGATGTCGAGTCCCTTTCTATGAGCGAACACACTTCCCTATTACCCCCGTCACGGCTTCCTCCCGGCGAGCACCCGGCCGAGACCTCGCAAGATGATCCGCCGCCTCGAGAAGGCCTCAGCCCCGACCACTTCCTGTCCAAGGACAACGACTCCACGGCATCTCTGGAACTCCACCATGTCACCTACCGGTCCATTCGTTCCCAGCAGTCCCAGCACTTTGTGTTCGAGGACTCGTTCAAAGACTTTGACGACGAGGACAACGATGCACGGATAATAAAAGAGCATAGAGCATACATCCAGACCTTGCCCTGGTACCGGAGACCTTCGTTCGCCATGGTGGGCGTGGTTCTCTTCTTCACCGCCATGGCTTCCTCGTGCGGCCAACCGTCTAGAGACGCCTTGAATGCCAAATTGGCTTGCAGATCAATCGCGGGCGATAATACTAAAACTCCGACGCTATGTGATCCGGTTTCTAAGCAGTTGATCTTGTCAAACCTCAACCTAGTGGTGGCCATCTCAACTAGCTTTGCCCTGACCCTTGCCCTGGCCAGAATCGGAGCGTTGACCGACAAATACGGTCGAGCACCGTTCGTCCTTTACTACGCGGTGGTCAACTTTTTGGCCCTGTGTACCTTTCTATTCATATATCTGAACTACTCCGACTTGAAGTTCTGGTCTATTGTCTTTGCAAACACAATTGCTAGCCTGAGTGGTGGCAGCTTTGGCATGTTGTCGTTGGCAAACTCCTACCTATCCGACGTGGTTCGTCCTGAAACGAGAATTTACTTTTTTGGTTTGGTATATGCCATCATCTTCTCAGGTGCAATCTTCGGACCCTTTTTAAACAACTTTGTGGTCTCGACCTCAAAGGACATCACTCCGATATTCAACGATTCGGACATCTTGGCAAGGGATCTTCTCCCTATCAAAGTCGAAATGGCAATACTACTTTTTGTAACCCTTTACACCATATTTGTGCTCCCCGAATCAAGATCCCAGCAAGCAATCAAGAGAACAAAAGACAGGATGACACAGGAAGAAAGAGCCAAGAGAGAAAATGGCCAAGAGAAAGGTATCCTTTCAAAGTTAATGACTGAGATCCTCAACTTCTTGAAACCGATCAAACTATTGGCTTTCCCGGATTCAGTTGTCAAACCTAGTGATAGGGTAAGAATAAAAAGAATCCGGCCTGTGGTCATTATGCTTGTCATGGTCGAAATTATGATGTCTCTCGTTGATGACATAGTAAGAACCATAGTATCGCAATACGGAATCTTCCGTTTTGATTGGGGATCTTCGGAGCTCAGTCTATATCTATCGACAAATTCATTGACTGGGGCAGTGGTTTTCATGATCATATCTCCAGTTTTGACCAATTTTGTTTTCACAAAATTGTTCAAGTTCAGGTCACTCGAGTACCAATTCGATATGGTTGATTTTGGAATGCTCATTGTTGCGTTCTTCAACGAATTTGTCAGTTTATTGATGATGTACTCGAGTAAAAACACGTTTGAATTGATTTTCGCAGCCAATTTACTGACAGTCAGTCTAATTGGAGCGCCAACGGTGTCGTCCAGTTTACTCAAGTTTTATCCAGACTCTAAGGTGGGCGAGTTCTTCGGAGCTCAGTCCATTTTGAAGAACGTCCTTGGATTCTTATCCCCCATCATTTTCCAGTCATTTTATAAGCATACCGTTAAGAATGGCGAGGCAAATCTTTCATTTGCGGTCTATGCCATTTTCATCTTGTTCTGTTTGCTTGGAGTATACGCCATCAAGCGGATCATGAAGCTCGACCGCCATTCTATGGAACACCAATCTAGTCGAATCTTTTCATCGCAGAATAGTGTTATATCATTAAGCGATTAGAGTTTCTATCGTCATCAATACATGAACATTTGACAGCCCTCAAATTGTTCACCTGCATTTCACCTGCTGTCTTTTAGAGAACACAATAGATTGCCCAGCGTGGCTACTTTTTATTAAATTCGTAGATGGCACTATCTGTGTAAAATCGTCGACTACAAGTATCCAATTGTTGTAGAATTTGTTCAAAGTCTGTAATTTTCTTAGCTGATATGTTCCCGCACACCTCAGAGTTTGTAACCATAAACTGAGCTGCATGAATTGATAGCTCTAACATATCGTCTTGATAAGGTTTTGTCAGTTACAGTGCTATGATATTAAGATACTCATGTATTTGCTAATGTTTGTTATGCTCACCCGAAATGTACTCCCACACATTGATTGTCTTTTCAAAGTTTTCCGGCAACATCAAGTAGTTATAACGAAGCTTATTATTATGTTTGAGTTCCATAACTTCACCAGACAAAAATTGCAGTAGTAATTGGGACCGGAAAGTTTTAGAATTGGAAAAAAGTTTACCAAAGTTGGTAAAAATCTCTTGATGGGTCAATGCTTTGTTTGACAACTTGATATAGTTGACGGAATGCAACGTCTTTAGGTAATGAAACTTGATTCCTCCCTGCAAACGATTGGAGTTCTTGAGTTTCAACAATATAACGAAGATAGGGGTGAAATTCACAAGGATTTGAAAGGTCTCCAATATGTTGGTGAGAAATAGAATTGAAAGTCTTAACAAGAAAAACATCAAGTAAAAGGCCAACACAGTTGGTAATAACAAAACCAAGACAACAAATAGTAATGTGCCCAACAAAAGCTGGTCAATTTCAAATGAATTTTCACTTGCCCCAATCATGTAATTATTAAGATTGTCAATTCTGTTTCTTAGAACATTATACTTCTTACCTCTGAACAATTGAAACAACGATTTCAAAATTTGAACTTGTCTGTTGTAAACTTTGGTTGAGGTGTAGTAAAAGCAAGTGATATGAAATGTGAGCTTGTCAACCATATCGATCATCAAGCCCAATAAAAAGGACAAGCCACCAAAATAGCACAATAGTTTGATGAACATTTGCAATGCCGACAACAAGGTTGAGTTCATTTCTGATGAGAACTTGGTCTCGACTATGTCGTTGACGAAAAACTTCCAAAAGTTTAATGACCATAAATACAAGTCGCCCATGAAATTCCCTAGTTCTGTATTCAACTTGAAACCAGCTGGATGTCTAGCACTGACCCAGTACACAAGTTTCAGCAAATCGTTGAACAAAATGCGCTGAATAACCAACTTTTGGAACTTGGTCATGATTTGCACAAGATTGCTGCAGAAGTAGTCGTAGGCCGCTATTCCAAGAAGAATATCGTTCATTATCAACCACATTGAATTATGCAAGTGAATATAATTTGAGTTGTTGATGTTCAAGTTGGAGTTGAATATGGGTAATTTCAATGTAGTCAATAATGGCGATTCTTCATCGTTATATAGAATATTCTTATCGTAGTAACTGATAAATTGAATCGGAAAATAGTTGATCTGTCTTAAACGTAGGTCGAGCTGTCTCAAAACATGTGAACTAGTCACCAAAGTGAAACCTGCGACCTCGTAATTGAGAAGCCAAATAATCTTGATGGTGATATATTGCACAATCTTGACAATCAAGATGAACAAGTTGATAGCGTCATTGTAAAGCGATGTAAAACATCGATATAACTTCGAATGCTGAACATTCGACAGGTCATTGTTCGAGTTTGAGTTCAACCACTTTTGGAAGTCTATTCTGAGCCTCAACACCAGGTTCACTTTGTCTATCACTTCATAGCTTGCGATGGAAGGTTGATTTGGAGGAATACTAGGAACCAAGGGCTCGAAGTAGCTAACCTGCTTTGTCAAATGAGCCTTTGGATCCGGTATGGCCTCGTTGCCTATGGACTGGAGAAGGATAGGCTTGATTGAAAAGTATTCCAAGCTTTTGAAATTGGGAGGATCGTACAAGATCATGGAATATGTGTGAGAGGCGGGGTTGGTAATAACCGGCAAGCCAGATTGCTTGTCGAATTCAAAGTCCAAAAGTGACAGTTTGGTAGCGTTCACATCGTTTAAAGTACCAATCACCTTCAAGCCTTTCAAACTCGGTGGCAATGATTTTGATTTTGGAATGGGACTTTCACTGAACTGAACCAACACGTAAATCTGATCTATTTTGTAACCAATAACATAGAGTTTGGTGTCTTTTTTGGTTCTTTTCACTATTTTCCTCAAGTCGATTGGGAAGTAGACCTGGTAATGGTTGGAGCTCATTGTTTCGATGTTTGCTTTTATTGGGAGAAACTGTCTCTTCTCAAGTACTGCGAGCTGTTGTTGTGACTCTTGTAAAAGGATGAATGTAGTTCTTTGAATGAGCGTACAGGGTCTATGCTTTCATAGTCTGAGTTGTCTAACGACTCGTCCAATGCTTGGATGTTGAACGAGAGTTGCTTTGCTAACGATGGGCGAAGACCGGCTCTTGCTTTTTCTCGAAGTTGCGAGTAGCTGTCAACCTTCTTCTGGTTCTTTACGATGTAGCTGTCAAGAAAAAGTCTTTTCACTGAGTAGACGATCAAGGCAAAAATTAGGGTGAGAATCAGCACTGCTTCTATTGCTCGAAGAATGAGACTGGACGGACCCCAATAGTGATGATTATCGACACAATCCATAGAGTGTACTACCACAGAAGTACTACAAAGGCTTGGTGAAAGTTAGCCCGGCCGGGCTGAAATAACGTCTAGCGCGTTTCGATTCGAAACGACACGACTCGAATCGCCTGGCCCTGACAAAGGTTGCAAATCCAACTGCGGCCCCTCCCCGCGAGGCTTGGATTGACAAATTATGAGTCACTAGTGTACGGCAAGAAAGAATTATAAATACTATGAGAGATGTAAACGAATTGAAACCTTCGGTAAGAAATCGACGTCCTACGTCGATTGCACCTGCCTTTCGCGGTAAGCGAAGCTGTTCTTCTTGTGATGACTGCCTACGGAAGAAGGAGCCGCAGTAGTGTGTTCGTTGGCTACCGCCAGCTCATTTTCAACCACGTTCCCAAGCGAAGCGTACGAGTTGCTTCTCGTGATCAAGTTGGGCTGGGTGTTACGATCCAACTTCAAAAGGGTCTTCAAGCAGAAGACGGAGACGGATGCCACTAATAACAGTGCGCCCAACACGGAAAAGATCATACCTGGAGCACCGTATGTTGTCAAGAAGTACTTGTAAAGCGAGACGACAAGGACTGGTCCTACCAAGTTGAACAAGTTCTTCGTCAAGGTGATTGCTCCAAATACCTCGCCGACTCTAGAATCTGGGAAGAACTTGATGATGGTGGAGGATAAAGTTGGTGAGATGACGGAACCAAAACTAGTGAACGCCACCATGACTAAATACTGATGTCCACTCCGGCATAACGACAAAACCATTAACGCAAACCCATCGATCGTAAACCCGATCATCACCATTGAGTAATCAATCATATCAAACTGCTTCTTCATTGGTTTGAATTTCAACCATTTGTGAAGAACAAATCTATTCAATGCAGGGGATATCACAAGCAACATGATTGCCCTAGATGAACTTGCCACGCTGATCATATGTCCTACATCTCGCTGACCCCACTCGAATTGGTACAATCCATAAAGAATAGATATTTCACCAATAGCCATTCCAAATGTGCTGAAGAAACATTCAAGGAAAACGAAAAGTAATACCGCGATTCTGTCCTTCTTGAGGTTTGCAGATGCAGCAGAATTGATTTCACGTTCCGGCAAAATCAACAACTTGAGGGGGCCCAAGAAATTGATGGACAGAAGAAACCATTGGATAGATGAGGTGCTTCCATCGACGAGTAATTGATCGCGAACTTGTGTGATTTGGTTCATGGAGTAAGTTCTAGACTTCCTCTTGTTCAGTTCAGACCTCGATTCTGGCAACAAGAGCGCAGAAAGCAAGAAAACCGTAAAGAGAATGGCTAACTCGAACTTCAATGGGGCAAATTCCTCTTTGGCGATCACGATGAATGAACCTATGGCTTTGTCGTGAAATTTCAGAAAGAGACTAGCAATAAAGTTGCCAACAAATGGACCCACACTGAAGCCAACCAAAAATGCGGCCATACCGACCCCAAGAAAGTAGATTCTGAGATGAGGCTCCACCACGTCTGTGATATAGCAGTTTTGCAAGGCCAATAACGACACGATTCCTCCGCAACTGTTGGCGAGCAAGTCGGTAGTAACATACATGCCGAATCGCAAAACGTTCCAATGCAGCATGATGTAAAGTTTCCATACCTTGGCTAAAAATGCTACGGCATAGGTGGCAATGAAGAATGGCTTTCTGCCATACTGGTCCGACAATGGAGTTACCTTCCCCAGCGCCACCAACATTGTTACTCCCGACAAGACAACCCCGTACATATTCAAGTTGGACATGATGACCTGGGCTCCTGCGGGATCGCAGACTCCTCCGTCCTGAGCAATGGAATTGCACGCCAACTTGTACAAGATGACTTGTCGACTGGCCTCGCCACTGGATAATCCAAACGTGAAAAGGAACGTTATGAGACACACCACGTACACAGAGGGTCTTTTGAACCAGTGGATTTGTTTGTGGAGAGACCGTTGCTCCCTCAACCAAAGAACGTCTTCGTCGTCCTCCTCATACTCCTCCTCTACGATTGCTTCATAGAGGTTGTCGGCGGCGGTTTCGAGGTTAACTTCTGGATCAGACCATCTTGCCTTGTTGGCAACGAGCGGATCGGATTCCGTGGCCATGTTAGAGGGGAGAGTGTGGAAAAAGTTGCTGCTGGATCAATGTGGACAGAGCAAATTATATAACTGTTTACCTCTGGGGTGTGGAGATAAGATGTGGCACAAATAAAATTTGGAGCCGTTCCGTCAGGAGAACAATTTGTTCCGAACCTGATGTTCCGGCCCGAGCGGAAACATAGCAATAACATGTCGAAGCGCTTATCTAATACGTAGGAACCGCTGGAAGAGCTCTTTCAATGCAGGCATTGCCGTTTGTGCGAAGCAGCGAGCAGTGTGAGCCCAGCCAGACGCTATTGGAGCCGTCCGGCTCCCACGACAACAGCTGATTAGTAACTGCGTTATCTTGTTTGGCTACACGCACATACTAGTTGCGTAATGTGTAACTCAGTGTGCGACAAGACGCAGCTGCAGCTGCCGGCAAGAAGTTCGGCCGGTGAAGCGAGCAGGTGACGCGATTACGTAAGCACACAAAGTGCGAGCCGCGAGAAGGCAAGCAAATACTCGTGAGCCAAACCCTAAGGTAAGCATCCATCGAGCATGATACCCAGAAAGCCAATAAGACCAGCAGGGGTGGTGCGCTTGGGCCGGAATCTCTCCAGCAAGAGCACGAGCGACAACGCCGTCTTGGCCGACGCCCTCAATCTTTTATCCCCTTCGTCCAGCGGTGCGTCCTCATCAGCAGCTCCCCACAGCCCGGTCTCAAACTACAAGCCTTCCTTGTTGGCCAACGTGGCCAGAGGATCGACCGCAGAACAGTACCGCCTTGATGACATCTTCAAGGTCAATCTTCCCAGCGGAGACGTCATAAATGACAGCACAGACGTGTACGTCAGCAATCTTTTACGGGGGCTCCAGTCGTCCAGCATCTTGAGCAGACCGACGTTTCAGATCTTGGACATGACTCCAAAGGAACTCGGCTTGTACGTGAGGTCGATCAACCACGAGAAACGACTATTTGAGATTTTGGAGTTGTTCTACTATCAGAACAAGTTGACTCCTCGTTTATTGACAGATATTGTTTTGAACAAGAACTTTCAAAGTTTGAGCCACTGCCCCATAGATATTACAAAGTTGGAGTCATTGGACTTGGAGTGGGAAAACCCCATAAGCTATGTACAGTTCAACATCATCCTACTCAAAAAGTACCATGATTTGAAGAAGCCGCTCTTGATCTTGAAGAACATTAAGGAAAACTTTAACAAAAGTTACTATCCGCTTATCAAGGAGCAGAAGCTTTCTCCCTTCTACGAGAGAATAGTGTGGAAGTTCAACTTTGAGTTCATCAAGAACCTAGAAGAATTGCATTACATCCGGGAGTTGGAATCCTTGCGCTCCAGCTTTTTGATTTGGGAATCGTCATTACATCACAACTACAAAATCAGCAAACACATACTTGAAAATGCAAAGGGGTTGAACCAGTTGCAGTCCATTTTCCTCAAGATATGCTGCAATGAAACAGTACAGCACCGTGTGAACGAACAGCTCCAGGCACATCAACTGTCGCAGTTGCTCTCGGAGTTGAAGAAGGTGTCGATCAAGTACAAGGTTTACGAGTTGGCCAATAGTGCGTCTAACAAGATCAACCGCTATTCTCTTGTTAACTTGCTCGAGTCGTTCATAAAGAACCAGCCGGAGGATGACGAGCTACTGAGCTTGGCCAGCCAATTGAAGGAGTACCGCGAGGTGGAACTAATGAGCGTGCCAGAGCAAGGCCAGGAACAAGAGCAATTGAAATGGGTTGGTGAGCAGCTATTGCCTGTACAGTAAAGCACACTCCCGAGGGATTCAAATAAATAGGTAGTTTTGTAAATACACGGACATGGATATGGAGATCAGCAAATTACAGGTGGTGCGAGATTCGGGCGCTCGACTATCACGGCAACCAGAGTACGATAAACACACGATGAAGATTCTCAGTGACGCCGAGATAAAGAAACACTTGGAGGAGACGCTTTCGCAGAAGTCGCTACTAGAGGAGTACCAGCCTGTGCTTTTGGAGGCATTGAGGACCTGTGCGCAGAATGTTGATGCCATCGTTCCTCCCCGGATCTCGCAAACGTCCAACGTCCCCGGATGCGACACGTTCCACTTGTTCATGCCATGTATCTCTCCGCAGGAGGTGGGGGTCAAGGTGATCAGCGGCGGTGCCTCGAACAACACCAAGGGCATTGGGCTCCAGGGGAGTGTTTTGATCCTCGACAAGCTCACGGGGGAGACGCGGGCGTTGGTCAGCGCGGCCACCTTGACTGCGTTCAGAACGGCCTTGGCCAGCACCTTGGGCCTCACCAAGACCATCGTTCCGGGCGACGGCTTGGAGATTCTTCCCGAGCTCACCGTCTTCGGTGTGGGAGCACAGGCCTACTGGCACACCAAGTTGGCGTTGATCTTGTACGGCAGGCAGATTTCCACGGTGAACATTGTCAACCGGACCTTGGCCCGGGCAGAGGCCTTGGCCCAGACGATGGGCGACGAGTTCGGCGCGGTCGCCTTCAACGCGTTCCTGTACACCGCCGAGACCCCTGAGATGGTGCAGCACGTCCAGAACAGCTCCATCATCTTTGGCTGCTTGCCGGCCACCGAGACTACTATCAAGCGCCACTACATCAACACCGATCCACGGTACCCCAAGTTCGTCTCGCTTATCGGCTCGTACAAGCCGCACATGCACGAGTTGGACTTGGACTTGATACGCGCCGAGCTCAAGGACAAGGTCAAGATTCTCGTCGACTCGAAGCAGCACACCTTGCACGAGGCCGGCGAGTTGATCCAGACCGGCATCACCGCCGACGGCTTGCTCGAGTCGGCGCAGTTGTACGGCGACAGGATCGACCCGCGCGACTACACCACGCCGTCCGGCTTGACCGTGCAGAAAATCGTCGGCTTGTCCATTATGGACATCGCCATGGGTAACTACATAGTGGAGCACCACAAAGGAGGCGTTATTGTCGACCTCTAACAAGGCCCGTATCTGCAGCCCATTTTTAGATTACGAGTTTCGAGCGCGCGTCCATTTTTATCTGTACCTTTGAGAACGGCACACACCTTAGGCGGTATTTGTGACTCGGCAAGAGATAAATATAACCTCAACCCACACCGGCCTTTTCTTTCTCTGCAAACCACTCCCCGCCGCAATGACGGAGAACCAGCCGCTCTTGGGCGAAAGCCCCGGCTCCATCTACAACACCAAGCCCAAGCGGAAGTCGTACCTCCCGCACGCGTTTCACGTGGTCACCATCGGCCTCTTGTTGTACCTCACCTTCTTTGGCACGACCCCAATCGAGGCCAAGCCCAGTTTGGACGTCTCGAAGAAGAAGAACGTCATCTTCATGGTCACCGACGGCATGGGCCCGGCCTCGTTGTCGTTGGCCCGCTCCTTCAGACAGTTTAGAGATAAGTTGTCGCTCGACGACGTCTTGACCCTCGACAATTACTTGATCGGGTCTTCCCGAACCAGGTCAAGTGACTCGTGGGTCACCGACTCGGCCGCCGGCGCCACCGCCTTTTCGTGCGCGTTAAAGTCCTACAACGGCGCCATCGGCGTGGCGCCAGACAAGTCGCCCTGCGGCACCATCTTGGAGGCTTTGAAGTTGCAGGGGTACATGACCGGGTTGGTCGTCACCACCAGAATCACCGACGCCACCCCTGCTGCTTTCAGCGCCCACGCAGACTACCGCTTCCAGGAGGACTTGATTGCCCAACACCAATTGGGCGAGTACCCGTTGGGCAGAGTCGTCGACTTGATGATTGGTGGCGGAAGGTGTCATTTCTACCCGAACGCACCGGACTCTCACGGATGCCGTGCAGACTCCAGAAACTTGATTGAGGAAGCCCAAAGCAACGGCTGGCAATACGCCGGAAACAGAGCCGAGTTTGACAGCTTGAAGCTCGGGCACAATGTCACTTTGCCCTTGTTGAGCTTGTTGGCCGACGGGGACATACCGTACGACGTTGACCGTGACTCGAGCGTCTACCCAAGCTTGGCTGAACAAGTCAAGGTCGCATTGACTGCGTTGACCAAAGCCACCGAGAATTCCGACCAGGGGTTCTTCTTGTTGATCGAAGGGAGCAGAATCGACCACGCCGGCCACCACAACGATCCTGCTGCCCAAGTCAGAGAAGTGTTGGCCTACGATGAAGCATTCAAGGAGGTGATCAAATACATAGACTCCACCGACGTAGAAACCGTTGCAATCTCAACCTCCGACCACGAAACAGGTGGCTTGGTCACTGCTAGACAGGTTACCCCATCGTACCCCGACTATTTGTGGTACCCCGAGGTGTTGTTGAACAGCACACATTCAGGCGAGTACTTGGCACGCAAGATTCACTCGTTCAAACACAAGGATGATACCAAGGCATTCAAAAAGTTTGTTGAGGAAGAGATCTTCACCAAAGACATGGGGTTGGCCTCATTCTCGGGCGACGAAGTGAAGACCATCGTGGAAAACTCTTCCAGTCTCGGCACCGTTTTGTACGCCTTGAACAACATGGTTTCCTTCAGATCACAAACCGGCTGGACGACTCACGGACACTCTGCGGTCGACGTGAACATCTACGCCCACACCAACTCGGAAGCCATTAGGTCCCGGTTGTTGTCGGCACGCCCAAACCACGGTTTGTTGGGGAACCACGAGAACATTGAGATCGGAGCCTTCATGGAGGCGATCACCGGTGTTAGCTTGGACGAGGTGACCCAGTTAGTCCTGCAAACGGAGCACTCTCCTGCGGTTGGCCAACAGGCTGTACAGGATCCTATGCATTACCAAAAGATATAACGGTCTGTCGTGTGCCCGGCCAAATCGATAACCGACTCGGTCCCCGTAATTGCTGATCAAATAGATAAAAATGAGCAAGTGCCCTAGAACGAATAAACGCACATTTAGCTTTCTCACAGTAGGTTGCGCTTCAAAGGAAACATGTCCAAGGTCTATGTGAACTACAGTCCGCTCAACTTGGTTGCGTTCAACTTTGCTAGTTTCGCATGCATCTCGATCGTGGTCTTTTTGTCTTCAACGCAGCCATTTTTCATCAGTGAGGTGATCGGAATCAAGCATGACGGCAAGATCGGGTCGATAATCGGAGACTTGGGAATGGCCGACGAGATCTGTGCCATTATCCTGGCTCCTCTCATCGGGACCCTCAACGACAAACTCAACTCGATGTCCAGCGTTCCCGTAAGTGGAGCCAAGCTCATCCAGTGTGCCAGCTTCCTTGTCTTGGCCATCAGTCTCTTTGGCTATAGTCAGTTGAGTACCAACATATTCCCCGAGTTGATATTCTTCAGGATGGTATTTGCCTTGGGCGCTACCGCGTGCATGAGTATGGTCACTGTGTTGTTGAACGAGCTCAGCAACTCGGACTTCTACTTCAAAAAGTTTCTCTTCTGGAAGCTGACCTCCATGCAGTTGCAACAGGACGAGACGGAGTTCGAAGCTGTGTACCAGAACTCTGGCCGCAAGAAGAATGGCAAGTACGCCGCCTTGATCGGCATTTCCACCGGATGTGGAGCGATATTTGCCGTCTCGTTCTTTTTGACTTTGCCAGCCAAGCTCACGCTGCACTTCCCCCAGCTCTCGATCAAGAACAGCTTGAAGGACTCGTATCTCATCATTGCAGTGTACTCCGTTTTCTGCTTCTTGGTAGTTTACCTGTTTCTTTACGACCACAAGAGGAAGAGCAAAAACGAGTACTTGCCTCTTTCTGGAGAGGAGGCTATCCAGCAACCCTCCGATGTCCAGGAGCAGGAAGTTGACCAGGCAAGGCCGCAAGAGCACACTGTTGTCTCCGATGGAGGCGACGAGCTATCCGGGGCAGAAGAAGAGGACGAGGCGGACAGCGAAAAGAGCAAGTCGTACTTTGGCATCATGTACGAGGGGATATTACAATCCAGGAAGGAACCCCAGATCCAGATCGCGTACGTTGGTGCATTTGTTGCTCGTTCAACCACGGTGACTACCTCGGTCTTCATCCCTCTTTTGGTGTACAACTTCTACTACAAGTCGGGGCTCTGTGGGACGGACGAAGCAGAAAAGTATCCCTCCAAGAGCAACTGCCACGATGGGTACATCTTCTCTGCCATTCTCACCGGGGTGGCGCAAACCGTGGCCTTGATATCGTCGCCGCTCTGGGGATGGTTGATAGACTTGGAGAGAGTGGGCAAGTACAAGACGTTGTTGATATCCGCCGTGCTCGGCCTCATTGGAAACTATGGGCTCTGTTTATTGACCAACTCCGACGACTCGGTGTACGACCCGCACACCGTTGCTTGTTTTGTGATGGTGAGCTTCATCGGCTTGGCCCAGATCGGCACCATCATCACCAGCATGAGTCTTATCAGTGGGTTGGCAGACCATCCCAACATCGGCAGCCTCAGTGGCCTCTACAGCTTGAGCGGCGGCTTGGGCATATTGGTGATTTCCAAAATCGGCGGTTACTGGAGCGACTCGTGGATCTTGGCTCCGTTTTTTGTTTTGGGGACGTTTAACTTGCTCTTATTGGTGGCCAGTTTGTCCCACATCCAAAGCGACGTGTTCAGTAGACGATGTCCCAATTAGCTTTACGAGTATGTACGAAAATAAAAAGGACTGGTGGGTCCGCAAGACCTTTCAGCCAGAGCCATCACCTAGATGCCGAACACCCGTTCGGCAAAATCATGTCAATGCATTGGTGTCAGGCCCGGTGCAGTTTTCGGATCGCAAAGCGCAATTACTCACAACGCAGTAGACGGCACGTGACGTGAAATCTAGAGGAACATCACCAACCAAAAAAATCCCACCACTACGTAAAGATCGAATAAACAGTTTCTGAGCCGTTCGTCCCGCTAATAGTGCACTCCTGCTACTGGGCCCTCTCAAAAAGACGCGACCGGATGATAGAAGTGCTAATAACCTTAGTGCCGTCGGTATGCTGGATCTTGTACCGGTGTTTTCAGATCTTGAACACTCCTGTGAAGGAATTGATCGAAGACTTGAACATCGAGATTCCTCACACGCCCAACATATGCATAGACTCCGTGAATGAGAACTCGGCCATTATACACTGGGACATCGAGGTCAAGCCCGACGAAAGCTTGTACTACATTTTACTCATCAACAACTTGGAAGTGGCCACCATTACGTCCACGTCGTGCAAGTTGAAAAACCTTGACACCAAGCAATTATATCAGATACAGATTATTGCCGTGAACTCCTTGACCAACTTCCGTTCCCAGTCCACATTTATTTACATCCAGACCATCGACAAGGAAAACAAAATCTTGAGCGACCACGGCAAGTTGCAGACCATCACAAACGAAGACTTACGAGGAAAAGCCGGATTCGAAGACAGTAAGGCTGGCCGCAAAGAGGTAGGGTGCAATGACTCGACCGATGCCACTACCGCAAAAGCTGTCTCTGTGGTCGACGTTGAAGACATTAGCATTGAAGAGGTGATGCGCATTGGCTGTTCGGACTTGTTGAACAACTACTTGATCGCTTTCCAGAACGAAACTATCAAGTTGAATTTAGAGTACAAGAACTTCCAATCTCACGCCAGCAAGGACTTGGTCAGTCTACAAGAGGAGTATAAAAAATACAAGAGAGAGTTCGACGAAGAAACCGACAACAAGTTGAAAAAGGACAGCAGTGTGAAAACATTGGAAAAGACAAAGGACAAACTCAACTACCAGAAATCAAAATTGACTTCACAGTTAAACACTATTCAATCAGGCATAGAGCTCTACAACACCAAGCTCCACGAATCACTTCAAAAGATAAAAAAGATGGAGGAAAGAAACGCTCAAATCTTGAACGGAGAACCTGCCGAGAAATCGAGAATCAACCAACAGATTAGGGAAGTGGAACAGAAAATGTCCCAGCTTAAAGAAGAAAATGAAAAGGTCGAGGAGTCATTGAAGCAGTCTCTTGCCGAAAGAAAAGAGTACTTGAACATTCTTTCCCAAGTAAAACCTTTAATTGAGATTTTCAACGCCCCAGTGACCGCGTCCGGTGTCAATGGTGCCACGGACTCGAGCCCAACCGTGTTATCTGTTTTCAACAAGGATGGAAGCATTATTCAGAAGTCCTTTGAGACTCTCCAAAAGATTATCGAGATTGTTCCAAGCTGGAGAGACGACATCATGGACGATATTTCCAACTACGTCGAAGTAGAGACTAATTGGATCGAAGACTTCAGATCGGAAATCAAAAAGTACTTGTCGATCCGCCAGTCCTATGAAATCGCTAAACTGAATAAGGACAAGTCCTACCAGCCAGTAAAGCTCACCGAGTATCAAGCGTCGATTGACTTTGGAGGATTTAGCAATGCATTACCGAAACCAAGGTACACGAACAATAACACATCGGGGGGAAAAGGATATTCCAGAAGCTATTCACCACCCGTGGATGACTATTCGTCGGGGAATCCCAATCCGAACTCAGGCAACTTTTTCAACCACTACCACCAGGTTTATTCCAACGATCGTGATGCGATGGTCGAGCAAACGGGAAGCCACCAATCGGACCTCATCAACACTCAACCAATTATGCTCGAGAATGGTAACTCGGTGGCTCCAGTTTCACAGCCACTTCATCTTCAACAGCCGGCCCACTTCAATAACTCCCCGAGCTTGACACCCAATTCATTGAACAATCCAAGTGTCGATGTTTCGCAGCCACAACTGTACCAGCAGATGCAGAACCAGATTGGTTCTCCTTTGGCATCGAACCTTGCTTTGGCAAACAACCCCGGAAACTTATCCAATTCGACTTCCGCTTTATCCGGATTCCCGTATGATGACCACATGTATGCAAATGGAATTAGCTCACCGGTCCTGGAACCACAAGGACTGCAGATGCTTGGGGGCTACGGCGACAACTTGAACAACTTGTTGTATAACTACTCTCCAAGAGTAACGCATGCAGGGTTGAATGTCAACGGAGTGGCCACAGGAGCAGTGAATGCGCCTGTTCGATGGAACACTTTGGGAGGAAGGAACGACATCTTTTCAGCAAACCACAGTTTGACCAGCTTGCATCAGACGGACTCCAACGGAGCCGGTTCCCAGCCATTGGTTTCAGCACCATCCGCGACGCAAGCACCCAGCGGTCTTGAAGCTACAGCGGGAGGATACTTGATGGCGCCTGGATCGGGAAGCAAGTTGTGGAAAGACGGCAGCGAGACCAACGGGTCGATAGGAGGCGGTTCCGCGGGCGAGGGAAATGGCCACGTCCGCAACTTGTCGAATCAGAACCAGATTTGGAGAAACGACACGAACCCCAGCACCCACAACTTCCACCTAGGAGGAATGGGCGACTTCCAGCCGTTTGGCTCGAGCATGAGTCTCGACTTCCCCCTCGCGCAAACGTCGTCGTTTGGTGGGGTAAACGGAGACATTCTGAGAGGCAGAAATAGTCCCGGGCCCATGGGTGGGCCCGGGCCCAACGCTGGAGGAGGGGCGCCTGGGTCCGGGGTCGGAATCGGGGTCCCGATGGGTGCAGGAAACAGCAGTGTAGACTATACCCAGGGCGGAGAGAACCCCCGCCGGTTCTACGCTGACGAGCAAACTTATTATTGAACGCCAGATGGTTTTTTTTTTGCAGCTACCGATCTTTTCTGGCGAGGGGATTTTAGTGATGCATTTAGCTACCGTTAGTACGCCAATACATTTTCTTCGGGTACGCACGGAAAACGGGTTGCGAACACTTTCGTAGACGGCAAGCGTCCGCGAGGAGAGGTGCTGCCCGACCGCGATGACCACACTTACGGGGCGGGCGCGGGCAGACCCCTGCGGACGGGAAGGACCACAGAGGAAGGGTGAGCACAAGCGGGGACGCGACTGTCGTCACCAAGTGGGCCCTCGTTGGCTGGCACTGGAGCTTCCGAGTTACGTGTTCTGTTTCTGGAGCGAATCTGTCTAAACCTGACCGTTGAGGAATGCAATGCCGACTGTGCAGGATGTTGCATGACAACTGACAGGCGTTGTGGGACCGGACTGCGTGGGCGGACGGGTGGGTTTTCTGCTGGCTGCGGAGCTTGGCCGCCGCGGGTTGCCCCATGAGGGTCCTCCACCACCGACCCGACCGCCGCCATGGCCATGGAAGAGCCACAAGCACGAGAACCCCTCAAAGCACCTGCAGGTGAGCGGGCATTGGGGGACCGTTCCGCGCCGACAACCGCCACAGTTGTGGGCCCGCGCATGATATTTTTTGTAAAGGCTGCGAATTATCCGAGCTTTTCAAGATGAGCCATTTCTTTTGGCGCAAGTTAGTCACATAGGCATATTGGCCACCTGACCAAATATAAGCAGACCATCCCAAATCCGAAGTAGCAGTAGAGTCTAAGTAGAGCGCATATCTTTTTCCACTTGTCACACATTATCCAGTTCGACAACTCGCCCAATATGACTGTCGAAGAATACCCCACCGCAAACGAGTTCAGAAGCGACACATTCACCGTCCCCACCAAAGAGATGATCGAAGCAAGCATCAGGCGTGCAACGTTCGGGGACTCGGTCTACAAGGAAGACTCCACCACCCTCTTGCTTGAAGAGAAAATGACACAGTTGACCGGAAAGGAAGCAGCTCTTTTCTGCGTGAGCGGAACCATGTCGAACCAGATCGGATTGAGAGCCAATCTTTACCAACCCCCATACAGCATACTTTGTGACCATCGGGCTCACGTGTTTTTGCACGAAGCCGGCGGATTGGCCACTTTGTCACAGGCCATGGTCCACCCGGTGGTCCCGTCCAACGGCGACTATCTCACCTTCGAAGACGTGATAGCCAACGTCACCTTGGACGACGGGGACATCCACGCCGCACCCACCAAGGTGATCAGTTTGGAGAACACATTGCACGGAATAATTATGCCCATTAAAGAGATCAGAAAGATAAGTGCTTTCGCTAGAGAAAACGACATAATAATGCATCTTGACGGAGCCAGGTTGTGGAATGCGTCGGTCGAAACCGGAATCTCCATCAAGGAGTACTGCTCGCATTTCGACTCGGTCTCGTTATGCTTGTCCAAGTCTCTCGGTGCACCCATGGGTTCCATTTTGGTGGGACCAACCAAGTTCATTGCCAAGGCCAACCATTTCAAAAAGCAAGCCGGGGGTGGTATACGGCAAGCCGGTATCGTGACCTCCATGGCCATCCACGCCATCGAAGAGAACTTTTCCAAGTTGAAGGCTTCTCACGACTTTGCCAAACAAGTTGGTAGATTCTGCGAACATCACGGTATCAAATTGCAGAGCCCTGTCAACACCAACTTTGTTTTCCTTGATTTGAAGGCCAACAAGATGGACGGCCTCCACCTCATACAAGTGGCCAAAAAGCACGACATCAAGTTGATGGGAGGAAGAATCGCCTTCCACTTCCAGGTCACGCAGCAAAACGTGGACAAGCTCAAACAGGTCATTTTGGAAGCCTACCAGTACAATCAGATTCACCCCCACACTGCCAGCTTAACGAACAACAAGAAAATGTACACCTCGGTGTCCGAGATAACCCAACAAGTCCAAGTTCTTAGTACCTAGTCCATTAATAGTCCCCCCACCCCAGTCTAGACCCAATAGCCTCATCTCCTGTCTATAACACGCCCGCAGCGTTTTTTCTACGTGTAGAGTTTGCTCTCTCTAGTGTCTATCGCCGAGCCACTAATCGTGTACACATAAATAATCATCCTTGAGAATCGTTGCACGTGGTAATTTGAGATCACGTTTGTTTATCTTTGGAATCACCAAGTAGATCAACAACAACTAGAACATGCCCTGTAATTTTGAAATTCGCCCGTACTAGTTTTCCTCTACCTCGTCCCTTCTTCCGCAGCTCCTTACTCAAAGTGCCCCTTCCCCTCTGTTCTCAGATCAGATTCAAACTTGTGTAACCATAAGCGCTCACGCACCAGACATCGCGATATCACAACACTTGTGTTAGTCATAATCAGAAGTCCGCTTTTTGCCGTCACACCAGAATTAGACACCCGTGCTTGCCGCTGCCGCAATACACACCCGCTGACCCACACGCAGCAACAACAAGACCCCCTGAACAGGCTCCTACCTCGTTCTGTCCGCATTAGTGTCCGCCGTCGACTCCCAGCATGTCGGATGAGATCATCCTTGGAACCGTCAGCGCTCCAGAGCAACCAACCGAAGAGTTGCCGCTTGCGAGTTTGAGAAGCGAGTCCGCCTTCGACTCCGATGATGACTTGGGCTACTCCTCGTCCTCGTCGTCTTCGTTCACAGCGCCAAAACTAACCAGAAGCGACTCCACCACCTCGATATCCTTCATTGACCTATCCAAGCTTCTCTTTGTCAACGATTTTGATTTCGGCTTGAATCTCGACACAGTGGGCTCCACAAAGAAGAAGTTCCAAGACATCAAGCTCAAGACGAAAGAGAGATTCAGCAAGTACAACAACAAAGAAACTAGAGAATTGGAGCTCTTGAATCTCCAAGACAAAATCAACAAAAGATTGCAGAAGTTCGATCATAGACTCCAACAGAACCTACAGAGTTCGTCGACGGAGAAGCTCTTCTACTCAATGGCGGTCTTCCTCATTGCAACCTCGGGCTTCATTATTGGAAAATACCCAACCTACTTTCCTCACTACCACACTTTGTTGTTCTGTGTACTAATGCCTATCAGATTCTATTCCTATTTCAAGCTTTCATTTCAATACTTTTTGGCCGATTTGTGTTACTATGTTAATCTTTTGCTCATGGCATTCATCTGGTTCTTCCCGGACTCTCCGTCGTTATTCATATCCGTGTTTTCGCTCTCTATGGGAACGTTGTCATTTGCTGTGATAACATGGAGAAACTCGCTTGTATTGCATTCGATAGAGAAGACCACGAGTTCTTTTATCCATGTGATGCCCCCAGTCACTATGTTTGTCATTGTCCACGAACTTCCAGCGGACTACCTCAAGGAAAGATACCCTGCGGTTGCAAGTATCGACAATTGGAACTTTTTCCACGGCATACTATGGACCTCGTTTTATTATACCGTCTGGCAAGTATCCTATCACTACTTCATTACCATCAGAAGGAAAGAGAAGATTGAGAAAGGAAGAGTGACTTCCTTCACCTTCTTGAAGAAGAAACAAGAAAAGAGCCGTTTGGGCAAGTTCGTCAATGGCTTGCCTTACACCTGGATGCAGACCGCTGCATTCACTCTAATCCAGTTCTTTTACCAGATCTTGACCATGATTTTCTGTCCGATCTGGTTCAAATACAAGCACGTTTGTGGAGCTTTTGTATCGGTGATTTTTATCTGGGCCAGTTACAATGGTGCAACGTACTATGTTGACGTGTTTGGTAAACGGTTAGAGAAAGAGGCCGAGAAGTTGAAGTTGGAGGTCGCTCACTTACAGCAAGAGAATGTCAAATTACAATTCTCTCCGGTGACAAATGCCCACGAGCCAGCCGAGGATCAACTCAAACCCTTGAGCGAGGAGAAGTTGAACCTATGACTGGGCCAGCCAATATGATCTCAGCCTGAGGTTGAGATCCCCTACTTTCCACCGTGCATTTCGATATACGTATCACCTTGTTGTTGAAGATTCAACATTCATACTGGACATTTTTCAACATAAATGTCTCGTCTCTAGTAATAGTCCATGTTTTGAGAAGCTTAGCATGTAGTGTAGCATGGTACGATTAGTCCGGGTAACTTTTCAATTTTTTTTCTTTGGCCGCTTCAGTTTAGGTGAACTGCACTAAATCGTGAGTACTGCAACGACACCACGATGTTTACGTCTAAGCTCCAAATGAATGTTGTGAGAGGAGTGAGGCTGCTTTCCTCGTCGTCAAGATTCCTCCAAGAACAGGGAAACAAAAAAGTGAATCAGCATTTGGATTTTTTGGCCAAGTACTACTCCCCAAAGTTGTTACAGAGTATTCAAATTACCGAATCGTTGGTTGAACCAAAGGAAGTGTTAAAGTTGAAGAAGAGAGGGTTCCGCGCTAATTCTAAGGTTGCCCCAACGGATTTGTTGTCAGACTACGCTTCGACTGATCCCAAGTGGATAGAGCCGGTGGTGTACCCCAACCAAGCTAAAGACACTTCTCCTTATCCCCAAATCCCACAAATAGACAGTGCCGACAGAGGCGACTTGAAGTTACGCTTCAAGGCAGCCGATGCTTCAAAGAAGGGGAAGGCCTTCCAACAGCCAAGACAAAACTTGGCCGGAGAAATCGCCAAGTTGACTGGATTGGAGGAGAACTACATCAAGTCGCTTTACGTGCGTCCCATCATCATGAAGAGAGTTTCTAACAAGACCTCCAAGGGTAACATTCCCAGTTTCTTTGTCATGACCATTGTTGGTGACAAGAGAGGTACGATTGGGTTAGGGATCGGGAAGTCGAGAGACGGGGTGAGAGTGGCTGCGAAGAAGGCACAGTGGAATGCGATCAAAAACTTGACCCCCATTCCAAGATACGAAGAGAGAACCATTTTGGGTGAGGTTGAGTACAAGTACCACGCTGTCAAGCTCTTCATCAAGCCGGCACCATCTGGGTTCGGGTTGAGAGTCAACAGAAACATTTTCGAGGTGTGTCAAGCTGCCGGGATCAAGGATTTGAGAGGCAAGGTGTACAAGTCCAGAAACCCGGTTTTGGTGGTGAAGGGGTTCGTTGAAGCATTAACTAAGCAAAGATCGATCGAAGATTTGGCTGCAGGAAGAGGTAAGAAGGTGGTTGATTTGAGAAAGGTTTACTACTCCAATTAGGATAGAGGTGGCGGTATGGTCATGATCGGCGTCTTCTCCTGCTACATGTGATGTTGTAGTGAATCTGTATCTAATTCTTGTAAATAATACGACCCTTGGTTAGCAACGCGATGCGCTGGAGTATTCCCCGCCGTATGTGGCGGTTCCCTCATACTGGGAGTCGGGCCCGGTACTGCCCTTTAAGTTGTCAGGTGAATCTCTCGTCCATTGTCACAAGGAAGCCATAAGGCCTCATGGTGCGTTTCGCATCACGAAAAACGCCCTCTCAAAATGCTCACGCATAGTGCACCAAAGTGCACACTC
Organism: Suhomyces caryicola; assembly: GCA_030568635.1. NCBI lineage: Eukaryota > Fungi > Ascomycota > Pichiomycetes > Serinales > Debaryomycetaceae > Suhomyces > Suhomyces caryicola. The sequence continues at coordinate 16,759 of JAJMGG010000013.1, read as the reverse complement.
ACTACTTTGAAAACCACACAAAAAGTGAGCGGCAACTTCCTTATCTAATAAAAGAAACCCACCACCCCATCACTACCCGAATAGCAAATGGTAGTTGACACAGCGTACTACGACTTATTGGGTCTCGCCCCATCTGCCACGTCATTGGACATCAAGAAGGCGTACCGTAAAGCGGCCATCAGGTTGCACCCGGACAAGAATCCCGATGACCCTCAGGCAGCCGCCAAGTTTCAAGAAGTGGGGGAGGCGTACCAAGTCTTGAGCGACGAGGCCTTGAGAGCCAAATACGACAAGTACGGCAAACAGGAGTCGATTCCCCAACAGGGGTTCGAAGATCCGTCCGAATTCTTCTCCATGATTTTCGGCGGCGAGGCCTTCAAAGACTGGATAGGCGAACTCTCATTGTTACAGGAGCTTTCGAAATCTGCAGAGTTATCTGGTTACACCGACGAGGAAGACTCAAAGGCCAAGGCAGAAGAGGCCAAAGACTCTACCGACGACAAGAAGTCGACCACTTTCTCGAGCGCCCCTGAATCCACCACAGCCAAGCCAGAAAAGACCTCGCTTGGATCCAAAACTCCACTTTACTTGGAGAACTCTGACGCCAATGGATCTTTGAGCAAATCGGACAAGAAACCGCTCACCAAAGAAGAGGAGCTCGAGTTGAAGCGTAAGGAAGAGTTGGAGAAGTTTGAGGAAGAATGCAGATTGAAGAAGATTGAAACCAGGAAGGAATTGGCTAAGAAATTAGTCGAAAAGGTATCCTTGTTTACTGAAACAGACATGAAAGATGACGTTGCTATTTCATTCAAAGAGAAGATGAAGTACGAAGCCGAATCGTTGAAGATGGAAAGTTTCGGATTGGAAATTCTTCACACTATTGGACATATTTATAAGGTTAAGTCAAAGATTTTCCTCAAAAACCAAACGTTTTTTGGGTGGGGAGGCTTTTGGACTTCTGTTAAGGAAAAGGGGGGCGTGGTGAAGGACACCTTCAATACGGTTTCCAGTGCATTGGATGCTCAAAAGACAATGCAAGAATACGCCAAGATGCAAGAGGATAACGAGTTTCATGCCAAAAAAGAAGCCGAGGAAAGTTCTCAGGAGAGAGCTGATGTTGACAAGAAGATTCACGAGCTTGAGAGAAAGATTGAGGAGTTGCGTAAACAACAAGCGGCTGAAAGTGGCGCCATAAACTCTGAAGGTAACAGCGGAGAATCTGCTGATGGCACCGATTCCAAAGACGCGAAAGAAAAGGAGGTGATACCCGAGAAGCATACCGCTGAAGACATAGCGGATATGGAGAAGTATTTGATGGGTAAGGTATTGGCGGCAGCATGGTCCGGATCCAAGTTTGAGATCCAAGGAACGGTACGTGGAGTTTGCGACAACATATTAGAGGACAAAGATGTGGACCTTGAAGTCAGGATCGCTAGAGCCAAGGCCTTGAGAATGATAGGAGATGTGTTCTTGGCGGTGACCAGAACCGAGGCGGAGGACGAGGAGGCCCGTGTGTTCGAAGAGTTGGTAGCCGAGTCCAGCAAGAAGAGAGAGAAGAAGAAAGCCAAGCCTCAACAATAGGCGCGTGGCACGGCAGCTTAGCCCTGTAGGCTGTTTTGGCAACGACAAACTATATCAGCAACATCTTCCACTAGATATAGACGGAGATGAAGATAGTATAAATAGATACGCCTTGTCCTCAGAGAGACGTTTTATGTTTCAATTCTTTCTATTATGTCCAGACTGCCCGTAGAGTTGGTCCCAACACTGCTTGACGATACTGTGGAGACCGTCGGCAATATGCAGGATACTGTGGGCATGTTGCATTCGCTATCTAATAAGCCAAGGTGCAAATCCGTTACCAGTATTGCTCCTTCCACCAACCGACAATGACCCTTGATGAGAACAGTTCGTTGTTGCGGAGCTCCAACCGAGGACGGTATGAGTCGCCGCACTTAAGTGCAAGGATCCCCCGGCCTCAATTGTACTCGACGGCGTCTTCTCAGTCGTTAAAGAGTTTGAAAGGATTGAACGATCCGACAATCAATAGTTATCTCCGTGAGAGGGACGACGACGAAGACTCGTTGTTTGCGTACAGAATGCTCAACAAGCTCAATGGCGGCGACGGGGAGTTCAGCACGTACTCGTATTTCGCTTACTATTTGCCGATCTTGGATTGGTTGCCGAGGTATAATGTATGGGAGTCATTACCAGGAGACGTTTTGGCGGGCTTGTCGTTGGCGTCGTTTCAGATTCCGTTGGTGATGTCGTTTGCAACATCGTTGGCCCATTTGCCTCCCATCACGGGGTTGTACTCGGTCATCATTGGGGCGATAGTGTACGCGATCTTGGGTGGAGTACCAATCTTAGTCGTCGGAGCTGCCCCATCCACGGCACTTATGTTTGGACAAACCATAGAGATGATCAGACACGAAGACGCGTTCAAGCACTTCTCCGAGTTGGAAGTGTCCTCGGCTATATCGGCCTCGATGAGCGGTATACTTTTGGCCAGCGGCTTGTTGCGTTTTGGCTTCTTGGACAACGTATTGAGCCGAGCATTGCTCAAAGGGTTTATCGGTGCAATGGGGTTCATCATGATAATCAACGAATTGAGCACAGAAATGGGGCTCGTGGAATTGGCAAGATCCCAGCCTCACATTACCACGGTGGACAAGTTCTTGTTTGCTATCCGTAATTACACCAAGTCTGACAAACTCACGTTGCTGATATCGGTCATCACTTTGGCGGTTGTGATGTCTTTCAAAACCTTGAAGGAAGTGCTCATCAACAAGTATAATATTCGCAAGGCGGTTTTCATCCCCGAAATCTTGTCGATGGTTATACTAGCAACTTGGTTTTGCTGGTACTTCGAATGGTACGAGAATGGAGTTGACGTCGTGGGAGACATATCGTCCGGCAACAACAACATTGGCTTCGTCAATCCGTTCAATTTCGGAAAGCTTGCGCTTTACGAGCGTACCTTCTCCATTGCATTCTTGAGTACCATCTTGGGGGTTTTCGATTCCACCACTGCTACTAAATCGTTAGGAACAAAGTACAACTACGACGTTTCCTCCAACAGAGAGCTTATAGCTTTGGGTACTACCAATTTTGTGGTTAGCATAGTGAGTGGTTTGCCCGCGTTCGGGGCCTTTGGAAGGTCGAAGCTCAACATCCTCTCTGGAGCAACCACGCCCATGGCGGGGATCATGGTTGCGATCTGTATGATGTTTTCGATTGTTTATCTCCTTCCATTGTTGTTTTATTTGCCCGAATGTGTGTTGGCATTGACCACCACGATCATCGGGATCACGATCATTCAAGAAGTCCCTGCTGATCTCAAGTTCTTTTGGGATATCCGTGGATACGATGAACTAATCACTTTTTCCATCATATTCCTCGCTACCATATTCTGGAGCACGTCTGCCGGAGTTGCTTTGGGTGTGTTAGTCACCGTACTACGCGCAATTAAGCACAGTTCGAGATCTGGGATCCAGATATTGGGAAGGATTCCGAACACGTCGGTTTTCAGAAATGCGGACGATTTGATAGAAGAAAGCTTTGCTTCTTTTGCAGATTCACCGCCCAGCAGTAGAGGCGGACAACAAGAGGTGGAGACCGGGACCGATAAGTTGGGCGACTTGATCACCGAGATAGAAGCCATAGAAGGGGTGTTGATCATTCGAATCCCCGAGCCTCTAAACTTTGCCAATGTCGGCGATTTAAAGAACAAGCTCACCCGGATCGAGAAGTACGGCTCCTTGTTGGTGCATCCGTCGCAGCCAAAGAGGCGCGACTTCAACAACGACACGATCAAGTTCATCGTCTTTGACTGCAAGGGAATGAGCAAAGTCGACACTGCGGCGATCCAAGTCTTTTTCGAAATCGTCAGCCGCTACTGCAAGGGTGACGGGATATCAGTGTGCTTCTCGAGAGTGCCCGTTGACGTGAGCATTCGGGACAAGTTCAGACGTTCTGGGATCACCGGTTTGGTCAACCAAAGCTATAGCAAATACGCCAAAAGAGACACTGGCAACAGCGCCAGTGCTGCCGAGCAGACTGCGTCGTCGGGTCTTGGAGACGGGTTCTTTTTGAGCATCGAGCAGGCGCTCGGCAGCATTGACTTGGAGGGTGTTTAGTAATAGAGACGTTTATCGGTTGCAACTGTAGTGTCCAATTTCGCAATCATGGTCACATGAGAAAGTGCGACAAAAAACTAAGGACCAATGGAAACGATATAAAGAATAAGCACAAGCATTCATGTTGAGGACGCAGGTTAGAACGCTTGCTAGAGGGCCTGTGGGCAGGCCCAGGCCCAAGCCCGGCGCAAGCGCCGAGAACGCCAAATACTCCTTCTACGACTTGGTCATTAGAACTCCCAGTCACCCCACACATCCCATCGAGGCCAGTTTGATGAGCGACCGCGATCTTCAAAAGTTGAAGAAGAGCACCAAAACCACATACGAAGGGAACTACGGCAAGGAGAAGGACCTCACCCGCGAGGAGAAGATCGCCCGCGTGTTCGGGGGCAGAATCAAGGGGGAGGCCCCTAAATCATCGAGCAGAGTCATGCGTGGTGAAGCGCAAGTGATTGCTGGAGTCACCGTGCCGGACAAACCCAGAGAACCAGACAACTGCTGCATGAGCGGATGCATCAACTGTGTGTGGGAGTTGTTTGAGGAGGATATCAGAGACTGGAACGACAAGCGCAAGTTGGCAGCCACCAAGTTGGGCAAAGTGGGCGGAAGATGGCCCGACAACTTCTATCCTCCGATACTGCAACTCAAGAAGGAGAACTTGCCTGCGTCACTTGCCAACCAGGAAAACTTGGTCGACTCGTCCAAGCCAAGTCACAAGATAGAGGAAGAGGAATCGTGGGGAAATGTGCCGGTCAGCATCAGGGTTTTCGCCGAACTAGAGAAAAAGATGAAAGCAAAACGGTCAAGGAAACTGGCCGGCGACCCGTCCACACCTACGAAAAGCACTGCATCGGCGGACTGAGACCGCCCCGCTTGTTCTCATTCCATTAGCATTCTAGAAGTATATATCTGTCATATATTATCTATATTTATTCATTTTCAAACGTTATCTTAGTCCAAGCTGACACCCTTACTCTTGTAGAACTCCTTCGCTTCTTCGATCTGTCCAACCAACTCCTTGTACTTGTCTTCCTTGTCCTTGAAGGTGAACACGCCCCAGCCCAAGGTTCCCAAAGAGTACGAGCCAAAGGTGACTAAAGCCCACCAAGGCAAGAATGGCAATAATTCGTCGTGGAACTTTTGCGGGGTTGGAAGCACTCCGGTGTACAACGCAAAGTAGATCGCCACAACAGCGAATGCGGTCAATATAGCGTCGGAAGCTTTGGTCATTCTCGTGTATCTCAACTAGTGGTCTACTGTGATTGTTGTGTGAGCTCTACGTGTTTATTTCGCGGAAGCGTGTGTTAACCAATATATATGTACAGTAATCCTCCGAGGCCCTCCAAGCGCTAGTGCACGCTCGGGCTCTACCTAGTTCTCGATTGAGTCTTGCTTGATGAAGCTCAACAATCCCGAGAGCTTGCTCGAAGCATCGTTGTTCATCAAGTTGAGCTTTTGCATGATATTGGCCTCGCTAACGGCGGGCTCGTCCAGGCCGTCTTCCTCTACCACTGCCTCGTCGTCCTCTTCTTCTTCCCCGTCTGGAGCCTCTTCAATTCCCTCTCCACCATCGCTGTCCTCATTCTCCTTGGGATCAACATCCATTGCATCTTCCTCATTATCAATGTAATTGGTGTTTATGATCTTGCTGATCTTGTTGACATCGATTGGTTCTTCTTTCACGATCCTATTCAACTTGTAACGGACGATTCTCCGAATCGTTTCCATTGATTGCTTGTTGATCCAGCCATCTTGGAAATCTGGTCTCTCTCTCAAAAAGTCGCCTTCTCTGTGCTCCTTGATCACTTTGACAATGTCACTGTCTATAATATCGCCAATCTGATATGTGACAGTTGATGGCAACGACTCTCCATTGAAGAACAAAAACTCGGAAACGGCAATCTGGTGACTTTGGGTTGCAGAAGCTTTGATAGTGTTCGGTACTATTCTATTTGTGTTCTGTCTAGGCAAAACAAATTTGAGACCCGGGATGCGGAAGTACTCACTCTGATATATCCAATACGAGTTGTTGCTTTTGGGGTCAATGCCAAACTTGACGTTACAGAATCTCCACGGGCCACTCTTGTATATGAAGGTAACATATGGTAGGGCTTGCTTTATGAACTTCTTCAAGTCCAACGGTACAATATCCTCCAACTGTTTCCTTAACCAGATTGGCTTGCAGTCAAATATCTCCCTGAGCCATTGAATGCACTTGACTAAAAGATAATCTGGACTATTGACCGGTGGGTTTGACTGGTTCAACTGGTTGAGGTTTTCAACCAATTCCAGTGCTGGCTCAGCAGGGACGACCTTCGTGTAGTAGTCGATCATCTTAGTATAGAGCTTGATTGAATTTTTAGTTGAGATGACCTTTATCTCTCCGCTCTCCATGTCCTTCACCGCAGTGGTGAAGGGATTTTTCTGATACTTGTAATCAAAGGGGAATCGAATGGGTGACAAGATGGGAGGTGGTGGTAGCTGGTGGTCAAAGTTCTTATAGTAATCCGAATCTTTGTAGTCCGACAAGGACCCCAAGCGGCCATTCAGGTCGAAATACTGCTTGATCTCGTCGTAGTTGTGTGAATTCAAAATTCCCTTGTTGAACTCCTGCACCATCTGGTTATGCTTGGTTGATATTTGAAAGTCGGCTATGGACTTGAACAGATACGTCTTGTCGATGATTGCGACCGGACGCGCCTTGTATCGCGGGGCGGCTTTCTGTTGAACGTTCAACTTGATCAAATCTCGGATCGAGTACTTGCTTGGGTTGTCGTTGTAGTCCGAGGGAAGACTCAGTTGCGGAATGGAGATCTTGAGTAGCACCTTCTCGCTTGTGTTGTAGGAGGACTGGATGGGATGGTGGAACGGGTCGTCCCGCAACTTGAGCTCGAGCGTGTTCTCGACAGACGTGTGGCTGTGGGTGTTTCCAGACTTGTCAGATGAGTTCAAGACCAGGGCTATTTTCTTCTTGCCTCCGATCATCGAAATGGCCCTGTCGGTGTTTCTGACATTCAATGGGAGCTCCACCGCCGAGACGTGGGGAATGTCCATCGAATGCCGAGGGGCTACCTGTTTGTTGGACATTATTCGCGTGTGTGTGGAGTGTGTGGAGTTTACTTTGTTTTGATGCTTTCGCATTCAAACCGGTTTGGCTGGTTGCGTTTTTTCCCACCGGTCTGGGGACTAAGTACTGCGGTTAGGGTCTCCCGCGGAGTGATCTGTCTGCCGGCCCCATTTGTTACCATGGGCCGCTCGATGGGAACAAGCACGATGGCTACATGCAGCGGGCGTAGCAAAATCGGCCCGTGGGTATCGGGGAGCTGCACAGAGGCGTTTGGTTCCAACGCTTTCCCCCAGAATCGGCGCCGTTGCAATTGCCCAATGACATCATCAGCAGCTTCCGGTGTGCCGTGCTTGTACAAAAATTCTGGGGTTACACCTCGGAGTGCTCGGTGCAGTGTGTAAGCAACGGCGCGCTATGATTGGCCAGCACGTTTTGGCATTCGGGTGTCTTAGCGTGGTGATTTGCACCTGGAACCCATGCCCACAGCATCCGGGGAGCCCAATTGGGCCCTCGGCAGCCTTCCGGAAGACGACGGCCGCGTTGCAGGCGCTGAATCATCGCCCAAAGGTGTGGTGTTGCAGTCGGGCCGGCGGTTGCGCTAATTACCGAACGTCGAAAAAATGCACTACTTTAACCACAAGCTCCCTAGTTTTTCAACCCACCTCTTCTTTTTCTTCCTCGATTATTTATCAATCAATAGCAAGTATGTTATCTAAAATCGCTCAAAGATCCTTCTCCTCCTCTGCCTCCAGCGCCTACAAGGTCGCTGTCTTGGGTGCTGCCGGTGGTATCGGTCAACCTTTGTCCTTGTTGATGAAGTTGAACCACAAGGTCACCGACTTGGCTCTTTACGACTTGAGAGGTGCCCCAGGTGTTGCCGCCGACGTTTCCCACGTCCCAACCAACTCCACCGTCAAGGGCTACAACCCAGAGAACTTGAAGGACGCCTTGACCAACACCGACGTCATTGTGATCCCAGCCGGTGTCCCAAGAAAGCCAGGTATGACCAGAGATGACTTGTTCAACACCAACGCCTCAATTGTCAGAGACTTGGCCAAGGCTGCCGCCGACTACTCGCCAAACGCCGCCATCTTGGTTATTTCCAACCCAGTCAACTCCACCGTCCCAATTGTGGCCGAAGTGTTCAAGTCCAAGGGTGTCTACAACCCAAAGAAGATCTTTGGTGTCACCACCTTGGATGTCTTGAGAGCCTCCAGATTCGTTTCTGAAGTTGCCGGTACCAACCCTACCAACGAAAAGGTCACCGTTGTCGGTGGTCACTCTGGTATCACCATTGTCCCATTGTTGTCTCAAACCGAACACAAGTCTTTGGACACCGAGACCAGAGACGCTTTGATCCACAGAATCCAATTCGGTGGTGACGAAGTTGTCCAAGCTAAGGACGGTGCTGGTTCCGCCACCTTATCTATGGCTCAAGCTGGTGCCAGATTCGCTGGTGCCATCTTGGACGGTTTAGCCGGTGAAAAGGACGTCATCGAACCAACCTTCGTCGACTCTCCATTGTTCAAGGGCGAGGGCGTTGAGTTCTTCTCCTCCAAGGTCACCTTGGGTCCAGAAGGTGTCCACACCATCCACCCATTGGGCTCTTTGTCTGACCACGAAGAGGAATTGGTCAAGGGTGCCAAGGAAACCTTGATCGGCAACATCAAGAAGGGTGTTGAATTCGTCAAGCAAAACCCATAGATTCGTTAATCTTGTGTATAGACTCTTGGTGTCCGGTTTCAAGGAGCCGGCTCCAACAGTTAGTTATGAATCGAACAAAAGCCTTTGGTTTTAACGTGTACGGTAGTGTGAGACTCTTCAGGCTAGAATGCGAAACCCGTGCTGTGTCGGCGTGCTATTTCCAAGCCACATGTGAAACATGGTTTGGGGGTCTGGCTTCGAGTGGGGGCGTTTGAGCCGGGCTTCCAAATCAAGAGGGAACCGCCTACATTTTTTGGGGAATGGTGCAAACGGTGTGGAAGTTCGCTTGTCGGCATTTTGCACAATCTACAGATACGCATCAGGTGCAAATTGCCAGGGGACAACCTTTTTGCCCGCCGTCGTTATCGCCCGCTGGCAGAATTGTCAGTTTGGCGGCCGCCGACCGAGCTGTGGCCCGGCGGCCGTGTGGTCCCCCACGAGCAGGTCACGTGTTGCCTGACAATAGGAGGGCTCAGTTATTTATGGTTGCGAAAATTAGGCAAACGGCACCAAAATTTGCGACCAATGTTGGTTATGTGCGGACCGCCAAAGTGTGAAACAGGGAGGCCTCGAGACACACCAGAGGTGTACGAACGGGCGACAGCGCACTCGGAGGGGGCAGACGCGCAAAAGACGCAACTGTGGAGCCGGCGTGTTCGGGGGCGGGAAGTGGGCAGGCAGGCAGAGCGGAAGCGACCCCTGACGTCAAGCGCCGTTCTTATCTACCAGGCGAAAAGTTTGACTTGACATGCTGCAATCCGTGGGCACTATTGTTTCGGTGCCATGCAATACGTGAAACGAAGATTGTTTTAGTATTTGCGACAAGAGATTTTTTTCGGGCCACAGGAGGCTTTGGACGGGGACGCGTCACCTTGCGGGCCGTAGCCGGTGGATAGAGTTGGCGGGGAGGCCGTCGGGTGGGGCACAATTGGACGCCCCGGCGGGCACACCCCGTTTGGCGAGCACCCGGCGGGCGAGCTGGGGGAGCGAGCCCTCGCTAGGTGCCCGGCCGCCCACGCGATCCGAGGCAGCTCTAGCCCCTGGTTGCTAGGTATTGGCAGACGTACTGGTTGTGAACGGGCGACTTTTCACTGCTGACACTCCCACCGGCTGGAAATTTCAGTGTGCGTTTGAGCTAGAAATGTCGGGAGCACCAGCGGTGCGGGTTGCTCATGTACGGGTTAGCTGATCACCGCACCAACTGGCGGGTGCGGAACACACAACGGGCGCGTGCGGAGCGTGCCCGATGACGTCGCCGGATCTCTTGTTGCCTGGCGCCCGGCGAGCACGGCTCGATCAGGCCCGGTGCCACAAAGCTCGCCAGGCCCGGCGGGCAGATGCTGTAGCGCGAGGCTAAAGTGAAAACGAGAGCTGGTGGGGGCCGGTAACGACGTGTGGCCGCCGCATTTAGTTCGCTGCAACAGACGCGTATCTCAAATGTCGCAACAAGCAAATTAAACATCTGAGTCCCGCGTACAAAAAAAGAAAAAATCGGCACTGCTGGTGAATGTAAGCGTGGGTATTATTAGCGTGCGCAATAATATCAGTTGGAAATCATTAACGATAGTCCAAGCCTCCCTCTAATCCGGCCCGTGCACAAACATACAGCGTGTTCCAGATTTGCGGTGGGGTGCCGCGAGCAGCGCCGGTGGTGCCATTGTGATCCGGCGGAGTTGGGGAGCAACGCCGGCGGCACCGCCAGCGGCGCGCCCGCGGGTCGGCTGGCGAACGGTCGGCCGGCGCTCGGGTTCTCTGGCAGTGCACAACGCTCGGTAGAGACAATGCTTGGAACGATGCTAAATTTACATTTTGTTCACCACATCTTCACTTTACTGGTTGCCTAAGCCTCTGCGCTCAATATTTTGATTTAAACACCAGAAAATAAAGCGAATCAACCCAAAAAGAAAAATACGTAGCGGCTATCATGTAGCTATAGTTAATATAAATATTATTACTCCTATAGCTCATACTAATACTCTTGGTGATTTATAAGAACCATAATATAAAGCTTTACCTATATGTAAATACATACATATAAAAAAGAATGATGCACCATTAGCATGTATATATCTAATTAATCAACCAGCATTTACATCACGCATTATATGCTCTACAGAATTAAATGCTAACTCTATATTTGATGAATAATGCATTGCTAGAAATATCCCTGAGGCTATTTGTATTACTAAACATAAACCTAATAAACTTCCTAAATTTCATCAGTAATTTATTGAACTTGGTTGTGGACTATCTATTAAATAACTATTAACTAATGTTAAATAAGGATTTGTTTTTCTTATTGTCATTTTATTTTTTTTATTTTTATTTCTTAACTTTTAATTTATTTTTATTTTTTATTTTGATCTTACCTATAATATTAATAATATATATATTTATATTTAATAATCCCACACCCAAAGGGTGTGGGAGCATTTATTATCATTTATTATTATTATTAATATATCTTATTATTATTAATATATCTTATAACCCCACCTCCCTTTGGGAGGTGGTAGATTAGTATTAATATTTATTATTATTATTATTATTATTATCCCCACATCTTTTAGATGTGGTATTATTATTATTATCCCCACATCTTTTAGATGTGGTATTATTATATTACCCCCCCCACCTTCTTTAAGAAGGTGGGTAGGTATTTATATATATATATATATTTCTACATCTTTAAGGTGTAATAGTATATTTATTATTTATTCTCCCACACCCAATGGGTGTGGGGTTATTTTATAATGACCTAAAGTTATACCAAAGCATAGCTTAGTATGTATTATATACATATCCCACACCTAAAGGGTGTGGGGTTATTTTATAATTAAAAATATTTCTTATAAATGTTAAATAATAATAACATAATGTAACTGAATTATACCTTTTAAATATAATAAATGCTACCACAACCTGCTAGCAGGTTGTGGGATTATAATATTAATAACTATAAATACTAATACTAATACTAATCTTCTACCTCCCAATAGGAGGTGGGAATACTTTTTATAATAAATACCTCCCACCTTCCTTTGGAAGGTGGGGTTATAAAATAATTATATAATAATAAGTATTAATACCTTAACACCTTCTTTAAAAAAGTAGGGTTTATATTATAATAATATAATAATGATATATATATAATTTATTACATATATTAATAACTATAACTATAATAAATACCTATTTATCCACCTTCCAAAGGAAGGTGGGATGTTATCTAACTATAATATAATGATTATAAATACTAATACTAATATAAATAATTACTTACCCACCTTCTAAAAGAAGGTGGAATATTATCTTATAATTAGATATAATGATTATAAATATTAAGTAATATAAATATTTTTACAACTAAAGGTTATGGAAGTATAAATATTATCATAACTAAAGGTTGTTGAATTATAATATATATATATATGATAATAAAAACTTATTCACCTTCTAAAAGAAGGTAGGGTATTATCTTATGATAGGATATAGTAGTTATAAATATTTAATATAATAAATATATCCCACCTACCATAGGTAGGTGGAGATTATAAAATGATTACTTATATAACTTAAATCTTATAATAATTTCATACTTTACTTAAAGTTAATTAATAATTTCATACCCAGAGGGTACATTTATCATTATATGATATTGATAATTATAAATAATAAGATAAAACATATCCATTTATCTATGGTTGGGAGTAATAAATACTTACCCACCTTCTAAAAGAAGGTGGGATATTAATATGTTAATAATTTAATTATGATATAACATATAGATCTATCGATAAGGTATAAATCTAAAGAGGGGATATATAATTAATATAAAACTTTAAGAGTATTAAATTATACTAATTATAATAAAAACTTATCACCTCCTTTAAGGGATAATCTATTGATAACCTCCCACAACCTAAGGTTGTGGGTATATGTATTATTAAAACATTATTAATTAATAAATATTTAAAGATGTAATATAATAAATATTACCTTATATTATAAAGATATAAGTAATAAAGAATATATATATATTATACATTTAAAAGGTGTGGGTTTAATTTAAGTAAATATAAAGTAAGATTAATGTAAATAGATAGAATCTTTTACATAACCACTAAATAAGATACAGAAAACATAAGCTTGAATCATAGATATAGCAAATTCTAAGATAATAATAGCGATAACACCTAAGATAGGTATGAAACCACCAATAAAACCTAAAATAGAAGAACCCATTAAGTTAAAGATTAAAGAACCTAAGATTAACATTAATAAATGACCAGATAAAACATTAGCTGATAAACGTAAACCTAATGATATAGCTCTTGAACTATATGATAAAGTTTCAATTAATACTAATACAGGAACTAAAGCTAAAGGAGTACCACTAGGTACAAATAAAGCAAAGAAACCTAAACCATGAATACTTAATCCCATTAAAACATTACCTAATCATAAAGTTAAAGATAATGAAACAATAGCTATTAATTGAGCTGATATAGCAAATGAATAAGGTATCATAGAGATTAAATTAGCTATTAATATAAAATTAAATAATGTAAATATTAATGGAAAATAATAACCTCCACGTTTACCTATTTGACTATTAACCATATTTAATACTGTATCATATATAGCTAATATAGCTATTCCTCATCTATTTAATCCTAAATTTGTTTTATAACCACTTACTGCAGGTATAAAATTATATATTATAAAACCTACTAATACTAAATATATTACATAATTTGTTATACTTAATGTTAATATATTATTTATTGTTAATAATGGTTTAATTTCAAATTGATCTAATGGTGAAAATATCATTTATTTTATTTTGTTTTTATTACCTATTGTTTTATACCCAGGTTAAAAATATTTATAATCTCAAATAATTTATTTGAGTATAATTAAGTTTTATTTTTCTTAATTATAAGTATTTGTTTTTAATATCTTATTTAAATTAAAATATATAAGATAAAGAATATTATAATTTAATAATTAATATTCTAGCAATTAATAATCTTAAGATATTAGGTAATAATATAGTAGATATAAAATATAATAATATACTAATAGTAATAATACCAAATGTTAATAAATTAAGAAAATAAAAAGGAACTAATTGAGGCATAATAAAAATAAATTTAATTGATAAAAAATTATAAAATAAATACATAAAACCTACACCGAAAAGGTGAAGGAGTATTTAAAAACCACAACCTATAAGGAGGATGTGGGGGAATGAATAATAAAAAATATAAAAAGTATCAGATTGAGAGGACTTGAACCCCTAGTACCCTACACCCAATGCAGATGCGTTACCAATTACGCTACAATCTGTTGTTGTTAATCGAGATTAAGAAAATATTAAAATAAAAGGAAAATAAAAATAAAATCCAAGATAGAGAATAACTCGAAATCAATAAACAGATCATTGAGGGAGTTGAACCCTAAATAATTAATTTGCAATTAACATATCTAACCCTAGATAACAATGATCAAGTATGACAAACGTGAGTCGAACACGCAAAATAGCATTGGAAGTGCCAAGGTTTACCAATTAGCCTATTGTCACTAATAAATAAATATTTATATATAACCACAACGGGAATTGAACCCGTATGACTACTGTGAAGTAGTAGTATCATACCATTAGATCATATGGTCTAATATAAATGTTGTATTGAGGAATCGAACCCCATTCCTTCCGATTACAAAACGGACGCCTATCCATTTCAGCTTATACAACAAATAATAATTAATAATATTATAATAATTATAATGCCTAGAGAAGGGATTGAACCAACGTTAAATGCATATGAGGCAAATGTTTTAACCAATTAAACTATCTAGACAAGGATAACCACTGAGATTTGAACTCAGATATATCGCGCCACATACGAGGGTTCTACCATTGAACTATGACTACCTTATTGAGGAAGGACTGAATCGAACAGTCGCAGCACTACGGCACTAAAGTTACAATTTAGGTCTAATTACCAACATTAGAACTTCCCCTTATATATATATTAATATTAATATATATACTTTTTATATTACGGTTAGCAGGAGTCGAACCTACACGGTCTAAGCCTGGACATTTTAAGTGTCCTATGTCTACCATTTCATCATAACCGCTTACCTATAAATTAACAAACAATGAATAAATAAGCATCAATAAAATATATTAAAGATGGTATAAATAAAGCTAAAGCAAATAATAAAGGTAAAAATACTACTCAACACATATTAATTAATTTATCATATCTTACTCTTGGTAATGTTGCTCTTACTCATATATAAGTAAAACTAAATACATTAGTTTTTAAACCTAAAATAATACCAGTACCACCACCAAAGAATAAAATACTAGTTAAAGTAGATAAAAATAAAATAGATGCATATTCAGATAAAAAGAATAAAACAAATATAGATGATGAATATTCAGTCATATGACCTGATACTAATTCAGATTCAGCTTCAACATTATCAAAAGGAGGTCTAGCACATTCAGCTACACAACCAATAAAGAAAATAATTGATAAAGGTAATAAAGGAATACCTATTCAAATAGATTCTTGTAATTCAACATATCTAGATAAATTCATAGAACCAGCTAATAATATACATAATAAAATAATAGTAGTTAAAACTAATTCATAACTAATTAATTGAGCAGTAGAACGAATAGAACCTAATAAAGAATATTTACTATTAGCAGATCAACCAGCTAATAAAGTACCAAAAACACCAACACTACTAATAGCTAAAGTTAAAATAAAACCATAATTATGATCAATTATAGTAACACCAGGTGCAAAAGGAATAACAGATCAACATAAGAAAGCAGATATTAAAGATATAACAGGACTAACTAATAATATTAATTTATCAGCATGAGTAGGTATAACTATTTCTTTTAATAATAATTTAGCTGCATCAGCTATAGCCATTAAAATACCATAATAACCTACAGCATTAGGACCTACTCTACGTTGCATATAACCTAAAGTTTTACGTTCAGCTACAGTTAAGAAAGCAACAGCTAATAATATAGAAACAAACATAATTAATAATTCTATAAATTGCATCATTATTTAGTAATAGCTATAGCCCCTATAACTGATAATATTAAAATAATACCTGTAATAATTAATAAAATAGCATATTCTGTATATAATTGATTACCAACAACAACTAATTCATTAGATATATAATCAATATTAGTAACAATACCATAAGTTTCATAACTAATATCTAAAGGTATTAAAAGTATAATTATAAAAGTAATAATTAAAGGTGATATATTATTTTGACCTTTATAATCAATTTTTAATAATGATAATATAAATAAAAATAAAATAGCTATAGCACCAACATAAATTAAGATATATAAAATACCCATTAAAACAAAACCTTGACTATATAAACATATAGCAGTACTAATAAATAGTATAATTAAACATAATATACTTTGAACAGGTGTTAATAAACCTATAGCAAGTATACTACTGATACCACTAATTAAATTCATAAGAAAAATTAAATAAATAAAAAAATAATCTTAAAAAAGATTATAACAATATGATTATACATACTAAGAAATCGCTTTTGTCTAGATTTGAACTAGAATAAGATGCATTAACAGTACATTGCTTTACCTATTAAGCTACAAAAGCATTATCGATTTCACCTAATCATTCTATAAAGTCACTAATAGGAACACATT
This sequence comes from Suhomyces caryicola, assembly GCA_030568635.1. Taxonomy (NCBI): domain Eukaryota; kingdom Fungi; phylum Ascomycota; class Pichiomycetes; order Serinales; family Debaryomycetaceae; genus Suhomyces; species Suhomyces caryicola. The sequence goes on along the minus strand of JAJMGG010000013.1, from coordinate 108 downwards.
CTAATTTAATAGGCATTAAACCATGATTAACACCACATAATTCACTACATTGACCATAGAAAACACCAGTTCTTTGAATTAAAGCACTAACTTGATTTAAACGTCCAG